>OW203763.1:4815886-5112362 GCA_934045905.1 Leuctra nigra
GGGATGAATTAATTTAAATGTTAATTACAATAAATTGAGAAAATATGAGTTACTACCTACTTTATTGCAACGAAATCCAAAATAAGTTCAATATAAAATGTAGAATTCACAAACATTAAAATGGTGGATGGTGAGGGAGGGGAGGGGTGTAAATTCCACCCCTGCCTCATAAATTATCTATATTTCCCATTTATGCATCAATTTCAAGTTTTGATAATTTAACTGCTAGATAAAATTAATAGATTTATGTTATGACATTTGTTTTGTATTTGAAGTGACCTGTACTTTAACTTTAACCTAGCTACCCCCGTTGGGGGTGGCAAG
The DNA here is from genome assembly GCA_934045905.1 of Leuctra nigra. Classification (NCBI taxonomy): domain Eukaryota; kingdom Metazoa; phylum Arthropoda; class Insecta; order Plecoptera; family Leuctridae; genus Leuctra; species Leuctra nigra. The sequence continues at coordinate 4,816,211 of OW203763.1, forward strand.
GATTAAAAGTTGAGGGAGACGTGTGCGGGAAGATTTCATTTAAATACTAATTAGCAGTACAAATATTGATGCCACTGGGCATGCCATAAAATGTAGCGAGGCCCATATGTAGAAGATGATAATATGAGTCAGGGGTTGAAATCCTCCAACTCCCCCCCCCCCCCCCCCCCTACAAATCGTGTTCATTATTAAATTATATTTTTTACCAATTGTTTTGGACCTTGTTACAATTTAAATTAGAGCCTTTGCAGTTAATCAGAATTATTTTTAATTGAAATCATCCCCTAACATTAAACCCTTATCACCACCTGACGAGCATAGGTCACTCTAAATTTAAAACACATATCGTATCACTAATCCGTGTAATTTTATTTATCGATTGAATTTTTAAATCATAAATTAAACTGTGAATTATAACAAATATTTAAGGCAAAGGGTGAAATTTAACCACCCCCTTACAATTATTGGTCAACATTACATTTATTACATATTATTTGAACATTTTTACAATTTATCGCATTTTATGTGGTATCTTATATTTGTACAATTCGTGGGAATTAATATTGATATGAAATCTTCCCCGAAATTTGAACCCTTGCCACCCCCTAACGGGGGTAGATATGAAATGAATCCTCTTGTCAAATCAAATAGTATTTTTTCCTCTACAACATATCCAAAATCTACGTTTTTATCACCAAAAACCCGAATTATTTCGTTATACGGTTCTAGCAGCTCTACTATAGAAAAACCACGCCTACCGTAGCGGTGACGTGTTCCCCCTCCACTTTCAAGAATTGAGCGCGCTGTAACTTCCGATTGGAATATCGCATAGCATTCTGGTTTTCGGCGCTGTATTCGTACAAACGGTGGCTCTTATGTGATTACATTACCTCAAACATGATCTAGAATGGCATTTTAATGACAGAAAAAATATGCATTTTGATTGTTTGAATTTTTTCTATACTTGAGTAAGGTACCTATAGGAAATCTTGAAACAATAAAAATGCATCTTATTTTCTAATTCCAAGCATTTAAAATTGAGTGTCCGCGCACTGGTGCCTGTCTGCGAACTGATACCGGCACCTTACCTAGGTACCTACCTACCTAGTACCTTGAGAAATTAAAGAGTGTTATGATATTTAAAGCGTTACTACAAAACTCTTAAATGCCTCTTTCTGTTTTTCTTTTGTTCGCGCCATATTTTTCGCACCGATTGACCAATCGAGCTGAAATTTTGAACATACACTAATTATCATTCTAATTTCGACCTTGAATGTTTTTCCAGCAATACTCAAATCAAAAAGATGATTATTTTTATTTATGGCCCATTTGGGCAGGACACCCTGCTGAGTTTATTACCCAAGTCTCTTTCCTGTCCACTCCACCCCTCCACTAATGACCAGCCAGCCCCCAACCATTAAGAAAAAGGTTGTTTTCCTTTGATTCAAATGAGAGACAGGCCAATATTTAAAAAAAAACTTTTGCCAGTAGGTACTACGATTTTGATATTTTTGACATCATAAATGGATTTCATATAAAAAAATTGATGGGAATTAATTTTTGATTCTTAAATAGCGGACAAATCTTTGCTAGAGTAAAATACATTTGTTAAAAGTATTACAATTTATTTTAAGTGGTGAGTTGGTATTAGAGGTAGTATAGCGCGTATCGGTGCTCGCTTATCAACGCGTTACACTGAGCGTTTTCCTAGTTTGATAGTGTAATGACATCTGTCTGTAGGCTATTAATAGCAGATGATGAGCTCAAACTCATTAAGATTTCCTTTCATCTGATGGTGGAACTCTCCATTTATTCTTTCTACCTCCTTTTGATAATATAAGTGGAACATCATACTGCATGTGAAATTTGTTATAAAGCAGAGTGACTAGATAATTTTTAATGTGGTCCCCAGGTCCAGGACCTTGCCCTATGTGACTTATCGTTGTTTGGCAAAAACGTGTAAAACCCCTTCTTCGGCTAAATGTATCCATCCAGATTCTAAAACCAATTGTGTGAATGTTTCTTTAAATCTGGGGCTACGTAAATTTTTTAGAATAACTAGTTGATAAACTATCAATGATAAGTGCCATTCGATCATATTCGACTTTGATCTTCGACATTTTATGAGCCAACTGTTTGACTTCGACAAAAAAAAGTGACTTTTCACAAACTTCTGCTATTAATAACTATTGTAGTTGGTGTATGTTATTTGATTGCTGATATCAAATAGAAAAAGGTAGATTCACTACATGAAATAAGTACCTACTACATTTGGTTGGTGCTTAGAGAGATAGATGGATTAATGTTGTTTACTGGCGCATTGACAACTAGGTCATTTTTTGCACAATGAAATTTTACTCGGCATATTAAGGGAGGTCATGGGAAGGTCTACCAGTGTCGGCACTGGTGGGGAGACGCTAGTCGAGAGTGGGGCAGACTGGAGGTGGGAGGGTTTGGGCCAGCCTGAGGACGGATGTCCTGGGGTGCGATTACATAAAATGATAATGTTCTTGTCACTGTGACAAGCTCCTTGTCTCGCCCTAGAAGGCCAAGTAGTCCATATATCATTGAGATGAGAAGCTTGTCACCGTGACAAGAAAGGTATCATTTTACGTAATCGCACCCCTGGATAGACAAAATCTGGCCTCCTTGTCAGGTGGGAAGGGGAGGGCATGGGACTAGATCGACCTTGTATCCATTCTTGTCTGTGGCCTAGACAAACCCAGGATGGGACTTGTATTAAAAATACTTAAAATATATCTTGCAAACAATTCTACAAAAAAATGGTACTTGAAAACACAAGGATTGAACTATATTTGTTAATTCAACAAATAAAACAAATGCTAGCAAAACATAGTGGGGGCACACCTCAGGATGGCCGAGGGTATCTCTCCAGGAAGTCTTAGAATTGACAGTGGTATCAACCAAACAAGCCGTATGGCCAACATTGAAAATGGCAGAGATGTTTTACAACTGCTAATACTTGACATTGAGTCAAACTAAATTTTGAGTTTCGATTTGACATAGATATGAAAAGGTTGCTCATTTAGATTTTTGACAAATCATGTGCAAAATACTCAATATATATTTACAACATTTTACAACTCTTTTGGCTATCCGTATATGAAATGTTAAGTCATGTGTTGACTGAGAGTCCAAGAGCTATCGTATTGTGTAAATGGCAGCTTTACTGTACACACCAGTTGTTGTTGGCTGTTTGTCACATCATGTCAATCATCAAACCACTTGTCTCCTGGTGACACCAAGAGAATGCCTGCAAAAGTGGTAGCTCTTTAATCACCTTATACTTTAGGTAAATGGTTAGGTATTGATTTTTATTTATTGTTTGCAATTGTTGTTCATTACAGGAGCACCATGAAGAGGACTTCTTTCTCTACATTGCATACAGTGATGAAAATGTCTATGGCCAATAGACGTTGCTACAGTGACCTAATGCAGCCAACGATGTGTTGGCACAACAGGACTGCATTCTGATTAAAACTTTCAGCATAATAGGATATTTTCAAAATTAATTTTTGAAGATCTATTTGAAAATCCGACACCAGTTGAAAAGTTGGAATGCAAATTCTGAAACAATCCAAAGCTTGGTCATGTATTATAGCATGGATATGTTCATGTCAAGATCTAAGTAATACATTATCTAGTTATAAATTTACCGTCTCTCATTTCTTAGGGTTATTTGTGAGCTAAATAATAGTTATACTTTCAGTTAATTTTTTAGATATTTTATTACTCAACCTATTTTTATATTTTTAAGTTACTAAGTAAATAGTAACGAAGATGATTCTAGGCAAGACACTTTCTGAATAATGTTTGAATTTTGGGTATATCTATCTTTTAATGGTTCAGATTTAAACATTCTTAACTTTGTCATGCATTTAATTACACCCTTTTCATCTTGGGCACGTTTCCAAATTAGTAGATTACCTAATTTTGTGATTATTATAGTAATATTTCAGTATATGCAGCACTGCTTTCTTTTCATTATGTAATTATATTGTAGGCCTTTTCCATCAGATGTCTGCACATAAAATTGTGTTTTTGTTCTAATTTTAGCAGTATGGAATGGAGTATTTAAGCTGCTAAACAGAAAATGTGTAATAGTACTTAGTTCAAAATATTAATAATTCATGTCCTGAGATAAATTTTGGTATCCCACCATTGAAATAAAAAGTATGAGTTGGTCGTGGCTACCTACAAATGAATGTCGGTCACAATCTGTGTGAAGTGAAGTAAGAATAGGTATCACTAGTGTCCCACAAGAGTTTGCTTTCATCAACTGACTGCTCCTAATGATTGTAAAACATTAGCATTTTTCTTAGTGGTGCAACTATCGTTGTATGGCCAAATGGAAATACAAAATATTTAATAACCAATTCTCGTGGGATACCTCCTTTAGGAATGTCGGTGTTAACTTGCAATTCAGTAAATTCTCGAGTGCACACTGCTGTACTATCATAGTTCTGGGAGTATTTTATAAACTATTTCAAACTTTGTACTGTGGAATGGATTAAGACAATTGTGTATTTATTTCATGTGTGGATACAATTTAATGTTTAGTGATTAAAAAATAAAACTTTCATTTGAAAACCAACACATTTTTAAGAATTTTGTGCAAGATAATGTCAAGAAACCTGTCCCATATAATCAAGGAGTTCACATTAATTTCGTCTTTCAGTTTTAACAAATCGGTAGGTAAAAGTAACTAAAGTGACCCGCAGTCGATCTGTGGATTGGGATTTTCTTGAAAAACAGGTATTTTACGAACCCCTTAGCGAGCTCAACCCAAGAGAAGGCTCGGCATGAACAATGAGGCATGGTGCGCACGCAGGTAAAGTAGGGGACGGGAAAGTACAAAGACCCTTTTCCAATCCACAGATCGACTGCGGATGACTTGAAATGGCATCATGATAGGTGTGGAAAGGAATGAAAAGTATAGTCTGTCTTATTATTGGTATTTAAACATATTATTAATTGCAAACACAATATTGATTAAACTAGAAAGAAATACATTCACAAACATTCATGTAATCAATGGGAAATAGAACATGAAGGCAACAAATTAAAGATTTTATGCATAATAAAATCATGTTGGAATGCATAACAAACAATATCGTAGGTGCTACGTTATCACATTTAAGTTTCCATAGGAATCGTAACTAGATTGCATTTGAATTGCAAATGTTCCATTATCGGTGGAAATCAGCTGACTCGGTCTCCACTGAAGCAAAAAATATAGACCACTTCTTTTAACTTTTGCTCTTGAATTCTGCATAAGAATTTTTGCACAAGCAATGATAACTTTTGACTTTCGACAAACATTGTTGACAAATTGGAGTACATAGAAAGATGATAACAAACAATTTTGATGCACAATCAACAATGCACAGCAATGATAGCCAATTACATTGATTGTGATATTAATTATGGTTGTAGGTAATAAAAGGAGTAGGTATCGTATTGGACTACATACAAATTGCAATTCCTGTTAATTTGTTAAAATTGAGTTATGACATGAATGTTAGGTACCTACGAAGCTAAATTGTACAAAACCACTAGGTAAATTATGGCTGAACATTAAAAGTACCTCAATTGTTTCATTAACCATGGTATGGAGGTGGCATCTTGTTGTCCAGGTTATTGGGAGCATAATGAACGGGACTAACAGCTTCTGTGCGGGGTACACTCTGATGGTTGTCGATATCTTCATAGGTCCTCTGCCCTCCGGCCCCACCTGTAAAACCAACACTATGGTAAAACTTCATCCAAAGGAGTTCTATAGTAGGCAGCAGGCAATCTGTGGATTCATTTCACTTTTAAAACAAGTGTTTTATGAACTCCTTAGTTTTCTCAACCTGGAGTCTGGAACTAAATAATAGCATGATTCTAACAATGGAAACGGTTCTGGACTCCAAGTTGAGCTAACTCAGGTGTTTGTAAAATAACGGTTTTAAAATAAAATCTAATCTACAGATCGCCTGCTGGCTACTTTAGCAAAGCACTAGCAAGTAAACATCCTCTTCATAGGATTTGAAATGGGTGCCGGTTCCAGTGCGCGGACACTAATTTTAAATGCTTGGAATTAAGAAAATAGGATTTATTTTTATTGTTTCAAGGTTTCATATACCTTTATATTAATATTTTTATATTACCTTTATATTATTTATATTAATATATTATTAATATATTTATATTAAAGTTTATATTTTTTCTTAAGATGAGAAACATCTTTAATTATGTAGGTATCTTATCTTAAATATCTTAAGTCTCTTAGATTTAAACTTGGGAAAGAGAGGCTAAGTTGGTACAGACATATTATCATATATTATGTAAATATCTTATAATATACTTAATATATATTCATATTTTGTCTAGTTACTGGCTAATTCTGATGTTGCTCTTTTGTTAATTTTGTATAATGTTACGCACCTGGTATGTTATTTTTGTTGTTGTTTCTGTATGCTTTATGTTTATTTATATTATTTTTGTCTCCCACAGACTAGCTTTTTAGCTATGTGGGATAGTTTGTAGATTATGTGTATTATATTGTATGTGTATATTTGTATTCAATAAAAAAATAAATATATATATATAGAAGAGAGGATACCATATCGATGGTAAATTGGCATAAGGTCGTAACCCAAAAATGTTCAAAAATGGGGTTATTGTTGTTTCGGATTCTACAGCAATCAATACACAAACTGGCAAAAGGTTGTAAGCTGCTTGAGGCCCTAAATACGTTTAAAAAGCAATTTATAATTTAGACGTCGTACAATAAAGTTTTAAATGCTACCCTGGCAAAAGGTCGTAAGCATCATAAGACCGTATCCCTCTGCAAAACCATTACATGAATCACCAAAGCCAGAATCTAGTATTAAGCAAAAGGTCTTAACCCACACTGGGAACCTGGATATACAGTTTGGCATAAGGTCGTAACCCAAATTTTTTTAGATTGAAACAATTATTTTTAATTATGGGTGCATCTGAATGCAGGTTTGATTAAATCTAAAAAATAGGAAAAAAATATTTATTTGAAAGTACATTTTGGAATTTTTACTATTCACCATCTTCCTGCCCTGGCTGGGACACAGCTCTACTACATCCGCCATCTTTTTAATTCGTAATAATAATAAATAAAAATTACAATAAACAAAACAATACAATAGATGGGAATTTTGATGTACACTTGGTCAAACAAAACTTGAACGTTGACCAAATTTGAATGACTGCTGGTCATGTCCCATAACCTATCAAAGCTTGTTATTATCATTGAAATGTGAGGTCACCTACTAGAGTGAGACAATGAGATCGCTTAGACTGACTTCTGATGGTGCGATCTTACATTTATCAGCCTATCAGATTTATTGACCGTTCAAGTTTTGTTTGGCCAAGTGTACCTACCTAAAACATTGATTTCCCTATTCAATTGGATTCTAGAGTCGAGTTAAATCGATTTGGTGATTAATGATGACAAATCAAATCGGCAATTCTCAAGTCTTGCAATTGCTAGCAGGAAATAATTTCTTCACATAATTCTGGAAACAATTTCAGCCAAAACTGAATGTACGGACGAAAGATCAACAAATTTGTTTCCCAACGGAAACCCAACAATTTGTAATCCCAACGGCTGGTGTATTGGATACCTCGGTTCTCGTCAGATCAGCGAGGTTAAGCAACATTGAGCGCGGTCAGCGGTTGGATGGGTGACCATTCAACTCTTGACTTGCCAGTTGCTGCCGTTGGGCCAGAGAGACTGGGGTGTTTGGGAGTTAGTGTGACAACCTCCCTCCACCTGTTATCAGTCTCTCGACGGCCGACGGCGCAGGTTGTGGAGGCTCAAGCTGTGAATGTTACACCGTCCTTCGAATGGGACGATAAGCCGTTGGCCCCCTTGGTATCTTTCGTCAGGAGTAGGCTACATGCTGGTACCGGGTTTCCTCTACTCCCTTCTCTATTACATTCTCACTAGTGGAGCTTCGGCTCCGTTGAGAATATAGAAAATAACTATAATAATAATAATAATAATAATAACATTCTTTTGGATTTCCTCTTCCCAAACCTAGAGAATAAATAGGGAATTTGTACTTTTCCTTCAAAATGGGGCAGCCATGTTGAAAGGAAAGAATAATTGAAAATTGAATGTTAATAAATCAATGCAGCGATTAATTGAGTAAATATATACCTGACTATCATCCTCAGGTATATCCTGACTCCATGGAAGTTTTCCAAAGAAACCTACATTCTTAAATATATACCTAATCGAATAAAAAATCGATGAATCAGAAGCTAAAAAACAGTTATCCGAAGGTTTGAGTTTGAGTTTGATTTATTAGTTACAAATTGTATGGCATACAGGTGGTAAAATTTTTTAGATATAAGTTAAGATTAAAGTTTGTTTTAAATTTCCCATCACTCACAAGTTTTACTGGGGAACCCATTTAGGATGTTTAAAACCTGACTTAAGTGGGTCTTCCATGAATGCGATGTTTTCGTCGCGATGTTGCTTTGCGGCACGATTTTTCAGTCACCGTCTTCCATGGTCGCGATGATTTCGCCGTCGCGTCATGTATTTTCGACTCCCCCATTTGTCCAGAGGTGGTTCAGCGGTAACTGTGCATGCGCACAACGCTGCGTTAGTTATTGAAGTTGGTTCTACTTTAAGCGACGATTCGCGTGACGTCACGCGTTGCTGCGATTCGAGCTCCGATTGGCTGAGAAGCCACGATGCGGCTGCGAATTCGCATTGCGATGAAAAAACGCAACGATGGAAGACGGGCTTTATAGTTTGATGCCTGTCGCCTGCCTGCTGCAGGCTGCATGCATTCCCATCAGGTGGCTCGTTTGCGTGAAGAAGCAATGTGCAACATCCTTAAATACCGTTGAACTTTTGTGTTGCGTGCAGCAAGCAACCATCACATCGGCGAACTACCTATATACCCGGCTAATGTGGTTTCACAACCTAGGAGGAAAGCGTGTTTGTTGTAAAGCTTTGTCTCCTCATGATAGTGAGTCACAGGCGCCGTGTCTGGTGTTGGGAGTGTAGGTACCAACTAGTAGGTACTTGTTTTCTAGACGATATTGAACTGCCTTGTACTGAAGTTGTATAAAGACATGCATATATTACATTGACCTATGAAATTGAAGTTGGTAGGTATAGGAGCTAGACCACACTACCTACACCCTTACTTACCATGATGATAGAATAAAGTGAATAATGAAGATAATCTTCATGGGAGCATTAGGAATGTTACTCATATCAACCATTTTTGTACTAAATACAGAGACAGCTTCTCACTGCTTCAAAAATTAAAGGAAATCACAAGATTCTATTCTAATTGTAGTAACAATACACCAATTGCGTCACAGTCACAGAACTGTTTGACAGAACTAGTTGTCAAATGTCACTTTCCACCAAGGACAATCTTGGCGCAATATTCAAGGTCAACTCATGCGAGCGCTCGACGACCAATCAGATTATAAGTTGGTTCACTCCCTTGCTTTCAAATCAAGGCGCGAGAGCTCAAACCGAGCATTGCTTCCATGCTTGTCAAGTATTGTATTACATCATCAGATCTTAAAAATTAAAACATTATTACGAAATATTAAATTATTAAAAATTATTCTTTCTATAAAACCAACAGGATCTTGTAGGTTTCCTTACCACAAAGAAAATTAGACATACAGTGATTGATGTGCATAGAACATGTAATATTGTAATAGTCAGAAAATATTGAAATAGTGAAAGAATACAAATATCTTGGGATAATTATAGACCTGGATCTCGATTTTAAACCACATGCTTCATACATTATTAAAAAAAATTCCCGAAAGACAGGTTTATTCAGAAGAATTAGTGGATGTCTGCCTTTAGAATCAAAAATACTTATATATCAATCTATTATTTTACCACACATCGACTACTGTAGCTCTGTATTATTTCTCCTGAGGAAAAATGAAATTGATATAATGCAAAAGATTCAAAATAAGGCTATGAGAGCTATCTTGCGAGTTAATAAATACACGAACATTAACAAAATGCTAAACGCACTGTGTTGGCTCAATGTTAGAGACAGGGTTTTACTGAACTCGATGACTTTTATTTATAAGATCGCTAATGGACTTACTCCGAATTACTTACTTGCAGTATTTTAACAATTAATGTAAATGTACATGATTATAATACACGAATTGAAAATAATTTTAGTATTGTCAGAACATTGTCAAAATTTACAGACAACTCAATATTTCATAAAGGTATTGTAATATATAATAGAATTCCTCTAGAAATTAGAGAAAGTGATTCACCAAAAATGTTCAGAAGGGAGTGTTGTAAGTTAATTAAAAATAGAATGTTGACTCCATTGTCACATGAGAATGATTGTTTTTGGTTGAATGGTGTTTAATTAGAAAATTAGAATCTCTAGGAAATGTATGTAATGTAGGAATAGAATTATGCTGAAGGGTTGTATATAACATGTAATTTATGAATGTAATAGAAAAATAGCAAAGATGCTAAATAAAGGATTTACTACTACTACTACCACATAAAACCAATTGTAGAGCTTCTAAATCAAATCATGTCTAGCTGTCTCATATGGCCCCACTGAGCTGTCGAGTTGAGTGTGGGACCGAAGTAAAAACATCAGCCGACTTGATTTGACCGAATCCAACGGAATGCAGCAATATTTGCAGGGAGCTCACACAACCATAGTGTTGCTGTGCCTCTGTCCATTTGTCTAAATCTTTAAGTGGTTCAGTTGCTAGTTTGGTCCCTTATGCTAGAGAGTTGCACTGACATCGAAGAGGATCTAGATCTAAATGGAAATGTTCTTAGCGAAACTTTTTACCACTGAAATTTCATGAAAAATGAAAATTCATGATCCGCCAAGATTTACTTGAATAGGAAAAGTTCTCTACAATTTCATTTGTTTTTCCAAACAAATTCCCTTCTTTATTACATATTGAAAAGCAAAAAAGACCAACTAGGTAGGTACCCAGATGTTGGTTTCTGAAGATTCAATGCAATAAATGTGAAAATTAAATTATAAACCATTGTTTTGATTTGGCCTGCATTCTCTAAGAATAAGTAATTGGAATGGAATAAGTAAGTTGCTCGAGCTGTAGCCTTATAATTGTGTTTAATTGTGCATGTTACTCATCATATGGTGCCATACATCAAGGACATAACAACAATTTGATAATTTAAAAATTTTGATGAACTGAATTTTAGATTTGTGGACCGTAAATCAAGGCAACTTCAATTGACTGTCGAGTTTCTCCCAAAATTAAATAATGACAATTTAATTTACATTCATTATATTTTATTATTTATTCATTTGCAATACTTAGTTTATAGAAGCTACAATTTAATTTTTAATACTATAAAAGTAAGAACTGCCTATATGATAAATTCAGACTAAGTAAAATTTAGGAGACCACAGTTTGGTTAGAGTTACCTTGTTTACGACAAAACACACATTTCTCTTTAAAAATATCACCTTTCCCAAAGTACGAGTAGATGTTCATATTATAAAATTTGTGATGAGAGGAATGATACAGGAATAAAACGTGTCTCCTCAAGAATTCGATTGAGAAACCCAATGATAAATGATTCCGAAATGATACGGTAGTTGGATTGATACTATGATGCATTTTAATCTGAAACTTAGGAAATATATATATTTGACTATTATTGGTGCCATCTCATCAGACTCTTCTGGAAGGAGTGCATGTTTTATCCCATCTCTCTCCCCAAATACATAGTTTACCATATCGTAGGAATATTTCATTTCAACAACATACTTCGTCCTTAATTATGCTTCAGTCTCCATGTAATCATGTACAAGGAGACATGTACAATCATTCTTTTATATACTCCACTCGTGAAAATATGAGCATTCTCTTCAAATAACTTATTTAGTACATTAAATGAACCAACACAAAATAATAATAAAAAAACTATTATCTAAGGCTGATTTCTATCACCAAGTTCTAAGCTAAAATCATGATATAGAATCTATATGTTCTTTCATTATTTCAGATATGCAAATTAATGGTACTATACACAATATTGATGATATTAATGGGAAAACTCTCAAGATACGTTTACAGTTCGGCATAGCGCTCGGCACTGGCTTAGAACCGTTGGCCAATCAGGAGGCTCTAGGGCCGAATGCCGGTGTTCAACATCAAAATATAAACCATGTTCGTTTTTCAGTGATCAGTGCTGGTAAAAGCGTTATGGCGAACTGTAAACATACCATAATTCAACAGAAACTTTGAAGTTCAATATGAGTTGTTTAATGGCGCGTCATTATCTTGTTTACATTGCGCCAAAAAATTGAAGTTCAATAATATATTTCCAAACTTAGGTAATTATATCCTGTACAAACATATAATGTGTATGCATCCAACTGCGTATTTTGCATATAGTACTACAAGTTGAATAATAACTTGTAAGAACTTGGGAATTTACAAGGAAATGCAATAAAATTTAATGGAAAAATTTGCATTACCCAAATTGTGTTATAAGCAGTTTATAGAAGAATGTTGATATTGGATGCATTTCCCAGCACACCAATTGTAGAAAGAGTGTTTGCCAAATGAGCAATCGTCAGGGTTTCAGAAGCCACTTACATATTTGTTCTGGTTGAAATCAATTCACATTTGTTAAGTAAATATATTGTAGGTATAGGAATCTCTGGTCCCAGAATATTATTTGATCAATCTCACTGTAGATAAAATCAGGCCTGAAGGAAAATTTCATTTAACAGAACAGGCAAGAAAAACTGATGCCATATTCATTGAAAACTATAACTGCAAGTTTCAGCCGGTCCTCACATTTTCAAATATCATTTATTACTTATTTAGTAACTAAGAAAAACTCACATGTGAAAATGTAGGGGGTACGTTCTAAATCTTTGAAACTCAAAAAAATCAGTCAGTCTATGAATTTACATCAATAAAATGAATAGACAAAGCACAACCAGTATCTATTGCCAGCTACTAAAACAATAGCATCATATCTATTTTAAAACACTTAATTTAAACATTGTTCAGTGATATCTGAACACTAAGACATATAGGTAGCTAATGTGCGTGGCAATTTTATCATCTAGAATGCTTGTTGCAAGCTGCAAACTAGGAAGTAAAGATCGTTACATAGCCATGAGCCTTTGATTAACAGCTCAACAATGATTCTCAAATATTTCTTCATTTTTCATAAAATCCCATGGCAATGCAAGTCACTTGATTGTGCAATGAAGTTAATTTTATTATGTAGTTGTATTTAGCCGACTAAACTTATAAATTTAAAAATTTACCAAAAAATGTTAAAAATTATATACTTAATATACAGCATTTCAAGTCATCCAATAGCCAAAAGTATGGTTTCATTTAAAATTATCAAGTAATTGAATAAAATAAGTTGAAATGATCAAGCAGTGACTGTCGGCTGCTAAACATTTTGTCTCTGAATTGTAACTCCACTATTGGCCGTTCTAGCAGTGCATTATTTACTCGTTGACTAAGTATGTTACTGAGAAGTTACGACCGCTATTCGGTAGAAACTAATGCAGTAAGACTTGCTACGAGATACACATTGACGAAGCTTTAGTTGTACTGTTCTGGTAGGACATAGCTGATGTCATCCCACGGATGGCGGTAGAGCCCTTGCTTCAAACGCTTTTGATCCATGTAATGACCTAGACAAAAAATCAAAATAAACCACAATTCTGAACAAAGATGACAATAAAGCCGAGTGATATTATGTTTCTGTTTCATCCTACTGGCTGAGTAGCTCAGTCGGTAGAGCTCTCACCCAGAAAATAATACGTCTCGAGTTCGAGCGCAGTTTTCTCATCGCACATCCCTCCAAAAAGCATTGATTTTTTTTTTAATTGAATAACTAGGCAATTAGACTCAAGTCTTGACAGATTATTTTAGAAAGCGTTCTCATGTTATAAACTGAACGAATTTCTATGAAATCCAACCCGTTTACTCTTTTTGGGTAGCTAAGCTACTGTGCTGCTACAACACCAATATTAATTTCTACCCCTTTTTGGTTGTTTACGCACATTATGTGTGTACATAATATATTTTCTTACACTTCCATATTTTTTTTTAATTAGAAATTAGTGAATGCCGATATTTTTTGGAAATAGCATGTAACCAACAGTTTCATTATTCTTGGCAAAATACCAAACCTATTTTAGAGTCGTATTATCGCAATGACTTAGCCTATGTACTTCCAAGATCAATTTTATAATAACAACATTGCACAACTTACTATTTTAAGGTGGCACTGGATGGAACTGTGCAAGCAGAGGGTGATTCAACCAAAAAAATAATTCAGTTTGAATAAAGTGTTGGTTCCTTTGTCATGAAATCTACTTTGTCATGAAATTAAATGACTGAACATGTAGATCTATGGTTATTATTATTACGTACTCACAATATTGTGCAATTATTGATGCAAGAACATTTTCTGAATGAACAACAAGTAAAACATGTACTACATACATATCGTTTTTCCTATGTTTGAGCCTTCACCAGACGGAGCCACCGTCAGTTGTTTTGTCAGGCCGAGAAAGAATTCATTGCGCGCTCACCTTGCAATGTAGTCTTTCTCGGCCTAGCAGAAAAACTGACGATCAGTGCATTCTGTTGAGAGTTCAAACATAGGAAAAACGAACTGTAGTATGTAGTTTTGTCAATGAACTCACCAATGAAGCCAATTGACCTGCCCAATACGAAGAGACTGTTGATGGATCCCATCTCAATGTATTCTTGAGCTTCTTCCCTGGAAAAGGAAATATACAAATTTGTTAATGTAACATTCTGGCTTTGAAACAACTTGAAGTGCTTCAGATAGTACCACTGAGTACCCTACGCTCCTAGTTCGAAGATATACCTATTGTATATCCTCGACACTGTAAAGCATCCACGAGCCTATTAGGATGTATATCTACACCATTGTACACTGCATTAACGCTGAATAGGAAGGTAGATACCACATTAAAACAGCTATTACTACATTTTACTACATTTAATATTATGTATCTCTGAAACCTTAAATTAGTATTTTTAACATTGCACATATCACACACATATTACTCATACGGTATAGTACTAACATGTAATTAATTAATTTTAAATGTTTAACTCTTAAAATCTTATTTCAAAATAATTAAAAGTTTTGAAACCAGGAAAGGGGCACTAGTATATTATGTCACATTGATGGTACAACATGGTGCAACATCATCTGAAAAGTTTGAAATTGTTTTAAATAAATACAAATGTGTAATGCAACAGCACATGACATATTATTCTCAAGTTCATTCATGGCGTATTCTCACCTTGTAAAACTTCCGCTGTGCCTCAGGAGGTCAACAAAAGCCACTGCAATGACTCCATCGACATTCAGAATAAGGTTGGGCTTCTTGGAAGTGGTGATCTTCTCAACTTCGAGAGCATAGTTAAGTAGAGGTCGTGCTGGGAAGTTCTCCAAAACAAACTCTTTGATGATCTTCACACGCATGTCGGGATTGTTGATCTACAGATGGAAATAAAACAATCTTTGAAAGCATGATGTAAATTTATGGTTAGATACAAAATGTTTAAATGTACATACGTAGTTACCTACTAAATGCATAGTAAAAGTTCAATAAATATGAAACACTAAACATTCTCAAGAAAATAGCAAATATATTGCAAAACCAGACAAATATAATTTTTTTAATATTGAAAAACAATTTTTTTCATTTGTTATTGGTCTCATTATTGTTTATTAGTTAAAATGAAAAACATTCACTCAATATATTTGTTATAAGTAGAGACAGGATAGTAATGCAGTATCAATCCTTAAAATAGGCAAAATGAAATGCTCAAATAAGCAAAACATGCAATATCAAAGTACCAAAATAGGCAAAACATGCAGTATGAAAAGCCAAAATAGGCAACAAAATATGCAAAAAAGCGGAAATTCATGAAGTAACCATACACAATTCACCCGCAAATTTAATGTAGATGGTGCTCAGCTGGTAACAAAACTTGTTTCAAATTACTCTGAACCCTGTTTGCCACAGCGTTCAGACGATTTTTAAAAGAAGTGCTTTGACACTCTTCCAACTGCAAATGGTAGAGCAAATGTTACCAGGTGCACCATCACGGCAACAGTTCGGGGAGTTTCTGGGAAAACCCGATACTACATACTTCCTGTTTGGGGCAGGAAATATAAATGAAATCTACTAAACTAAGAAAAATGCCGTTATATGCAGATATGCACTATGATATGTCCAAAATAAGCAAAATATGCAGCATTTGGGCCAAAATAGGCACTATTGGAGCAAAAAGCTCAAAATAAGCAAAACATGCCATATCAAAGTCATATATTTGGAAAGCAGGAGTCATGAAATGGATTTATTACTGATATTGCATGCTCTCCAGGCAGTATTTCAAAAACATGCAATTGCATTACTATCCTGTCTCTAGTTATAAGCAGCAAGCACTGCTTGTCTTGGCCCTTACAAAATGGATTAGATTGACGTTTGATGAAGAATGATTACACCTACCGATTTTACTCTGTGCCCAATGCCCATAATCAGCTGCCCCTTCTTCCTCATCGAATTGACGAATTCCATCGGTATCAGTCCAGAGTCGTAACCTTCACTGAACTGTTTGGCAGCTCCATCCAGCGCACCACCGAACCGGTCACCCTGCCAAAATTCACCCACACTTAGAGAAAAGGTACACATTAGGCACGAATAGGTATTCACATTGTAAGGGAGTATGCGACAACATAATCTCCACACCTGACCAAGATTATCTTTCATCGCTCGTACGTTATGGCAGTAAAATAAGTGTGGACTGTAGACATACTATTTGAATGATTATTGACACCCATGCATTTCACACACATGGAAAACAAAAATTCATAATCCAATTGAATTATTTAGTCATTATAACGTAGTACTTACTCAAGTTAGGGTTTTACATACTTCTCCGTTACTGTTGGTAAAAGTATCTCCAACATAGAATCTATTTCTACTCAACATAGGATGGGACAAGTAATATCTCTCCTGTTAGATGATATTGCATATTTATTAACTAATAACTACACTTGTTTCACATTTAGCTGTCCGGTAAGATATTTTTAATACTCCTTGTCCGGGAGAGAGGGATGGTCTCGGAAGACCGCGCTATCGCACACAGCGATTGAGGGACGGACACAAAACCTGTTATTTGCAAAATGAAGGGCCATGCCTGGCGGACAGCTAAATGTGAAACACAGTGTAGAGAGTGGTTCCATGACAAGTAGAGCTGAGCGCGTGAGTGATTTTTTACTCACGCGCGGTCACGTCACGCGTACACGTCTTTCACTCACGCATGCGGGTTCTGCATTTCGCTCACGATCACGCACACTAACGTAAGAAATCTTATGGACTCATGCACGCTCACGCACACTCACGAATTACAACTCACGCACAATCACTCGGGGTGATAAGTTCAACGTCTCATCCTTTGTTTGTGCATGCAACCAAGGCCATCGTTATACTCAATTCGTTCTCAGGCCGTAGCATAGATATCGTGACGTCACAGTAGAAGGCGGTCTTCGCGCCAACCGGCATAGCGCGCTAAGTGTTATTTCATGATTGCAACGCAACAAAACAACCGATATCTTCATAGTTTTCAATTATATTGTTAGTTTAAAATGTTGCTAATGAAGTAGAGGATACGATGTTTATTAAACAGCACTCAATTGTTATTAATAATAAATAAATAAATATCGCGACCCTGCTTCCAACTATTGTCGGGTCAGGGGGTGGGATGATCCCACCAATGTTCTAGGGCACTTGTGTTCTCAGAGCCGACTTGCCAAGTCCGACACTCCACACTTCTTCAATCTCTTCTTCCAGTTCTTCAGCCTCCTCTCTTTCCACCAGCTCCCTCCATCTCTCTCTGTCTTCCCACCACTTCTCTGTTGTAATTACTCCCCAACACTCTCCTCTTTCTTCTGCAGCTGCCTCTATTCCGTTGATCCATTTAGTTCTAGGTCTTCCTGCCTTTCTTCTGCCACCCATGGCTGCACGCTCTGCCTCTCTACATGGTATCCTCTCTTTTCCCATCCTCTTCATATGTCCGTACCATCTTAGCCTCTCTTTTCCAAGTTTAAATCTAAGAGATTCCACTTCTAGGTCCTTTCTAATCTTTGCACTCCTCACCTTGTCCATCTTCGTCACTCCTGCCACACTTCTCAGGAACTTCATTTCTGCAGCCTGCATCTTCATTTCTTCTTTCCCTCCCATTGGCCAATATTGACGTAATTTATTACAATCCCTGAATAAACGTAAATTGCAATACGGTATACGTTGAGAACATTGAACATTCCAAAGTGAATAATTTTCTTACATTCTCATAACTACGGGATGCATTTTTAGGACAAATTGAAATTAATATTGTGGTAGATAGTCGTCAAGAAAACATACATACCTATACATACTTGTCTACATACTTGGAGTTGGGACAATTTGCCTGGTAATATCAAGTAGGTAATGTAAGATATTGTTTGGCTTTGGTATTCTGTAAATAATTTTCTGATAGAATATTGGATAGTATTCCAAATACAAATAACTAACACATCTCCGCGATTTATATTATATTTGTCTTTGATGCAACAGAAACTTATTCAGTCTTGAGAGTGAATAACGATAGTGCTGATAGAAATGTAAGTACAAAATAAGCTACAGAACGTACGCGGCAGCAGTTTTGCTTTGTCTACACTTCAAGACTTCCCACGCTCTTTGTCATAATAACTTCTTCTGAAGGTTTATGTTTAGACCGAAATCAGTCAAAATAATCTCTCAAATATCAATGATCTGCCTATCTGCCTGACCACTGAACCACAATTTAATTAAGACAATAATATCATTGACTTTTGAAGCATTATCAATAATAAGCTTTATATCATTTATACGCATTTTTCGTTGTAGGTTTTTATACATTAGGAAACATTCAGTTTTTTTTTGACCTAACCATGAATTGGGTGGATGGAGTAATTTAATCGTGTTTCAATGTAAAGAAATGCACCATATTCTATACCTATTCCAAAACATTACCGCTGGAGAAAAGTACCTATAAACTGCTATATTCCGCGATCACAGCGACATTCGGTGTTAACAGGTGTTAACACATCGTTACTAGCGTATCTGTGTACTTCACAATTACAATATGATGTTAAAATAATAAAATACATGTGCATTTCCAATGCATCTCGAGCGTGCGGCTCATAGCGCGCTGTGCTAAACATTGCCTTCTAGTGTGACGTCACACGCCCGCTTCTCGCTTAGGCTACGGCCTGTACTGGACGTATGACGAAGGCCTCGATGCAACCCAAATTTTTCTTTACAAAGAACTGTCGAGTCAAATGTAGATTGAGAAATGTAACTTAGCCAGGGACCACCTTTACATCTTTTTTCTTATACCTAATAATAACTAGGTATACATAAAATATTGAAATTTGCCTATCAAGGGTCTTCAAATTAGCAAATAATTTGAAATAAAATCGCAACTTTCCTGAACACCATTCCCTCGCCAAAATGCACAGATATCTGTTGTAAATAATGAATAATTATGTAAAAATTAGAAAAATCATGCCCCGCAGGGCGTTTTTATTTTGAGCTCAATAGAAACCGATGTGGGATCCTGAAATTGCTGCGTTATGGGTAAAAGGGCGTTTAGAATATCACTTAATTGAATAAAATCCTAGTAAGTTACTTATTTAGAGCTGGTATGTGAATACGACCCAAAACTATTCCACCCACTTAAACAATACAAAATACTTATATACAACAAATAAAAAGTAAGGCATATAATATGTAAATCTTAATGAAAATAATTTCGCCTTTTTCATTCTACGTATATTTTGTTCTATCTATTACATTTCTTGAAGACTTAAGAAACTCTGAAATGAACCAAGAGACAATACATTTGCAGTTGTGAATATTAGTCACACGTGACACGTGTGTCATGATTCACGCAAGACCAGTTACTTTGCTCACTCACGCACGACTTTTAGCAGTGGTGTGCACACTCACGCTAAAAGTCGTGAGTCAAAGTCAAAGTAGACCTGTGGTTATCATGAAATGACAAAAGGGGTGCTCTATTTTACATTCACAAGGCATTAATGATTATCATATTGATGCTCAAAATAAAGTTCCTACACGCCTGTGCCTTCTTCAACATGTCTACTCACAATGGTAAGCAGTCCGCTGACGACTGAGGAGACCAGGTCTTTGCCGGCGCGAGCGCACACGATGGTGTTGTGAGCCCCCGACACTGCAGGTCCGTGGTCAGCTGTCACCATCAGACACATCTCGAAGAACTTGCACACGTACGGCGGCAAGCAGCGTTGGAACCAGAGCAGCGAGATGACGCCCCCGATGCCCACATTTTGTTTCAGTACGTCGCTGATGGGCATGCCTGACAAACATAAACATGGCATTTGGTGACTGATGCAATACAACAACTATTATTCTACCTTCTACCAATACTTACTGACGATTCAGTGACGTGGGCGATTGGAGGAAAGGAGAAGAGTAAGTAGAAAAGAGTGGAGATGAAGTTCTTAAGAGCCGACAGGACTCGCAGAAAATTTCGATTCTGATGTAAAAAAAATCTTAGAAATGCATGAAAATGCATTAGCTCTGGGTTGTACGTGACATTTGTGACATTTAATCGTGTGTTGCATGTTGCATTTACTGCTGTGAAGTAAGTTATTTGAATTTAAATATTGAAAACCACAAAAAACCATAAAAAGGCGGCCCCTCCTTTTTTCTTAACGGCTTGACCGATTGTTTTCAAAATTTAACAGCATAGAGATAAAGTGTAAATCTGTGCCTCTAGTGATCCAAAAAATAATAAAAAATGTTTTTTCTCGTTTTGAGGAAATGCTAACATGGGCAATATATTAGTCTTTTTGGCACCACTGCCCTGAAAATTCTAAACAAAAAATAACACTTTTGGCCCACTAGAGGCAAAGATTTATTATTTATCTATCATCTGTGAAAATTTGAAGACAATCGGTAAAGCCGTTTAGAAAAAAGTAGGGGCCGCCTTTTTGTGCTTCATAAAACATGGATTTCATCAAGTATCGTAGACTCTTAAGGAGCATACAAGGCATAACACAGTTCGATAAGATCAGGAGTGTAAAAAAAATAGAATGGACTTGAAAGTGGAGAGACTGGGATTTGAATTGGGTACAGAGTGGCTAATGGTTTGGTCAATGAAAGGATGCAAAAGTGAAGAAGAGAAGGACAAATTGATCATAAACTTACAAATAAATATTCAATAAACACCCCTAATTTTAAGTGAAACACATAGAGTCAATGATTGCATGATTCATGGTAGGTGAAAATAATAATATCCACTAGGTTATTTGCATATATATTTTTTTGATCTAATATAATATTAATTAGTTTAAGGGGGCAATGCACCCAAAAATGTAATTTTTTATAATTTTTTTTTATTCTACATTAATTTTCTCTGATGTTTTATCTTTTAAATGATACCAGTGACAATATTTTGCAAATAGTACATATATTTCAAAAAAAAAATCATATCAATATTATAATGTACTAGTGCTGATAAACTTATAATGTTCTCAGTAAGCAATCTTTGAAGGCCCATAACTCAGAATTTTTTTTTCAACAAAACATTGTATGCAAAACCTATATACTTTTTACTGGAGATAGCTATTGAGCTAATTTTTTTTGTGTGTGTCCATTAATGTATGATGAACAATTGTTAGTATGGAATTTAGGCTGATGTATGTAGTTCCTGAGAAAAAAAATTGTCAGTATCTTAAAACAGAAAAAATATTAAAATTTATCATTTTCTATATTTATTTACTCATAATTCAAAAACTAATTGAAATAAATGAAAATCGCTACTAACAATTGTGAGGTATTATATTTACTATAAGAAAAAAAATGTTTCGTGAAAATATATAAAAATTTGTGGAAGAAGATAGGATTTTAATGAGTGTACCAATTTTTACCAAAATCCGCCCCCCTAACCCTAAATAATACCCCCTAATTTTTTTTCGTGATTTTTTTTCTTTCCTATATGATATTGATATTGTGTAAAAATTTCAGACCGATTGCTATTATCATACTCAAGTTAGTTTTTTGGGTGCATTGTCTCCTTAATTGAAGAAAAGAGTTAAATCAAATATTCTTGACGATATCACATAATTAATTGTGAAAAATTTGAAATTTTGAATGCACACCAAAACCTGCCTAAAAACAACACAACACAATGCAAGTCAAACTGGCTCAGCAAGCTGGTCATGGCAGGTGACATCAAATCTTAGCAGCCGCCAAAACATTTTGAAGTGAATTTTTAGATTCAAAATAATTTTCTATACATTTTATGTTGATGAAATCGTATTCAACAATGATACAACTATTTTTTAATATAAACCAATATTATGTAATTGCAAGCAGTGAAACAATGACTGTTCTAAATCTGAAATTAGGAACGTGGATGGTGAGACTATACAGGATTGTAAGAAAATATCGAATGTGTTTAATGAGTACTTCGTATATAGTGTAGAGGAGATTGTTGAAAGCATCAGGGATGTGGATATGAATAATTTGACTGATGAGTTAAAACAATCTGTACAACTAGAAACGTTTAAAAGAAGTAACACCTGCACCTTAATGTCATTCAATAATGTTAAAATAATGCAGTTGGACAAAGCTGTGGGGAAACTAAAAAACAAGAAAGGGTCAACTGATGGAATAAATACTTGGCTTTTCAAAGATTCCTATCAGGTAATTAAATATAGGCTGCTAGATATAATAAACATGTCACTCTTTCAAGGTAAATTTCCTAAAATGCTAAAAGAAGCGGTCATACAACCAGTATGTAAAGTTTTTAACTCAATTGAAATATGTAACTTTAGACCGATTAATATGTTAAGTGTTTTAGATAAGGTATTTGAGACTTTAGTACATGATCAATTGTATGAGTACTTTGAGAACAATAATTTAATTGTTCCCCATCAGTCTGGGTTTCGGAGGATCCACTCATGTGAAACTGCGTTTCAAAATGTCATTAGCAAGTGGTTGGAAGATCTGGACAGGAAAGAGGTTACCATTGCAGTGTTTCTTGACCTCAAAAGAGCGTTTGAGGTTGTCAACGTGAAGAGACTGCTGAAGAAACTGGAGTTCATTTACGGAGTGACTGGTATGCCATTGGCATGGCTAGAGGATTATCTTATTAATCGGAGCCAGAAAGTTCGATATGGTAATGCTATTTCTGATCGGATGGAATGTCATAATGGAGTGCCGCAGGGCTCTGTCTTGGGACCCCTGCTATTTACAATATATATCAATGACCTGAAAATGTGTAATTCTAATATGTTCCTCAACATGTATGCGGATGATATGGTTATTTCTTTGAGTGGATCAAATGTATTTGAAATGATGTCGCAAATGAATAGCGAGTTAGAAAACATTGCTACATGGCTAGAGATTAACAAACTGAAACTAAATGTAAATAAGTCCAAATCAATGTTCATAGGAGTTACTAATAAGATGAGTGAACAACTGTTAACGTGTAATGTAAAGTTAAACATAAGAGGGGATGAGATCCAAGTTGTTAAAGAATTTAAATACTTAGGCATAATATTAGATGATAAATTAGAATTTAAACTACATGCTGAATATATGATAAAGAAGATAGGAAAAAAGATAGGATATCTCAGAAGAATAGGAGGAAAATTGTCGTACTGGTCAAGATGTATGGTATACAACACCATAATTAAGCCACATTTCGAATATGGAGCAACAATTCTCTTACATGTAAATAAAATTCACTTGGATAGATTACAAATATTACAAAATAAGGCCATGAGAACGATCATCAGATGTGGTAGAGAAACACCTATCTTGACAATGTTAGACATGCTGGAGTGGCTGAGTATTAAGCTGTCTGTGTTACTATTAGTTCTTATATTTATGTTTAAAATTAGTATTGGCCTTATGCCACAATACATCTTAGATAAATTAGATAATGTTAAAACAATTCATAATATTAGTACTAGAGCAGCCAGCAGTGGAATGTGGTTTAAGAAACACTGTTATAGTAAGAAATGGTATGCATCAATTTTTAACACTGGAAGCAAAATTTATGACAGGTTACCTGTAGACATTAGAAATGAAAAACATGTATGTTCATTTAAAGCTCATTGTATTGTGTGGATAAAGCGACAATCAGTTGATGATGTATTCTAAGTGTAATATATGTGCTGTTGGTAACAAGTGTATCTGTAATGTTACTGGCTTAGTAAGCTAAATAAAATCTATAAATACAAAAAATACATGGGGCAGGTGGAAGAGGAATGGCAAGCATTTAAGAAAGTATTTGTTGGAAGTGCAGAGGAAATTGTGGGCGATCAAGTGGGAGAAGCAAGAAGAAGGAAACCCCGTGGTGGAATGAAAGAGTCCGAGAAGCAGTGCGTCAGAAGAGAACCACCTGGCAAACGTACGAGGGCGATAGATCTGATGACAACAAAGCCGAATACTGAAGGTGGAAAATAAGAGTGAGAGAAACAGTAGAAGAAAAGAAGAAATATATGGAAGAACTTGCCGGTAAATTGGCAAAGGATTTTGTAGGCAATAAAAATATGCTGTATGGCATAATAAAGGACAAAAGGACAAGAAAAGAAGGGCAGACTTGTATGATGGACAACGGCGACAAGCTAATCAAAGAACCGGAAGAGCTACATGAGCTGTGGAGGGGATATTTCGGGGAACTACTAAATGTCAATGGGGTAGTGCTACCAGAAAGTAATGAAGGATTGCAGAGTGAGGGCGAGGATGAAGAGGAGCACGATTAAACAGAGGGAGAGGTGGAGAAAGCGTTAAAAGGATGAAGATTGGGCGATTACCAGAAGTGGATGAATTAACGGTGGAGATGATAAAAGCGGCTGGGAGGATCGGAAGAAGATGGATGTTTTGTGTGATGAGCACAGCATGGAAGCAGAAGACAGTTCCAGAGGATTGGAAGAAGGGGGTCATTGTACAGATTTCAAAAAGGGCGACAGGAAGAGGTGCAGCAACTACAGGGGGGTGACATTGATGTGTCAGTGTGCAAAACTGTTTGAAAAACTTAGAGTTTAGGCTGAGGGAGGTAGTGGAGGAAGGGCTCAGGGAGGAGCAATATGGGTTCAGGAGAGGGAGGTCAACCATTGACCCAATATTCAGTATCCGGCAGATCATGGAGAGAAAGTGGGAGAGTGGGGAAAAGCTCTACATGGTTTTTCTGGACTTAGAAAAAGCTTACGATCGCCTGCCTACGAGGAAAGTATGGGAATGCCTGATGCAGAAGGGAGTACGTAGAGGACTCATTGATAGAATTAGGTGCACATACGAGAAAAATGAGAGTTGTGTGCAAACAATGGAGGGAAAGTCGGGATGGTTTGCGCTCAAGGAAGGACTTCGTCAGGGAAGCGTGCTTTCACCGACGCTATTTGTCATTTTCATTTTGAAATTTTCACAAGTTTTAATTCTGCCTAACCATAGAGTTATTTTTTTAAAGTTGCCCAGCTTTAATTTATGCAAGTTCGAATTTGTCTACCCATAGAGAGTTTTATTCCTTAGGCTGCCCAGTAAATAGTTTTCGCAGGAGAATAAGGTTTGATTTCAGGCTCCCGTTAACGGGAGTGTAGCCACAGCGTTAAATCTGTGCACATACAATATGTTAAAGCTAAGTTCCATACTTCGCTTTCGCTTCGGTTTCACTAAAGTTGAAGTTTGCCTAACATTATTTTTTTGGCGAAGAGGAAGTCATTTTGCAAAATTCAACCGAAAGGGAAGCAAATGTGAAGTATGGGAATTGGGAACTTAACTTTAGTATTTACTCAGAAAAAAATGAATACCTATTATTTTAAGTAGTAAACCCATTGCATGTCTGAGAGAATATAAGTGCTCTGTCTGACTGGACTAAATAACAAACTCACCGGCATAGTTGAGCTCTTGACCTCGCTCATCACAGATGCTGGTCATGAAGGAGGCGGGCTTGCGGATCAACCCTAACTCCTGCAACGACAACAACAACCATATGACAACAACCACACGACAACAACCACATTTAAAAATTACGAAGATAATGTACTGGGTAATGATAATTAAAAACTCGAAACAACTCTTGGAACTACACCAGTACTGCGTTAAAATAATTAAAATAAACTGCACAATATTTCACGAGTGCTTCGACTCGCTTCGTCCGGTGCCTACTGAATACTGAATAAATAATTCAGTAGGCACCGGACGAAGCGAGTCGAAGCACTCGCGAAACATTGTGCAGTTTATTTTAATTATTTTAACGCAGTACTGGTGTAGTTCCAAGAGTTGTTTCGAGTTTTTAACAACCACATTGCAACAACCATATGACATCTCAGGCTCATGACTTGTTCAATCAAGAGACTATATTGGGTGACTATTTCTTGTTGGCTGAAGATATAACTGATTGGGGGGGAGGGGGTGGGGCGGGTTGGGGGGGGGGGCAGCCATTTTGGACACATGAGAGTAGACCACTAACTGAAAGTCATCAAGGTCTCTATACGGTGTTGGGTCAAAGATGTTTCTAGTACTGGGACCTATATTCGATGGTTTACCTAGAGGATAATAGTTTGGAGTTTACGTATCAAAATAAAAACAAGATTGCAGGAATCGAATGTTTACACTTCCACTCAATTCTTGTAAAAAGGGGCAGCTGTTAGTGAATTTAACGACAACTAGAATGAGACTTTGAAGACCTTGAGAAGCATTGACTTGGGCCCAAGATGGCGTCCATGAGTTGGTACTTTCTTCCCCAGTACATATAGCCTCCCTAGTTCAATCAACTGCTGCATTCCATCTGGCAACAGGCAAATGTTTCAAATCAAATTGATTGGTACTAAA
This sequence comes from Leuctra nigra, assembly GCA_934045905.1. Lineage (NCBI taxonomy): Eukaryota > Metazoa > Arthropoda > Insecta > Plecoptera > Leuctridae > Leuctra > Leuctra nigra. The sequence continues at coordinate 4,843,198 of OW203763.1, forward strand.
TTTGTGGTTCAGTCCATTATTGACTTTGATATTTGAATTAATTATTAATAGAAACACATGGGTATTTAAGTTATGTAAGCAGTGTATTTTCACCAGATAGCACAAATATTGCCGTGAGGTCACCTAATCAAGTGTACGATCCGTATAAATCCACATAAATAAATAAATTGTAGCCCATCTACACTTAAACAGAGACTGCACAAAATTTCTCAACAAGGAGACATTTTCCTATCTTGTTCCACAAGTAACAGCGCTGCTGCAGTTCTACAATATGAAATAAGTCTGTATTGACTTGGCTCCAAGTGCTACAAATCTGAGTAGTGTGTCACATGATTACAATAATTTCATGCCACACAATTGGAAATGTTAAAGAAGTTACACTCGAGGCATGAACTTGCAACACTGCATTTTCTCACACTGAACATAATTGGACAACTTACACTGGCCCAGGAGTAGTCCATCGGCACAGTGGGTGGCGGAACCTCTGCCTCCACCACAATCACTCCCTCATCCACTAGTCTCTCGTACACTTCGTGGATGACGTCGCCCAGAGCGTCGAAGGAGGTGGGTACACTTGCACCGGCGCGCGTCAACGCTTCGTTCTTCGCCACAGCTGTTTCGCGGTCGGAGTTGGCACAAGAACCTGCGTGGCCAAACTGCACCTCAGAGTTGAACATGCCTGTAGACAGCACAAAGCAAGGATCAGGGCTGATGATTTACCTTTCGATAATCACTAGTGCTTAACGTTGCACTAAAAATCTGACAAAACGGATTGGCTGCTGGTCAGGTTCATTGAGAAATGAGAATCAATCCTTGCTATTAAAAATGAAATCAGAGTTCATCTACTTATTATATAAGACTTGTTAGCATAGACTTCATCGGCCTTCAAATCGTTTTAAGCCAATCGTATCGTTTTAGGACTAGGAAAGCACTACCTATGTATAATGTTAAGACAATGCTCACAGAGCATTGTTTTATAAATGTCGGAGAAAAGTAATACTGTAACCTCCAAATGCAACATTTTGGTGAATGTGAATTAATAATGACAGTTAATGTTCATCAATTACGGAAGTGAGAGAAGATGAAAGCATAAAGGCAGGAGTAGCCAGGGCCTTGAAGACTGGTGGGACAACCAACCTTACCTACCCAAAGTTATTGCAACTATAAAATTCAAAATGTTCCGCTTTATTATATTGGATTTTATGTTCATGTGAAAAACAACTAGTGGACATTACCATTAACATAAAAAATTTTAAAAAAAGTTAATACAATTCGATACATGATATGCAACTCGATTGTGTAACATTCTTTTTGAGATGATCACGTACATATTTCACTTCTAGCTATGTAATAGTAAAACAAATCGAAGGCAGTCTTTTCCACTATTGGCTGAAAGTGAAAGATGTGCTTGTACATTTCAAAATGAAAGTTACACAATCAAGCTGCTGAACCCGTTTCCTGTGGCCAGGCAAACAGGCAAACAGACAGACATACATACATACATACATAGAGACAGACAGACAGACAGACAGACAGACAGACAGACAGAAAACAGTGATGAGTACCAAAAGGAAATGTGCTTATGCTTGCTTTATAACCCTATTATTATCATTTGCACATTAACATACTTTCATAAAAATACTGAAGATTTCCAAACATATGGGCGTGAGAGTCTGATACCTTATGAACCAACTCTCAAGATCAACATTAGTGACAACTTGTTATAATCACCTGCACATGTGCCGATGCACCATGCAACTAGAGGCTTGTCTATCCTGCCATCAGAGAGCGCAGCACACACATCGTACTCTTCCACGCCGCCAACTTCCCCGAGAAGAACAATCATCTTCACCTAGACACCAAGATCAACTCAGTTACTAGTGGCGTCCCAACATTTCACACTCAAGAGGAGGGATGCCCAAGCAGATTTTCCGAAAATAATTTTTGCTAAAATTTACAATTTTTATTAATTTTTTCAAAATTTCAACTATATTTTAATGTTAAGCTGGGTTCCCATACTTCGCATCGAATTCGCTTCCGGTTCGCTTCGCTTTCGCAAAATGGCTACCTTTTAACAAAGGAAATCGTCCATGTTTACATTCGCATGTTCACTTGTTTCGGTTTCGTTTCGGTCTCGTCAAAGTTAAAATTGGCTCAACTTTAACGAAACCGAAACACGGGAACATGCGAATGTAAACATGGACGATTTCCCTTGTTAAAAGGTAGCCAAATTGCGAAAGCGAAGCGAACCGGAAGCGAATTCGATGTGAAGTATGGGAACCCAGCTTAAATGATTCATCAAATGTCTTGTAACTTGCAACTCTCGACTTATATTGAGTTTTCAATATGATGTCTTCGGAAGATAAAGAAATTTTAACACAGGAGGTATAGGAAAATTATTAAGAATTTGGCGTCTAACTTTTAAAAACGTACGGGTAGGTGTATGTATAAACCCTGAAGATGGTAGATGTTATTCTACTGAAACGTAGGATTAATAAAGATTGTCCAAGAGAAAATACAGCACAAACTTATTCCCGAAAGAATAATCTATCATATAACTCATATGTTCGTGAAAATACAAAATTAAACATAAAAATCTTAATAAATACCTTTATGTCTGATACACATGATAGTTTTTTGAAAAATTCTATCTGCGGAAAATAGTTTAAATCTAATATTTACTAGGAAAATTACTGTGTTTTTTCGACTTGCCATGTTAAAGAAAGGGCTAACTTAAATTTATAAAGGGATATATCTTGAAAATTAGTTCGGCTACCCACTTTTTCTAGCGTTTATATGGTGCACAAGGAAATTATCTATTAAAAAATAAGCATACTAATTCAGATATCTATCGGAGACCTCTACTTGGGCATACCCCCTTTACATATGTGATTGTTAGTTAGAAACTACGTAATCTAGTGGAGCGGTCGCTCCACTCAGCAAAGCCATACAGTGCCCTAGTGGACACAACATACCGTTAAAATGAGAAAATAAAAAAGCTGATGAGGAGCAACCAAACACTTTTACGTGAAGCATCAACATAGCATTTTTGGCCTACTGGATCTCAATTACTTAGGTCAAATCTTCTCTCCCGAATCTAATTTTGGATTATGTTGATACAATAAAACTATTTCTTTAGAACGATTCACAAACTTTACATATTTAATTTTTTATTAGACAATCTCAATATTCGTCCTCCTGTCTGTGCGATTCTTCAGGTGAAACCAGCAAATATAAAAGTATCAGAAGAAACTACAAGTGAGTGACAAGAATTATAATCCTGAAGAAGCTCACAGACTGGGCAAAATATTGAGTTTATTTAATAAATAAGTAAGGCAGGGCTGCCGTTTTTACGACGGATTTATGAGTAAAAAAACAGACACGGACACGCCGATATGGTGTCACATTAACAGGTTTTAGTGATTTATTTAAATCCGAAATCCGTTGATTGGTTCATTTTTTAAAAAAAATGTAATTTCCGATTGGTAGGTCCGATCAATTTGAAATTTTTCAAGTCATTGCAACCAACATTGTGTCAAATCTCACAAAGTTGCAGCCAAATCCTCATATTGGTTAAAATTTAAAAAAGTATGATTTGTCAAAAATCAAAATGCACCGATTAAGTTCAAATTTAAGCCAACCAAGATTAAAAATATCTCAATTTTTACACATTTTCAACCTAATCAGTCAATTAATTACAGACTTGTTGCCATTTTAAGTGGGTATGACACTGGAACTCTTGTAACTCTCGTATGGAAACTCTCGTATGGAACTCTCGTATGGAAACTTTTGTTGCAAAAAGAGGCAAAAACCTATCACATGCAATGGTTTGGGTTGATATTGGTTAGTTCACAATTGACACCACATTTTATCTGTTGAAAAACTTAAAAGATAATATTTTAAATTTCATTGCGCAAATAGTTTGACAAGTCAATAAGGTAGTGAATGTATGCTGCAACTAGCTTAGGAGCATCTGTGGCTGAGGAATATTGTAGGTGGTTGTGCTATACAGTGAAGAATTGTTGTGATTGGTTGAGCAAGGGATTGGGGTGGGGAAAACTGGTCGTCCTAGAGTAGGGGCGAAGCAAAGCAGCCACTTGATCTCTGGCTGCTTGCAGTGGGTTAATGACCTGATTGCAACCCATAGTTTTGCGTGTGCTTAGTTTTGCAGTTTTATTATGATCATCATGAATTACCATTTCATTGTCCTGTCAGTCCAGAACCCCACCCCCTCCTCTCATGTCCCATGTTGCGTGAGGAATTCAATAGCTTATCTACTGTCAAGTGTCAAGTATTGGTGTTTGACTATGCAAGATACATCTTTTTAATGGTTTTAAAATTAAATGGACATATGGATTTTTACGGATTTTTCAGGCTTCCTACTAGGATATTAACTTGTATATGGCGGCAGCCCTGATGTAAGGTTTGTGAATCGTTCTGAATACATAGTTTTATTGTATTAGTAAATAGTAATATACAATACTATCCATTTCTATACAATACTATTTACAATGTTCCGATTGCAACAGTCAATTTATCGTCAAATACCTACATTTTGTGGTAAAAATTAAGAATTTGAGGAGTATGAGAAGTAAAGGGTTTGACTACTAACCTGTTCATCGTTCTGATAGCGCATGATATGATCCATGAAGTTGGTTCCAGGGTAGCGGTCCCCACCAATTGCCACCCCTTCAAGCACGCCGTTGGTATTCTTGGAGATTATGTTGTTGAGCTCGTTGGACATTCCCCCCGAACGAGAGACATAAGCGACACTGAAGAATACAACCATTGTAAGAAAGGACAAAACACAGCAAATGTGTATAATATACATTACTGGGAACACACAGAAGTGCCTAAGAAAGTCATTGATGGAATGTGTTATCAGCTTATCAATCATCATCATAAGTAAAAAATCTCAACCCCATTTGTACTTTAATTTTCCCATATGTCCTTGAATTGTTTACAGACTGTTGCAATAAGTTCGTGGGTATAGGTTTCATCATTATGTCTTCAATTGCATTTTTTTTAACGCAATAGATAGTTTCATGTTAATTATGTTATTGGATTACGTTACTCAACAATCAAGCCTTGTATGTCAAGTATAATTGAATTGCTGATAGGTATGCCTTGTCCATTATATTGTATCAAGGCAGTATCAACCACAGACTGTACTGTAGAGTAGGAGTATAATAGGCTAATAATACAAAATGTAGTAGCAATAAACTTGGTTGCGTGATTGTGTGTGGAAGCAATGTAAAGACAGAATGAACTAAATACACTTTCTGAGCAAGGGAGTGTGGAAGGTAGCATGGAAGGTAGCAAGCATACTTAGATTGGTAACGGTTCCAAGTCTGCCGATGTACTGGCGAGACCAGGGTAGAGGGTGTTAGTGTGACGACCTCCCACCACCTGTGATCAGTCTCTCAATATGGACAGGTTCTGGAGGCTTGTGCTTCGGATTGGACGTTAAGCCTGGATCCTTGGCATTCATGATGGTACCAGTTTTCTCTGCTCCTTTCCTACTAGGTATCCCAAATTGTGCATCTGATTCTTTTGTGAAGATAGACTTAATAATACTAATGTTAGAATAAATCCATAAAAACTTTGAAAAGAGAGGCATCATGAGAGAACAAAAATATGGAAACATACAAACAACAAAGCCAAATAAACAAAATGACATGACAAACAATCGAAGCCTTAAAGGAATTCTCTCATCTTGGATTTAGATTTATTTTTGTGATCTAAGCATCATGGAAGACAATATTAACAAACAAACAACTTAATTTTTGGTACGATAATACTAAAAATTAATTATTGATTGCGCGTTATTTGAAACTGGCGCGCTGAGTTTCGGACGTCACTGTAGAGCAACGCTGATTGGCTGCAGCCTCTACCATAGGTGGCCGCGCGCTCGAACTCTCTGCTCTTCGCTGACATACTTCGATCTATTTATAACACCATGATTTAAAATGACGTGTATACACTGACTTTGTTCCTGAAAGGTACCCAATACGTAAGTCTGTTAATATAAAGTGGTTTACATGAAAACACATTTGCAACTGCTACCTCATTTGCAACGCGCAAATGTGTATACGCTTGGAACAAAATCTGCTCGATTAATTTTGTGCAGTCACACTTTGTATAATTCAGGAGATTTGTCTTTCTTAGGAAATCTGTGGAATGAGTGTTTATTTGCATTGTTTTTAGTAATATTGTGACACTGAAAAACACAGCAGTAAACCATTTTCGTCTCAAATAATCTACACTAAAACAAAAGTAAATACACACGACGCGGCACAATCGGGCAGAAGATAAAAAGCGATTCAAAATATTTCGTCCAAATAGTGTATATAACTACACGAAACTATTAATACATGTTAAAAAGTTGGTATTGTTTTTGCTTGAAAATAAACTAGACTAGAACACACGTAAATATGCACGACATTGACACAATATGAGAGAAGATAATAGTAGGTAGACTATTTAAAATATTCTGTCCCGTAAGATAATATATAGTGTAGTTTATAGTATAGTTAAAATAAAGATCAATAAAATAAGATAATCACAAGCAACGTTGAATGTCTCACTATCACACCCTTCCTACATACTTGTAAAACATAGACTGTCAGGGAGAATGAATGTTTTTAACTCGAGCGCGGAGGTTGCTAGTAGCAGGTAGGCTATACAGTGACGTCAGTGTCGCTACGGCTGAAGTCGCTCCCGGGTCCAGGCGACAGGATGTAAGACAGAACAAAGGACAGGAATGTGTTGTTTGGAGCTCGACGGATCGGGAAAAAAATACTTGCTACAAGATGAGAGTATCACTTTAATACTATCCACATGTGGGGTGCATTAAAAACAAATAAAAATTTGCTACATCCCAACACACAGTATTTAGTAGGTACTTTAGTTTAATAAATAATAATAATTACCTTCCTGGGCGGTAGAGTTTTGAGTGAAGAATGTTGTCCATCATTCCTCCTGTATTACCGATCTTGAAGCAGCCGGGCTTGACGCCCCCGACAGTGGCAGGACCGATGATGGCCACACCCTTCTCCTGAGCCAGCAAGATCAGCTTGCGAGTCATATTCTCCGGGATGCCTTCTGCGATGATTGCGATTGTGCGGATCTAAACCACAGGCATTTTTGTACAATTCACATAGTAGAATATATTGTTTCCTTCTTTAATATTAATATGTAGTAAATTACTATTTTATGGCCAGGTTTACATAACTGGAATGAAGCCATTTGAAAAACTCAGGACTTTTTATTTTACTGGCCTCCTTAGACTGGAGCTAGACTGGAGAGGTACACTCAACCAAACAAAAAAACAGAATTTGAATGAAACCGATTGGCTGCTGGAGATTCCTTGACAATCTATCCTTGTTATTATCAATGAAATCAAAGCTCATCTATACAGTTTGATAACGAGATACCATAGACTTCATCGGATGATGCCATCATTATCAAATCTGTTTCAGCTAATCTGTTCTTCCGAATACCGTTTTATCTTAAGTTGAGTGTACAATACTAATTATTATAATGACAAATGAAGGGTACAGGGAAAGAACGCTATGAGTCCATTTAAAAAAAATAGTTTAATGTGTAATCTTGCAGTGATTTTTATGAGCTTTCAGAATATACACTCGGTTTTTAGGAAATATTTCCACAAAGTCTTGAAAAACGCAATTGAAATATCGATATGTATAGAAGATAGAAACAAGTTTCAACATAAAACTTCGTTTATCTCAGTTTTATTCGAATGTGACTTATAGCATTCTTTCCCTGTACCCTTCAAATAAGTTAATACAGGGTGGCCCCAAAAAAACGTCCAATGGGCCAGACACCCCTGTGCTGAAACTAATAAACTGATCGGTTTGAAAATAACGCATATTATAAAACACATACTATGGTTTGATGTGTGAAAGTTTCAGAAAATTTACCTGAGTAGGAAAAAAGTTACATCTGTTCGAATTTTGTTGTCGAAAAATCGATTATACGGAGCTCAAATAGCTTGCGTCCAGAAAACCTCCAATGGCCGGAATACCGTTTTTTTCACAATTACTACAGATAACAAGTGGAAAATTTCAAAATTTATTCAATATATGTAGCTATTGATGTGTTAAAATTTCAATACATTTGAAACGAAGGAACAAAACTCAAAAGTTAAGGTGTCTTAAGTTGAGCTTAAAACAAGAAAATCTGGGAGATAATTTCGCCTCTGAAATTAACACGTGAATAAAACTTGTGAAATTATCTCCCAGATATTCTGTTTCAACTTCCAGATACCATAACTTTCGTTCCACTGATTCCAATGTATTGAAATTTTAACACAATCGATAGTCGTATATATTGAATAAAATTTGAAATTTTCAGCTTGCTTTCGTCAATAGTACATTGAAGAAACGGTGTTCCGACAATTGGAGGCTTTCTGGAGGCGTGCTATTTGAGCTCCGTATAATCGATTTTTTGGCATCCAAATTCGAACAGCTGCAACTTTTTTCCTACAAAAGTAATGTTTTTGAAACTTTCACACATCAGACCTTAGTATGTTTTGTATAACATGTCAAAATTTCAGTCTAATATATGCAGTACTTTCATCACAGCGGTGTCTCGCCCATTGGACGTTTTTTTGGGGCCACCCGGTATGGATCAGCAGGTTATTCTCAGTCCTAATTCTGCTGGGGTCTCAATCACAATCCTGCCCCATGACAGAGATTACTTTTTAGAGGGATATGATCCTACAAGCAAAGTGATGTCAGAGACTGCATATAGATTGAAATACAATACTTGACTACATGCTGGGTAGCGGGAATAGGCAAGCCCTCAAGACCAAGTGCACTCAACAAGTCCAATAAAAACATACACAATACACAATACAGAGTGCAATTATTAGATCGGCTTCTTCAAGCAACATACCTGTGGATAATTCATGGTGTCGATGACACTCTCGTATGCCGAGCGTAAGGAGGCGAAGTTGACCATGACGTCTGCGTCGCGATGCTTGGCCATGGCGTCTTCCATGCGCTTGTACACAGGGATCAGGATCTCCTTGTGGCCCCAGTAGAACTTCTGCTTGTGGTCCCCGGTGAAGGGGTACACCATCGCCACCACGCTCGCTTCCGTACGACGGCAGACAAAGTCGAAGTCAAGCATGCTCTGTACAGACAGAAGTTACATTTATGAGTAGATTTTTAAAGTGAGCAAATTTTTTACTTAGAAAGATTGTTCCATTAACCACTTTTGTTAATAAATGTATGTTCCTAGTTAGGGATGGCACCCGGTAAAATTTACCGGTAAATTAAAGTAAATTTACCGGTAAATTTACCGATTATTAATTTACCGGTAAAAAAAATGGTAAATTTTGTTTTTTTGATCCTCTAAAATGTTTGAATGGAGATATCAAATTTTAAGTAAAAACTATAAGTAAACATCAGTGTGACAACATTAGCAGTTAGGCATGTTTTACGTTGATTTTTGGTTGTCCTCAATCATTCAGAATGATAACTCCATCCATATACCATTACTTCCAATGTCGGAATCTCTCTTCAGGTTTGCTTGTTTAGCAGACACAGATTGTAACTTGATCAAATTGGTGGTCGACAATTCCTCTTGGGAGAATAGCACAGGCAGCATGGCATAGCCTGCACCATAGACATTGTCTAGCCTTCGGTATACAATGTCTATGCCTACACTAGATTGGTTGAATCAATGCTCTTCGGCTATATCAGTGGTACTCAACCTTTTTGACTTGCGGGCCAATAATACAAATTTGCTTTTGTTGGCGGGCCGCATTTTTGAAAAAGTACAATGCTCACGTGATTAGATAGGTTCATTCCAGGCGCGTAGGAATTACTTTTATCATGGGGGGGGGGGGGGGGGAGGGGGGGAAGGCGAAGCCCCTCAAATTAAGGCCCGCAGGGCGATTTTTCTAGAATTTAACAATTTAAGGTGATAGCCGCGCTCGGCCGTTTTAGAAAATTAACGAGAGAAAAATTGTTTCATAAGTGAGTGTAACTTTTACAGGATGTTCACATGATCAGTCTGATTGTATATTAGTAGCACTTTTTCATTTTTGCTTATTGCATCATTAATTAGGCGCCGGTTATTCAACAAAACCGCACAAAACGATGAAATTTGCGATACGATTGGAGACCAAACCTGTTAACCAATTGATCTCAAATTTTAATCATGATTAGATGAAAGACAAACTTAGGGTTATCCCTTGGCACATTTTTGAAATTTAAATATATACGGCGCCCAGGGAGACAATAAAATAGCTAATTTTTCACAAAAAATCCACTAATTATTACTAATTAACAAAACAAAAAATTAAAAATGTACCAAGGGATAACCCTAAGTTTGTCTTTTATCTAATCACGATTAAAATTTCAAATAATTTGGTCAACCCATTTCGTCTCCAATCGTATCGCAAAAAGTGTCTACAAAACGCAGCAAAATCGCTTGTGCTTGCAGCACCTAAAGGTGATACTAGCGCTCGGCCGTTTTAGAAAATTGAGAGAGAAAAATTGTTTCATAAGTGAGTGTAACTTTTACAGGATGTTCAAAGGATCAGTCTGATTGTATATCAGTGCACTTTTTTATTTTTGCGTATTGCATCGTTAATTAGGCGCCGGTTATTCAACAAAACCGCGCAAAACGATGAAATTTGCGATACGATTGGAGACCAAACCCGTGAACCAATTGATCTCAAATTTTAATCATGATTAAATGAAAGACAAACTTAGGGTTATCCCTTGGCAAATTTTTGAAATTTAATTTTATACGGCGCCCAGGGAGACAAGAAAATAGCTAATTTTTCACCAAAAATCCACTAATTATTACTAATTAACGAAACAAAAAATTAAAAATGTACCCAGGGATAACCCTAAGTTTGTCTTTTATCTAATCACGATTAAAATTTCAAATAATTTGGTCTACCCATTTCGTCTCCAATCGTATCGCAAAAAGTGTCTACAAAAAGCAACAAAATCGCTCGCGCTTGCAGCACCTTAAAAGTGATTCTTGGGCTAAAATGCACGAATTAAAGCAAACTAGTAACTGCCCTTCATTTGTTGCCCCGCAGGGCGTTTTTTATAGAATTTAAACAAATTTATAAGTGATTTTGGTATGCTAACCTTAATTTTGTATGGAGAATCTGCTCGGGTGCCCCCCAATTCCTTCGTGCCTGTTCATTCAGTGTCTTATGTTTATTAGGAAACGAATCGAACAATAGGTATTTCACACCCACACGCCAAACCAAATACTTTTTACAATTTTCGGAATTGGTAATGGCTTCAATTTCGTTTCAACAAGTATGAAGTTTCATTTAAGTCGCATTTTCAGCCTGATGCGTGGACATGACAACTTTCAAAATTTGTCTCAAATGAAATGAGATTATTTTCTAATATAATTTTTTATGTGGATCCATTTTGTGAATAAGTAGGTATTTGAAACATCAACTGGCGGGCCACAAAAATTAGGCGGCCCGCGGGCCGCAGGTTGAGTACCACTGGGCTATATCATCCCTTATCAATATGGAGTATTGTCATTAATCATTATTAACATTGATTATAGATGTAGGTATTGCTATTGTCCTGACTGCGGTAATCTTTGTAAATGGGTCATATAATAAAGTAGGGTCATTTTTGTATTTGGTATAGTCATGAATTGGTATCTGCCATCATTTTTCAAAATTTACCGCTAACCGGTAAATTTACCGATTTTTTCAGACCTGGTAAAAGTGCCATCCCTATTCCTAGTCAAATGGTTACAAAATAAACAAAAGTTTTCTAAGTTCTATTATAAACTGCCCCATGCCAAAACTGTTTTTTTTAAAGGGTTGTTCCTAGGGCAAACTTTGTGATATTTGAATCCAAAGCAAAAAAAGTATCTGCTTATTTTGGATGTGGAGCAAAGTTTCATCAACATCCAGATGTCACACACTTAATCGTAATTATTTAGTTGATTTGAAATCGTATGACGCTATATTCAAATAACTATAGAAACCAGAAAAATAAGTAAAACATAACAATAAAATATGATGAGAACAATTGGTTTTAGGGATGGGAAGACAACAATCAACCTAATTCTGCTATTTGACAAACAGTGGAGTGAAAATTGGAGGAGTCAGTAAATAGATGATGACAAATCATTCTCTATGGGAATGTCTCCGAGTGTAATGAATTGATGAGTTTGAATGTACCTGCACAGCTCTGGTCTGCATGCCCCACACGATAGCCCTGGTCTTGTTGGAGAAGAGCACATCCCTCTTCACACCCAAGTCGGTGGTGCTTCGACTGGCGGTGGCAGCGCGCAGGCTAGTGGCCGAGTTGGCGGCCGACACCGAGCTCTTGCGCGAGTTGCGCGGACTCTCCTCGCTCTGGCCGCCGGGCAGCAGGAAGTTGGCCGTGGCGAACTCCACTTCACTAGCCACGGGGATCGCGCGCTTCCCCAGCGCCATGCCCACGATGGCGGTCATGTGGCTCTCCGGACCGAACACGTACAACGGAATGTTCAAGTTCTTGCCGACGTCGCGTATAATCCTGTGTACAACCATTTGCCATCACTCAGACTGAACAAGTACAGAGAATGGGTAAACGAAATGCTCGTTACTCAATGAAAGTGAAATTATTGATCTATGGTAAATAATTAGCAAAATTTCCTGGTATTTTAAGATTTTTTTTTTTGTTCTATTAAAATGATTTTTAATAAATCATGGTATAGTTTTTGAATACCTGTTACTGTGTGTGCATTCTTCCCTTGAGTGTTTTATAAATGTATTTTTAGTGTATTTAGTGTTTTTAATTGTATTTATAATTAGTGTGTAGCCCCGCAGACAAGCCATCCTATTGGTTTAACGGGGCTACAATAACATGTAATTTGTACTTTACTAAATAATAAAATTTAAAAAAAAAAAAAGTGGGTTTGAAATAGAGATCAGTTTTAAGGTTCCCGGGTACAAACCGGGTACCCAAATACAATGGCGAGTACTCGGATATCAATTTTTTTTTAAATTTTTTTAGTTATTAGTAGAGCCCCGTGAAAATGGGTTTATTATTTTACCAATTTCGTTTTTAAAAACCCAAATTTCGTTTTTTAGCGGTTTTATAGAATTTAGTGGCAAATCAATAAAGTAATATTTCTGTCAAAAATTATATAGTAACCAATCCCTAGATTCAATGCTAAACATTAACCACTAAACATTACAGGCAATCTAAGTAACAAATAAGAACACAAACAAGAGTTTAGAGTAAATAAAAGTGTATTTATTTAAGTAGGAACTCTGAATGGCGTTTACATGCGACGTGTTTCATCAGTGTGTCCTTGCACTTGAGTTCTAGTCTGCAGTTGCAAAACCGGCACATCAAAAGTTTTCCGTCACTCACGTAAAACCCGTCACTCCTGAACTCTGAAGCCCTAGACGCGGCTGTAACTGTTGGTTTCGGCATTGTGTACAAAGTAAAAATGTTTTGTGCACAATAATGATAATAATAATTTAATAATACAGTGGCACTACAACTAAAATGGCCGCCCGCCGCCATATCGCTGCCTCGTGCGATGGGGGGAACAGGAACAGCTGATTCCTAGCGCCTGCGCAGTTACCAAATGTATGAGCAGGGTTTAACCTTGAAATGTCACCAACAAGCGCGCTTGCTTTCTCCGCGGAATGTGGATATTTCCATGAATTATGCGTAAAATAGGAAGTTTTAGGTTGAGTTTCAACATTTTTTGTAAACATTTCTGAAAACTGAACAACATTTGTGGGATTTCGCGATGTATTACAAAAATATAGTCGATTTCGGTGTTATTTCGCAATAATGGCATATTTCGTTTTATTTCGCGATTCAAATCTTGCAGAATTGGGTTTAGAATGACGTAATTCGTGCTCATATTCCAAGAAAATACAAGATATAAAGATATCGCGTTATCGCGATGTGCGAAATATACGGAGCTCTAGTTATTAGGTTTATTTGCATTTTTTGCAACAGCTCCACTTAATCACCAAGTGCATTGTGTATAGTTATGTAAACTGAATTTAATATTTATTTATATTTCCCAAATCTCAACAATCTTAACCAATAATTGGTTTGTAAATTCATTATTTGTAATTTCATCAGAATGCTGGTGAGTTGAGGGATGGATTATTGATGGGGAGTTGGGTGGAGGATTGATGGAGGGGATGCAGGCAAGATGTACAGTGAGATTCAGAAGAAAGCGGTCGTAGTGCCCCTGTGCCAGGCACTAGGCAGTATGCACAGGGCACTCCGACCGCTTTCTTCTGAATCTCACTGGACCTTGTTTTCAACCTTCCATTGTATGGATGTTGTGTATCTCTCCCCAAGGACACGGATAGGACGTCGGGCTCAGTGCAACACATTTCAAAGCATTAAAAAAATAATAGTAATAATAATTTAGTTCTTTATTACCTGAGTAATTACCCGGGTAATTAAAGCGGGTACCCGGGTACAAAACATAACCCGAATTCGAGCTCTAGTTTGAAATATCATTGAAAGTCAATTTGAAACTTGAGATTTCCCTGGGTTGTGCAAATATTAGAAAATTTTGATACATGGAAAATATTTGCTTTGAATACTTATTCGATTCGTATTCGAAAAAAATTCAAAATTCAAAATTATCCTGCCACTTCTCTTATAGCAGTGGTACTCAACCTGCGGCCCGCGAGACTAATTTTTGTGGCCCCCCCCCTAGTTGTTGTTCCAAATACTTAGGTACTTATTCACAAAATGCATCCACTGTAAAAATAATTTTTAACAAAATCTCTTTTCTTTGAGAGAAATTTTGAGGAAGCCAATTACAAAAATTGTAAAGTAGTGTATTGTTTTGGCGTGTGAAACATTGTTCGATCCGTTTCCTAAGAAAACAGAGACACCGAATGAACCAGGCACGTAGGAAGGGTAGGATTATCCCCCCCCCCCCCCCCCCACTCGAGAAGACTGATCCCCCATTCTCCTTAAAATTAAGTTTAGCATCCCAGAAACACTTTAAAATGCATAAATTCAAAAAAAAAAAAAAAAAAAAAAAAACGCCTTGCGGGTCAACAATTGGACGGTAGTTTGCTTCAGTTCGTGTATTTAAGAGCCCCAGAATCAGTTTTAAATTGTTAAATTCTAAAGCTAAATTTGAGGGAATTCGCAACCCAGACCCCCTTCCAGGTGTCGCAACCCCCCCCCCCCCCCCCCCCCACCCTCCATGATAAAAGTAGTTCGCCCGGAATAAACCTACTTGATCACGTGAGCATTATTCTACTTTTTTTAAAAATGCGGCCCGCTAACAAAAGCAAATTCCGAATTCGTATTATTGGCCCGCTGGTCAAAAAGGTTGAGTATCACTGTCTTATAGAGGCATGACTTTCAATGCTGCCAAAAGACTAAAAAGTAAAACTTCAACCAAAATTAGTAATGGCCGCCATATTGATTTTGAGGGAATATAATTTGTATGTTATTGTTTTAAATTTCAATTACCTGAGCCCTTCTTGATAGTTGGGGCCAGCCCTTCGCACGAAGATGGAAATGTTGTGGTCAACAAGTTTGGGTTGAAACTCCTGGAGAGCCGTGACGATGCCTTTGAATGTGGCAGCCACGTTAGTGAAGTTGGCAATGCCTCCACCGATAATCAAAACCTTGAAACAAAGGATGCAAATAAAATACCAAAACTAGCAATGGAATATAACTGCAATACTAAATAGTATGTATTGTATAAAATCGAATGATTTAAAAGGTAAATTGCATTGAAAAAAATACCCTTTACTAACCTAAATTATTTTAATTTTTTGATTTGGGATGTAGAGGAAAGAGGTGAGAAATGGAGAACAGTGACTGCAGAAAGGTTGTGGGAGAACAGAGAGAGGTGGAGAGACATGGTGGAGAGGCATCAGCCGGAAGACGTAGTGGAAAATGAAGAAGAAGATGGTGATGTGTCAGGACCGGCCACCCGACATCACTGAAGGGAAGACCCAAGATTGACGGTGGAAATCCACCCCTGACCCGAAATTGTAAACGAAACGGGAGACAGATATTTATTAATAATAATAATAATCTTTCTCCCGGTTCCAAGAATTAGGTCGGAGGGTGGCTAGGGCCAGCATTTGCTAGGGCATCAGGCTCCTGAGCTAGCTGAGCCAAGCTTGGCTCTTCCTCACCTCTTCTTCTTCTTTCTTCTCCACCATCTTCTTCCCCTTCTCCCTGTCTTCCCACAACCTTTCTTCCTCCACATCTTCCCACTTCTCCAGTCTCTCTTGTACATCATCTGCTACCAACTCTCTCCACTCTCTCCACTTCAATCATTATTATTACTGATTATTCTTTTTTTAATCAATGTCTGTTGGTTGAACACCTTTTCAACTCCTTTAGTTGACGTTTTGATGGTTGAATAGTAATAACATAATTATTGAAAATCACTTATTTGAATCCGGTCTCTGGTTTACCAGGCCTGAGTAAGCGAAGGGGAATCGCTCGGTTCATCAGCGTGTTTTTTGAAATTTGACTTCACACTAACAGATTTCAAAAACATTAGATAGAAGCGACCCATTACAGCGAAGACTAAATAATGCCACACACTGGAGTACACTATGCCCTCTGGTATGATCACAACATGTGATATTTACGGTAAAAGAAATGTATTTAACACATTGAGGTCTAGGTGTCATCAAGTGCTCAAGTGTGTGGCATTATTTAGTATATGAACTGTAAAATATGAGTTTTAAAAATTTTGAAGTGTGAAGACAAAATTAAAAAAAAAACGCTTTGAAGAACAGTGCGTTTCCTGTTCGCTTACCTGGGCAATTAAATCCAAGTACCTATAGGTAAGTTTAGTTCTCATGGTAAAACAATTCCAGCTTTCCTAGAATGTTGTCATTGAACCCATGATTCTCCTCACCTTGCCCTGAGGGTGCTTCTCCTGAGTCATGAGGCTGAGAATGGTCTTGGCATACTCGTAGGTTTGCTGCTCGCTGGGAGCACCGCTGTACTCGCCATAGTTCGCCAGCTCCGAGGCTCCGCCCAGGTCGCAGATTGTGTCCGAGTAGATCACCGACGCTCCACCCCCGGCTACCATCGTCCAGATGCGACCGCTCTTATTCAGGATAGTCAGCTAAAACCACATCACACATGTGTTTTACACCTCACTTCCCCAGTAACGATACATTACAAATAGAAATATAGATTTATATGCTCATGTGAGGACAAACAAATGAATAGTTACAATATTAACAAACCAAACCTATAATAATAAGTCCATTAGTTTTAAAAAAGTTTAATAAAAGTAGGGGCTGCTGCTGTAGAAACAGACTCCTTAGTTGAAAAATCTTGTCAGTTAAAAATCTGCTTTGTCTATCTGAAAGATTGTTTTACAGCACGAGTCTATCTAAAAATCATAACAAGCTTCTATGCCATAATAGGCCCACATCAATAATGAACATTAGAATAAGTACCTACAATAGATTCATTACAAAATCACCAAACCACAGTTGCAGTACCTACCTTGAGAGAGGCCCCACTTTTAGCATCCAGGTCAGCTATATAAGCTTCCTCGGGATAGGCGTCGCGACCAAAGGGTGGAGGATATTCGATCTCGCCCCACTTGGGTCGGCAGATGAAGTCGGCGGTCGCGTCTAGCTTGGCAGCCAAGTCCATCACGTAGACGGAACCCTTACTGACCACCAGCGGGTTGATCTCGAGGTATGTGAAGTAGAGATCAACATACAGCTGATAGAGTGCCTCAATGAATGTGCCCAGCAATCTGCAATTCACAACAAACCACAGATGTATTGGATGCACAGATGTACATCACGGCGTACTAAAGTGATCATTCTGGCATTCTGTGCATAAATGCATCAAATAATGTTGGCACTAAGAGGGTTGAAAACCAGAGAGAGAAAACTTTTATTATTAATAATAAAACACTGTCATTATATAATGTCATGAAGTATAATGAAGTATAATGCCATGTCATGATGTCATACTGTCAAAATAATGAACATGAAGTGAAAATAACATAAAACAACCCTATACAATAAAACAATTGGTAAATATACAAATAACTTTGAAATTACTAAAGTTTATGAAGCCAATGACGGTGATGAAAATGATGATGATGATAATTTATTACCTACTAAGTAAAAAGCTAATATGGACTATAAAGATGATTACGTAAAATGGAAATGGAGCCCTTGAGAGTGATAATATACTAATGTGAGAAATCAATGATTTACTAAACTTAAATTTACTACTAAAATCCTTAAAAAACCGAGTGATAGTGCCTCTTCAGCCGACGAGCAGTCCTATTACTTCTAACGAATTGGCGTTGTACTTGTTGAGGAAGTAAGGGATCGTTGGATTGTACATAGCCTTCTTCTCCATGTCGACCTCTTTACTTTGGCCGGCATGGGATTCGAAGCGGATGGACGGATCCATGATGTAGCCGCGACGAGAGACGTGATCAATGGCAATGATGTCGATGCGCCAATTGCTCTTGCCGACAGCCACACCATGGACCTCTTCTGCAACCTCCTATCCTTTCTTCCTGAGCTCGCCGGCGATGGCTGCACCACGGAGTGGTGGCGTGTGTTGCGCAGCAGTTCTCCATGTTTACAGAAGCCAAGAACGTGAGGGAGGGTTTCGATCAAACTAACTTAAAAAATATTGTTTTGGAGATGATGAATTTTACTCCTCGGCCCCTCGAAACATATAAATGAAAGTTCTACTAAGAGAAAGACTAAGAGTGCTTGTTCTAATTTTATTTGGTTTTGTGGATGCAGATGCATTACGAATGTAATACGTGACAGTACATTTGCAATGGTAATAGTGAAATAAGGTACATTAGTTACAGTTATCATGGTAACCAGAATTCCCATAGAGTGTTATTAATATTATTATTAGTATTATCACTTTGATGAGTAAATATGGTATTAATGAATAAGAATTGAAAGTTTTCAATTTTTCAATTCTTTACTTCAGAGCATAATAATAATAATATAAACGAGCTTTATTGAGAAGTGATGATTCAAGCCAGCCATTATGGATACAGAAGTGTTACAACTTACTCTCTGTCCTTAGGTGAAACGTTAACGAGTATTGTTGACTTGATTGTGGCGGCAGTGAGGTCCTTTCCAACAGGTACTTCCAGACGCAGCGCCTTGGCATCGACATCGCCGATATCCACGCCACCCAGATGATGGAACAGAACAGTGTCGCCGTAGCGGTGGGAATAAATACAGACGTATGCCTCTTCTTCCTGCGCATGGGAGCGTACACAATCAAAGACGCTCCATTCACAGAGACCAATGTTCAACATCTAATAGAGGAGAGATGACTGTGGGACACACAATCAAATCTTACCAAACTTCCATAGAAAAATAATGTTTCCATGCAAAATTTTACAAAACAAAAGCTAACTAATCGATTTTTCTTTTGTTACATTGCTCAAGAATTTATGGTGCCAAAAAAAATGTAAAAAAAAATTTAATTCATACAAATGAAAATACAGAAATCTAAATACATACAATACAATACATACAATCTAAATACAGAAAAAAATGAGTTGACCAAATAACTACAATTTGATTCAGGACCAGTTATGTTCTTGTTCTCTTCCAACACAAGACCAGACACAATTGCAAAAATAAACGTGTAAAATAATCTCACCAGATCTGTGCAACAGATTACCAAATTATGTCTACAAATTCATTCCATGATTAATTAGGTACCAAGTTTTAAGACAAGATGTGAAGTTGTTTTCTCATATATAGTTTGATTAAACAAAATAGAATTCGGGTTCAAGAGGAATCACGTTTTTATACAATATAAAGAAGTAGAGGATCCGTTTTCTTGGCACTATACTATCTTTGTACGTTGTTAGTAAAGTTAAACGAAGAATGGTCAATAGATAGCTGAAATCTGTCAATAGAACGCAATATAATCTGCATCTGAATATAATTTCAAGTTGTTTAGTTACATTATATTACTTCCCATGGACATGTGAAAAATAAAATGTTAGCATCAATTATCATATTGCATAAACTTCAGTATTATTTGTATATTGTTGCAACGTTCTCATTGCTGAATGCTTACCATTTTTAAGGAACATAATATGTCAATGTCAACATACACATTTGAATAAGTTAAATTTTCTTTTCTACCTACTGAACAATATCTAAGATACAAAATAGACTATCAAGAGTAGGTACAATAACAACAGCCAAACTTACAATAACCATAAAATAACTTACAGGCTTGTGTGGAATGAAAGGTTCAATGATAAAGTTTCGGAGTTTTCCAGTCGCCTTGCCGACAACTTGGTCTTTGCCCATCCGTTCTTCGATCCATGTTTTGGCACCAGCCAAATCTGTCTTCACTTTGATAAGACCCAGCTTCCCTCGCCGTTTTATCAGCTGATCAGGTTTCACAACCAATGACTGAAAAGATTGATAAACCAACTTCATTAACAGAACCAAGCCAAAGTAATGTGAGCAAAGCAAAGACAAGTGAGTGAAAGAGAACTATTCGATCATTGAACAAAGTTAAATGAACCAGAGACTTCTGAAAAAAAAAATGCAATTTTTTCCTATCTTTCAAACTGCCTTTCTTATCTGATCAGACATTTGTTTATCTAGTTCACATGGCATTTACAAAGCTCAGATTAGAAGATGATTGACTTTTCGATTTCCTTCATCACAACAATCATTTTCAGGGCAAACACAGATTTTTCACATAGATTTTTCACATAGATTTTCACATTTTTTCACCTGCCAAGAATGAAATTTAACTCAAACCGTCAATGGCTGTACTCTAAAGTAGGTATTAAAACATGAAACATTTTGTTTCCACAAAGCACTAGACTTGACACACAAATCCCACACTATTACACATGCAATTCCAGCCTTGCAGATGGGTTATTTCCGAACAAAATACCTACTCCAAAACTAATACTAATTTTCCTCGCTCGCTTGGTAGGCACACATCGGTAAAAACAGCATGCTACCAACAGAACATACCGTTTCTTTTGCACCAAAACACTCCCTGTCTTCTGTGACACAAGAGATCAACATAAGTCAGATATTTTAATTCATTATTATAATAATCTGAAATAATATTATCTTTTCTGCTACCAACTTTTTTGCTACTTTACTGTTCTGCTGTATTGACATACATTTGGTAATAAACAACTTGAATAATTAAATTATAGATTATTCCAGAGACCTCTCACTTGCCAGGCGAGAGCTCTACCAACTGAGCTACCCGGTTGGACGGACGGACATTAGACACAAGTTCACAACGAACTGATGAGGGTTAGAGATCTCTGAGGCGAATGGAATGAAGGTAGAGATGCTCACTACGAACTGTCATACCACCGTGAGAGGTGTCGGCTCTCACTCTCGGCAAGTGAGAGGTCCCGGGTTCGACCCCCTGTTCGGTGGGATATTTTTTCACAACGCACATCCCTTCATATCATCCTGACTCCATGGAAGTTTTCCACAGAAACCTACATTCTCATCATTCGAGCTGAAAAGCAATTTGTTCAGTCGAGAAAAAGAGGGTTGCGCACGCAAGTGCAATGAGACAGGGTGACAGTATCGTCACCGGTGGTATGACAGTTCGAAGTGAGCATTCTCTACCTTCATTCCTTTCTCCTCGGAGACCTCTAACCCTCATCAGTGCGTTGGGTCTAATGTCCGTCCGTCCGACCGGGTAGCTCAGTTGGAAGAGCTCTCGCCCGGCAAGTGAGAGGTCCCGGGTTCGAGCTCCGGTTCGGTCGGATATTTTTTCACAACGCACATCCCTTTATTTCATCCTGACTCCATGGTTTTCCACAGAAACCTACATTCTGATTATTCCAGACTCGGTGCACTCACAGTAGTATTCCCATGCTTGCATATTTGTAATATACAGTGATATTCTTCTCTTCATTTCCCATCATAATACTTGGCAAAGGAAATAAAAAAATACAAATATTGAAGAAATGAAAAAGACTGATATGGAAATGGTTGGTAACGAGAGATGAGAGTGCTCACCTCCGTGTTGAGCCAAGGATTCTCAGCAACAAGTTCTGCCCACTTGGTGGTTGCATTGACACTGGCGAACCTGCACGTAGCCACTGCCGTGTCGCCACCGAGGTGCCGGTTGATGAGATCCTTGCCGGTCGCTTCGCGAATAGCTTTGGCAGACATCGTGATTGGCACGTGTTTGCAATACTAGCTGCAAGAAGGGAAAAGTTTTTTAGATTTTAATGCATGTGTTGGGATTAAAATCTACCATACATTGTTAAAATGAAGAAATGTGTACTATTTAATAACGAGTAGATGCCTATAACTGAAGTGCATCGTTTATTCTTAACTGCTTCAAGAATTAACAATGTATACACACATCAGAATCGGGCTGGACCAGGGTGCTGCGATATGATCACAACTCTGGCCTTTAAGTCACTTTCATGTGATGTCTTGAACATCCAGAGCTGGGTAAGTTACCAAAAAAATAGGAACGCGTTAAAGTTACGTTACTTTCCGAAAAAAAGGAACTAGTTAAAGTTAAAGTTCCTCAACTAATCAGAGGAACTGGAAGTTCCTCTTCAATGAAAAGTTACTTTGAAAGTTACTTGACCATTTTATTTCCGGAATGCAGCCAATTTGCTAAAACACAAATTCAGGCTGTAATTTTTATCTGTGGAAAACAAATTTTTCAACGAAATTCCTCCCAGTAAGAAGTCTTGCATCTAATTCTACCCCCTCCCCCATGCCACGGCAAGGTTGGTCAAGTGCAAGTGAGAGGGCGAACTGGTGACGCACTAAGCATGAACGGCGTGATTGGAATGCGGTTTGTGCAGGTGGCCTAAAATTCCTTATCAGAGAAAATCAGGTACATATTTGAGGGCGGAAATGGTGTAGTTTTGAATGTTGAGGGAAGGTACATTCTGCTTTAAAAGTAACTGCAAAAGGAACTTTTATAAATGTGAAAGTTCCACAACAAAAAGGAACTTTCCACGTTATTAAGTTACTTCTATCATAGCAGGAACGCGTTACCTACTGTAAAAGTTACAAAAAAGTAACGCGTTCCCGGTAACGCGTTACTTTCGTTAAGTTACTACCCAGCTCTGTGAACATCACATAATCTAGTGCATAATCTAGTGCATAATCTAGTGTCATAATCTAGTGTGTAGAACCAATTTTAGCCTTGTTCTATTGAAATTGGATTTTTGTTTTCAATCATGTAGGTATTACGTTGTAACTACATTGTAACTTTGACGATATAACTTCGACGACGGGAAAACAATAAACCATCAAATTTGTGCTGTATCCCTACTTTTACAGAATGTGAACTAACAAGTAACACAAACATTTCAAAAAGTAACACAAACAAATCAGAAACAAATCAAACAAATCTGATATTTTCTATTTTTATCTTTAGAAAATAGTCAATTCTCATATTTCCCTCGTGAGCAGCTTTGCCATTTCATGTAAGACAGAACGTGGCAATCCACATGATAACCCATGACAGCATAGCAGCGATAGTGACAGAATAAAACCACACAATATGGAATTCTCCTCAACTTTTATTGCGTTTAAATAAAAAAACTAAAGCAAAAATAATTCATGAGACAATTTTCCAATATTTGTGGGCCACCATCCAGGAGGGGAAAATGGAGCTTGTGGACACTTGGTACATGAGGTGGACTCAATGTAATCAGCATCCAGTTTGTCATCATAATCAATATATTGGGTTTATGGTATTATACGGGACAGTGTCGTCAGATGCGCCTGGGGCTTTTCTAACGCTTTGGATTGTATCAACATTTGGAAAAAAAGATCCTTGGCGACTATTTATCATCACACATGCATATTGGTTTGTTCCTTGAGAAATATATTTTAAATAGTTAATGTTTTAATTCTTACTACATTCTAAGAGGATTCCCTATAGCCTCGCTGTTCAGCATACACCAATATGAATAAGGGAGGTGAAATAATAATAATAATAATAATAATAATAATAAGAATAATAATAATAATAATAATAATAATAATAATAATAATAATAATAATAATAATAATAATAATAATAATAATAATAATAATAATAATAATAATAATAATAATAATATTAATAATAGGTAATAATAATAATATTCGCCAATGGATAACAGTAATAAATAATATTGGCTAAATGGCTAATACATGTGTATGTGTGAATTCAAGCGACCACTATCAGATTACTAGAATTTCAATCTACACATACCAATTGTATTTGTCCTTCATTTAGAAATTGAACGTATATAAGCACTACCACAGACACACTACCTACACTTAACTTTAATACCACTTAGCAATTAAATATTAATATGAATTATTTTCTGATAAGTAAAGTATGCACGTTTTCGATCTGCAAACAGTTTTGTACTAAATAATCTTCGCCCACTTTTCACTTTCAACTCTCTCATTTGGTGGGTTTTTATGTCGTAATCGTAAATACTGGCGAATATTTTCTAATGATGCTGATTTAACATTCTACTTGTTTCACATGAGAGTACCGCAAGTTGGAACGCATGTAAAAACTGCTCAAACCGAACCGGTTTAGCCGCATCAGGAGCAGAAACGGGCTCAACATGCGGCTAAACCGGACCGGTTTGAACATCACGCGATAGACATGAGATGTCATATTATGTGCGTGCTGTACTTTCATCAAAAACACGGTAAGGAAATAAGACCGGTACGCATGACACTAGCTTGGATTTCATTCGCTCACAAGGTCAAGTTAAAACGGTTTTGGAAAGTGCACAATTAATATCGCTTCCATAAAATTCAATGATTCCAATTTTGCGAGTGTAAAATCCGCCGTATGTAAAACGCCAAGGGAATTCTCAGTGAAAGTGAAAGCCCAAGCTCCGGCACATCAGTCGACTCTTTTCATGTGCCAATGTCATGGACGTCATCATTTCTCATCAGTTTCCCAAGTAGCTACACGGACGAATTGAATTTGTACTTACACTACTATCGTAAGTAAATGGTAATTTATTGATAAACCTGCTCAGTGTACGCAGGAATGAAAGGATAATGAACGCCAGCATATTTACATCTAGGAAGTTGATTTTCACATAGTTCATTGCCGTTTTGCTATTACTAATTAGCTCATGCCGGCTAAGTAAATCCAAAAGTATTGTGAAAATCAGTAACCAATACCGTTATACTAATAGAGTGTTGTACCAAGTTGTACTACTTACAAGATTGAATGTGTGCAATGAATGAAAGTATCCACGGAGCTCCAGTAATGCGGATTGTTTGGCATGCAATCAACGACTAAATGTTATTACCTACTAGGATCTGTCTTCTTGGACTGTCACTGACATCTGGGTCAAACCGTCAACCTCCACCAACGAGAGATTGGCACAAGAATATTTAAATCTGAAAGGACAGCCCTTTCTTCACAGTACGGTCAGGCATTAGTCATTTATTTGGCCATTAACTAATGATTTCATCGGGCCATTAATATGTAAGGAGATATTAAGATAAGATTATAAGAAGAAAACACCTAATCAGATGTATGTACATTAGTTGTTGTCGTCGTTGTTGTTGATATTGAATCAGGAAGAGATCGCGTTGATGGCATGAACCAAGGTATTTGAACAGTCCCACATAGAACCAGCGATAGAACGGATATCGTTGGAATTTGAGAATAATGATCAATGACCTATTCTTATTACTTAGACTAAATAACTGCCTCCTATTATTACTGAGTATGATAGTGAAGATGTTTGGGGGGAAATGGACATAGCCGTCGCGCATTCAGGAGCTTGGTCTGTGGTACAGCCCTCAGAAATGCTTCGTTGGGATTTTGTAAATTTTGGCATTATTATGTACACCCACCTCCAAGTGTTCCTACTGTGTTTCTCATAAGAGCACAATGTATAAAACGGTAGGAACACTTGGAGGTGCGTGTGCGTACCTACGCGTTGCACGCGTCAGCGTTTATGACGTAATTTCTTACAAAAAGGCAGGTATCAAGCTTCCGAGAATTGCCAGCAGGGATTTTTTTAGAATTTGTAATTTTTATGCATTTCTAATGCAATTATACATACATTAAGTAAGCAAACATATACACAGTAAAATTCAGTGAAAAGCACATTCCCAATTTGGACCTGGCTGCCCGTTAAAATATGCTCTGCAATGAAACATAGTTGACTAAAATCGGTCGGTTTCAGAAATCTGTTAATGGAAATTACAATACGAAAGGGGAACATACATGGCAGATAAGAGGTACCCTGACCTCTTCTTTCTCATACTTCATTCTTGGTTTATAAATAGAGAAAGGAAAATCAATAGAGTTGTAACGTTCTAATGTAGGCAATGAAGGTCAAGGTTAAAAACAAAGGTTGTTTTAGATAAATAGAAATTTTGAATGCAATTGTAGCTGTGAAATACTTGACTTTCAGTGCTTTTCAGTGCGTGCGTACATACATTCAATAGGCCGCGACACTTGGTCGCAACGTCCAGTCACGACCAAAGATGCGCCATGTTCAGTTTAAAAGTCGCGTCGACGAATGTCGCGAGGATCGCTCGCGACTTTTTGTCGCCGCGTCAAGAAGTCAAATCGCGGTCTTGTAGAAAGATACGAGCGCACGCAACGAGTTGCAACAGTGACATTGTTCGTACAGCGTCACGAGAATAGTGCCTGGTCCAGAGAGTATTCTCGAATAGATTATCACTATCAATCATCCCAGCCCGTGGCTAATGTATGACGCAATTCACATTCGGAGTCTAGGGTTCCAAACGCCATTGCTCGTTGAGATTTGAAATAATTATATTAAAACATCATTCAGAACGTTCGAATTTCTCATTGGCTTGACTTGTAGGTGGGGAGTGCGTTGATAAAATGTTCCGAGACAATTGACTAAATGCCTCACGTCTCATATTGCCCTATTATATGCCTCCTCGATCACCCAGACGGAAATGCTCTACAGTCTACATTGACATGAGCAATACTTCGCCCTTAGCACAGAAGAATATCAAACTCGTTACTAAAATACAGTCTTAGTCTTACCAGAGAGAAACGTTGAATACTATGAACTAGCTGGGAAATCACCTCAACACTAACTGAAGATATAATGACTATAATCTTTCGAAATATGATCATGCCATTACGACTCTCTAATCATCAGGTCAAATAAACCAATGAGAATCAACTTGAGAAGTCATTATTTTCGTAGATGATATCCGAAAAGTTTTTCATTGAGTAAAATGCTGATTTGTACGGGATTGTGTCCTTGGGTGATACGTGATACTAGCCTAGCGTGCATGTATCATGGAGTTCGCATGTATTAAACGGTTAGTTATCACGTGTGTAGTGCCCCAATGCATTCACTCAATTGTAAAACAACTGCCAAGCCTTCACTCACACCTAAAACTTTTTTACTCGGAAATCATTTCGCCCATTTACTGCTATCAAGCTCTATATAAACGAATAGTACGTGCCGGAAGAACGTAAGTAAAATGCAACAGAATGTCAATCGTCAACAGAACAAGTGATAAGCGATTTACACTTCAAAATGCGTTAAAATGAAGCTTGGCTCATTGAATTTGTCACATTATATCTATATACAATTTAAGCGGCGTTCACATAGAAAGAGGAACGCGTTTTTTCTAAATTCATATTTTACTTATTTTTAAATGAATGTCAATCACACTTGTTCTAAAGAGTTGCATTTTAATTTACGGGCAAAAATATTATATTTCAATGAAAAAAAAATATGATCAATTATTTATTGCCATATTATATTAGTGAAAATATTCCCTGTCGTCAACAAAATGAACCATTAAAAAGTTATGACGGTATTTACGGTATTTATTTAATCACATCAAGTTCGAAGTTGCGCCATGTTGGCTGTTGCCATGGAAAGGACTAGTTGACTTGATGATTCTCTCGATGACTTGATCGAGATTGTCGAGCCTAACGTCCCCTTGAGATGTGATTCACATCCATTTGAGTGAGCCGACCCCCCCCCCCCCCCCCCCCGTGTGTGGGGGTTTTCACCAGTGTTTATTAGCGGTCGAGTGCACGAATAACCATCTGCCAGCTGCATGACCATTGTATTACGTAATGTGTAATAATTGTGTACCTATTTACTAAAGGTATTGACTAAAGGATGTTTTTTTAAAATTGCTGTATAATGTATGTGTTAATCATGTTTTTCAATAAACCTAAGATATACCTACTCATCGCAGGATGATTGTGGAAGAGTCAGACCATGTTCAAACAATCGCAGCATCCGTCCCTGAGAGGAAATCTGTCCTGTCCGAATGACAGCTGATCGCGACGTGACATCAGGAACATTTTTTCAAATTAACGTATCTCCCGTTTTAATTTAGTTTTGCATATGGGGTGAAAATAAAAAAAAATATTCGAGAGCATTATTTTGGTAGGTAAATTGCAATAGAATGTATACACCCTGTTGATGACTGATAAATGTTGCATACCTACTTGGTTTTATACATGATTTTCTAAACGGACCGAATGATTGTGAAAAAATAACCATTTAAAATTCGATTATACCAGTAATCCGTAGCCGGTATCGGATTGAGCCAAAATAGTGTAACATAATTTTTAATATAGGTACCTAGTCATTATTTAGCAGTAACGTTGCACTGTTACACAACAGGCTAATAATGAGGATTGAGAGAGAAATGTCAAGATGTAGAAAAAGGACCGCCATCTTTAAAATATAAGGTGGAAACTCTTCGAGTCTTTCCGCGATATCAGTTCCAATAGCACGAATATCAAGGTCTGTAGATGCCCATCGCGTAACACTCACCTGCGCTAGGGCTCATCTTGCAAACTAGCGATGCATTCTAAAACATTCTATTGCACATTAATACACTCTTAAACATTCAAAACATTCTTAAAACAATAAAACATTCTTATAACATTCTTAAAACACTCTTAAATCATTAAAAACTAGTCAATCGATAGACCTTGATAACTTTAGTTCCTCGAGAAAGCGCTAGTGATTTATACGCGAGCTGTGCTATACGCGAGCGAACTTCTACCCGTAATTCGTATTTAAAGATTTCAATGGTGATACAGCGAAGAGTTTCCACCTTATATATTAAAGATGGCGGTCCTTTTTCTACATCGTGGAAATGTATTGCAAGTATGGGCGGTGGGAATGTGGCAATCGGGACTGTCAATAGGGAACCTTCCTCGTGCTCCCGACTGAGGGAAACCACGAAGTATCAAACCACACACTATTTACCATACACTATCTACCATACACTATCTACCATACACTATCTACCATACACTATCTACCATACACTATCTACCATACACTATCTACCATACACCCTCTACCATACACTATCTACCATACACTATCTACCATACACTATCTACCATACACTATCTACCATACACCCTCTACCATACACTATCTACCATACACTATCTACCATACACTATCTACCATACACTATCTACCATACACCATCTACCATACACCATCTACCATACACTATCTACCATACACTATCTACCATACACCCTCTACCACACACTATCTACCATACACTATCTACCATACACTATCTACCATACACCCTCTACCATACACCATCTACCATACACCCTCTACCATACACTATCTACCATACACCCTCTACCATACACTATCTACCATACACTATCTACCATACACCCTCTACCATACACTATCTACCATACACCCTCTACCATACACCATCTACCATACACCCTCTACCATACACTATCTACCATACACCCTCTACCTCTACCATACACTATCTACCATACACCCTCTACCATTCACTATCTACCATACACCCTCTACCACACACTATCTACCATACACCCTCTACCATACACTATCTACCATACACTATCTACCATACACCCTCTACCATACACCATCTACCATACACCCTCTACCATACACTATCTACCATACACTATCTACCATACACCCTCTACCATACACTATCTACCATACACCCTCTACCATACACTATCTACCATACACTATCTACCATACACCCTCTACCATACACTATCTACCATACACTATCTACCATACACCCTCTACCATGTTGTATTTACGTGTCTCCATAGGACTTCATTATTTCTTCAAACTATAACATAAAACTTTGCTCCCCAAGCACTCTCACTTTACTTCATTCTTTTTAAGTTCTTACTCAGTAATTTTCATTTCTAAATCTAAACCATGATACACAAGCACCCGAGTGAATATTTGTACGTTTATTATTATTATTATTATTATTATTATTTTTATTATTATTGTTTTCATTCTACATCCTGTTTTGAATTAAACCAGATTAAACTAAATGTTTATAATCGCATTACTCACGAAATGATTCGAACAATAATATATCATGTCATGCGATCAAAATGTGCAAATTGTAATGCCGGAAGACATGAATGAAACATCCTAGTCAAGTGATGCCACTGTTCAGCATGAATCATGCATATAGAGATCACAAAGGTGTCCATTCCCTACATTTAGAACGCATCACTGTACATGAGGTTGAAGCAAAAGATGAAGTTTAGTTCAGTTTAGTTTAGTTTGCATCCAATGGCTTGGCAGCGATGAGCTAACACTCAAGTAGATGGCGTTAGTCAAATTATTGATTATAAAAAAGAATCGTAACGAAGATTAGGCTGAGCATGAAGTCGGTAGAGGCAGGTAACATTCTATGGCGGGAAACACGAGGTGGTGAGATTTATTGACAAACTGCCAGAGACCACGTGACAAATGATCATCGATTGGGGCAAAAGAACCAAGAAGTGTTGGAAATAAAAGACGAGAGGTTCGAAAGAACTGCTGGAGCTCTCGTGTCGTGAGATTGGTGATCAGCGAAGCCAGAAATGTCCAATTCATTATCTACTCAATTAACTGCCCCATTCATTCATGTTATCAGGGTGAATCCAGGGTGAATGGGACTATCATTTCGGTGCACGCTCAAGGTGCTACCTCTAAGATGCTACCTCTAAGGTGCTACCTCTAAGGTGCTACCTCTAAGATGCTACCTACCTCTAAGGTGCTACCTCTAAGGTGCTATCTCTAAGATGCTACCTCTAAGGTGCTACCTCTAAGGTGCTACCTCTAAGATGCTACCTACCTCTAAGGTGCTACCTCTAAGGTGCTATCTCTAAGATGCTACCTCTAAGGTGCTGCCTCTAAGGTGCTACCTCTAAGGTGCTACCTCTAAGGTGCTACCTCTAAGATGCTACCTCTAAGGTGCTATCTCTAAGATGCTACCTCTAAGGTGCTACCTCTAAGGTGCTATCTCTAAGATGCTACCTCTAAGGTGCTACCTCTAAGGTGCTACCTCTAAGATGCTACCTCTAAGGTGCTACCTCTAAGGTGCTATCTCTAAGATGCTACCTCTAAGGTGCTACCTCTAAGGTGCTACCTCTAAGATGCTACCTACCTCTAAGGTGCTACCTCTAAGGTGCTATCTCTAAGATGCTACCTCTAAGGTGCTACTATGTGGCTTCTATAAAAGTGATCAGGAGGGAACGATGTTGTCGATCAAGAAATAAGTCATTAGGTACATTGGTCATTCACGATGAAAGTTAGCACGAAAAACTTTTACTTTTTTTACATTTTCCAATGCTTCAGCAAAGGCTGGAGCATTTGACTGTACTACTCGTGAGTCGTTGGTTATTGTAACTTGTCTGTGGTTGTTGCCATGGTAACGACGGGATGCATCCCGGACCACCCGAAACCAGAGTTTAGTCAAAAGACGAGTAAAAAAGCCTCATTGATGAATAATACGTCACTCATACATGTTTGCAAATTCATTTTGGCAAAAATAAATGTTGACATTTTGACAAATGAAACCACATTTGTTGAGACTATACTGACATCCCGCTCGTAATGTCCACTGAGAATAAGCCTTGCACAGTGTTATTTGTGAGCCTCCAAGCACTCCAAGAACCACCCTCGTACCCGTTCAGTACATTACACAAGGATTTCGTCACATACATAGATAGACAAGTTGGTACACACATGATGAGCTGACCAACTCATTGTAAATGCACATGAGTATGCTTGATTTTACTTTCTAAGTTGAATTCTAGGCGTTTTTCACGGAATCAATGTCGCCCTGAGAGTGTATTGACCACACACGTACGTTAATAAGAGTGTATGAAAATTAAAAATTTGCTGTCGTGATAGTATGACGCAAAAAGGTCGGGTTCAATGTTATCAAACCTCACTGTGTGAGTTGTTAAGATCACAAGTACATACCGGTAGTAATAATTATTATCAACCCAATGTTACCTTCAAATATCGCACTTCTCCTTAAATGAACTGCATGATCATTTTGTACTACACGACAATAAATATCACCTCCAGAATAAAACAAATGTCAAGAACAACATTACACCTGAAAATCAACTGAAAATTGCTGAACACGGTAGTCTGTAAGCGACACGTTGAACAAATACCATTGCACTACTCCACTAGTACTAGTTGAAGCCTATGGGTCGGTGACGACTGGCTAAAAGCAAAGTACTTACGACACGATTCAACAATATGTTAAATAATGCTTGAAATTAATTCATCATACTTTTTCATAAATTTATACGCGACAAGGCTATTCACTGGCAAGGTCATTAGGTAAGTACCATCCGTAACCGAACACGTGTTCAAGTAAACCAGCTGAATGCGACTTCCATCTTCAGTCGACCAAGAGTGATCATCTTTATACAACGCTAAGGAGGGTAGTTGATGATCTTGATTGTTGTTTTAAATTAGTATATGAAAATATTTTTAATAAGTATCAATGCCGCGACGTTCAAAAGCAAAGCTCTGGCAGAAGGGCAGTGATGCTGATACCCTGCTTTCGGCATGCCGTCACCACATTTCCACTCATCAAAACTATCATTAGGTATAGGATTCATTTCGTGCATATTGCAAGTGTTTCAAATATTGCTATTAAATCATTGTGTGATGATATTTTGCACTACCTACCCCCATGTTATTTTATTTGATTGTGATGTAGGTACTAATTTTTTAAATCAGTACCTAACTACAAATTTGCCGTAATTTCAACTTTTACTTTCTATTTTCATACTCACAGCAGATTTGTTTTGTGTATTTGACGATGCAGTAAGTGATTTTGAAATACCTACTTCTAATTTGAATTATCTCCCTCCTGCCTGAGGCACAGCATCTCCAGGGAAAACAATTAATTATCCACAGAATTCGAATGCATTATTAATTACATCCTTCAGCTATTTAGATAAAATTCGAGGTTGCTTTTTACCACCTGTGACGTCAATTCATAGGTGTTTAGATATGGCTGTGTCGAAGATCAATTATGAGGTACCAATAGCAAGAAGATTCAAGGTCATCAGAAGAATATTCATTCCTTAATAGCCTAGCATTGTTCGGTAGTCCATAAATAATATAGGTACACATTGAAAGTAATGAAATTAAATCAAAATTCAGATTGATTGGGTTCATTGACCTCACTAAGTGACGTGAATGCTTCAAGATTGTGACGCAACTATTTTTGTCACACCATGGAACAGTTGGGACAGGGGAGGGGGGGGGGGGGGGGGTCGATAGGAACAATTCATGATTATAAGAATTGTCTTCATCTCTTTATGGTCCCTTCGGTCACAACCAGTGGCTTAACTTCAGATTTCGGGGCCCCTGCAGGATATTTTTTGGGCCCCCGACTTTTTAATTGACATTGATAATGTAGTACCTACCTATTTAAAAATTATATGCACATTATTTGTGGTAATATTTCAATATTTTATGACTATTTTTCAATTCTTGTTGTAAATCTAGTTATGCTGTATTTTTGTAGTGTATAATAAATAGTACGTAGTATGGTAAAATAATATAAACCCCAGCTCCCATTTGGGTCTTAGGGAAGCTCTCACAAGAACGCGTAGGCCCGGAAAAGCATCGAATTTCACTGTTGAATTTAGTGCATTTTACTTGATTTGAACACAGATTTTAGTCGATTTGTTCATATAAATCCCTACCTACTTATGTTGTGATTTTCAATTTTTATTGGTTTGGACGGAAGTCCTCCCAGTGTCAAACTGGCCAAGCTATACGATACGTCGTTCAATCCATTACCTAACCTAATCAGAAATCAGTCACTAATCAGTACCAACCAGAATAATATAATAATTAAATATTCGCTACAGCATACTATTTTAAGTTTTGCTTTTTGGAATTCATTACATACAACCCCCCCCCCCCCCCCCCCCTCCCTCTTGCGACTGCAACAACGAAGTTAGGTACGTCACTGTTACAAAACAACTAATAAGTCTTCAATGTGTCTATCTTAGTGATGGCAATTTTCTGAAAAAAAAATTTTTTGAAAATTTTTTAAATTACTTTTTTTATTGCTTTATTTCACACAATTGTTAATAATATCTGAAAAAAGCGTAAAATCAAAATAAAAATAAAAGCCAAATATAAGCCCAAATCTCAGTTTTTCTTCATTGTAATTTTGGCCAGACGGTAATTTCTACATAGGCGGGAAATTTGAATGCTGTATTAATGATCATTTTGCACATTTACCACTCAGACAACAACACGCATCATAATAGAGTTCAGTATACATCCCAAGTATGCCCATACATTTATTAAATCAAATATAATTGATTTAAACTTTTTCAAAAAATTTCAATTTTTTCAATGGTCATTGAAAATTTTCTGAAAATTTTCAAATGAAAATTTTCAATGGGCCATCACTAGTCTATCTACTTAGTTGCAGCAATGCCATGTCTTTTTTCAGAAGCACCTTGATAATGAATGTATAAATAAGTGGGGAGGGGCAGGGGCAAGGACACGAAGATATTATTATGGATCGTAAACCACTCCGAAATTTGAAGGATATTCAGTCAAATTGCAAATAGTATTTCACAATAAACTGTAACATTCAGTAGTTAAGAGAGGATTGCTAATTTACCAGATACCATAGGTTCAATCCGCTGATTATTTTCAAATTATTTTCGAATCTGTTTTTATTTATTTCTGTATTGTTTACCCTACTGAAAAACGTTGGCAAGATCTTGTCATATTTTGGCAATTTTATTGTCTGGAGATCCTAAAAAAATCTAAACAAAGATCTTGGTAATTTTCACAATAACTTGTGTTCTTGCATAGGTAGGTATAATTTTTATAAAAAAATTAGTCAACCCCAATCAAGATTCTACAAGATCTTGCCCAGAACTATAGCAAGATTTTTTTCAGCAGGGTTAACCCAAATTAATATTTGATCTAGTCATTGTGTTAATTTTAGAAATTTATTGTTAATGTCCTAATTGTCTTGTTCTTTTACATTTGAGAAACTGGGTCATTATTCGATATTCGTTATAAATTCTGTGCAAATCATTTCATAAGATAGGGTGAGTACTGAGTTGGGGTAATTGTGGCACCGAAATGCATATTTTGACTTATGGTATTTAATTGTGGGCATACCTACTAATTATCACATCACAATTCTGAAAAAATAGGGTGATTCAGTAACTCATTGGCTGCCTATTGATGTGATTTTCCATATTTTTTAATTGCAGGTGTTAATTATATATTATTTTTTTTAAATTTCCTTCGAAGCCACAATTACCCTACCAAAAGGGGTAATTGTGGCTCCGCTCTGTATCTTCTAAATGCTGTGCAAAAAAAATAATCTGGGGGAATTGTGGCTTCATCTAACAGCACCAATGAACCTCAATTTTTTGAAATTTTTAGACTGAGTTTTTTCCACCAAAACAGCCCAGTGCATTTTAAAATCATGCATTTTCAATCTCAATATTTTGAAAGATATAGTGATTATACAAAATATCTGCAGTTTTGACTTCAGCTTTTTTTTAATATTCGTTTTTGAAGACCCTGTCATTCACACAAATATAACCATACTAAAATTATTGGTCTTAAAATATGAATATACTATCATAGTAAAAGGAATCCATATTTTTATTAAAATCAAATAACCCACCCCATAAATAAACAGCCTTCGCCACAATTACCCCAACTCACCCTACTATATTTCTATTCAAAAGAAACTTAAAAAATAGCGTAAAATAAGTCCCAAAGTTCCTTTAAAAATAAAGGAACAAATGTTCCCCTAAAATAACTTGTTCCCGGTACCTAGTTCCTAGGAACTAATTCCTCCCCAACACTGCAAATAGGTCCATACCTACTAAGATTATTTGGCTGCTTGAAGCCAAATGTGAGCTCTGGTGTGCAACTGCAAGTTCAGATCTAGTGGAGCGGTCGCTCCACTCAGCCAAGTCTTACCGTACACTCACAGTCACTCTACATATACCGTAAATGCCTATATAAACTGAGGAGCAGACCAACTACTTTTACTGTAAGCAACAACATAGCATTTTCGGCCAACTGGATCTCAACAATGGAAAATCTCTCATTGTTGTGAAATGTCTTAATTTTGAGCTATGGCCCACCTGACAACATATACATCACGCGACAACAACCAGTCATGCCGTTTACGACCTAGAGGGCAGTGAAAATCGTGAAATTACACCGCTTTCTTCTTCTTCTTCTTCTTCTTCTTCTTCTTCTTCAGATGATATCAGAAAAGGTCGCTGTCACCGCCACAGCCTAAACGGCTGAACCGATCAACCTGAAATTTTTACCACATATGCACTTTTGGCGTCTGATGATACCTTGCCTCTTGTGATTTTTTGTGCCGCCATTTTTAAACCGGAAGTGACGTCATATATGAAAAACGGCTGGACCGATTAGAACGAAATTAGCGCCATTCGATTTAGATGGTCATCTATATGAAGTATGTTACTTAAAAATATTATTTTCTTATATTCTAAACCGGAAGTGACGTCATAAATTTGCAATATTTAGCTTATTTCATCAAATTATACTTTAAATACACATATAATTATCTTACATTGTAACATAGACAATACAAAATAATTATAATTTAAATACAGTGTTCTCGGTCGCCATTTCTGAAACCGGAAGTGACGTCATATATCGAAAACACCTGTACCGATTGCCACTGAACTAGCTCCTGTCTATGCATTCTGCAATCTTTTTGAAAAATCAATTGGGATAAATGAATATACAAATAAACGGTACCGGAAATGGCGGCAGGAACCACTAAATGAAACCGGAAGTGACGTCATATATTGAAAACGGCATGACCGATTTGACGGAAATTAGCGCTAAAGAATTCAGAAGGTCATTCATGAAGTATCAACTAGATAGAACTAGATTGTTTTCTTATTACCTATACCGGAAATGACGCCATTAATATGCTAAATGACACTCAATTCCCCAATCTATACTTTTAAATAGATATTTAGAAACATACATTGTGAATAATTATAAATTCAAGATTGCGGTGTACTCGGCCGCCATTTGCAAAAACCGGAAGTGACGTCATATATCGAAAACGGCTGTATCGATTGTAACCAAATTTTGGAATTGTGTAGGACTAATAATTATGAATTCAAGACGACATTATTTTTGGCCGCCATTGTTTAAACCGGAAGTGACGTCATATATCAAAAACGGATGTACCGATTGCAACTAAATTATGTAATTATGTAGGACTTATATTTTTGAATTAAAGACGACATTATTTTCGACCGCCATTGTTAAAACCGGAAGTGACGTCATATATCGAAAACGGCTGTACCGATTGCAACTAAATTATGTAATTATGTAGGACTTATATTTTTGAATTAAAGACGATATTATTTTCGACCGCCATTGTTAAAACCGAAAGTGACGTCATATGTCGAAAACGGCTGTACCGATTGCAACTTAATTATCTAATTATGTTGGACTTATAATTATGAATTCAAGACAACATTATTTCTGGCCGCCATATTTAAAACAGGAAGTGACGTCATTTATAGAAAACAGATGTACCGATTGCAACTAAATTATGTAATTATATAGCCCTTATATTTATGGATTCAAGATGACATTATTTTCGGCCGCTATTTCAAAACCGGAAGTGACGTCATATATCGAAAACAACTGCCGAGATTGCAGCTTAATTATGCAATTATGTTGCACTTTTATGAATTCAAGGCGGCAGTATTATTGAGCGCCATTTTTTAAACTGGAAGTGAAGTCAGATATCGAAAACGTCTGGACAGATTGTAACGAAACTCAGACTATTCTTCTTGGATAATCATTTTAAGCTTGTACCAAATGCAACTTTTCTTACTAACCAAATCGGTTGAGGCGTATTTTTTTAAAGAAATTAGTCCTTGGTAGGACATGTGCTACAAGCTGTATGAATAAACTAACAAAAGAAGTGATATCCCAGAAAAAAACACTCCGTGTAAAAAAGGCAGCCAAGTCTCTTTACTTTAAAAAAATTCAACACCGAAAAGGAGTGATATCAAAAAAGAAGCCAAGTCAATGACATTTCCAAATATTTAATCGTATCTTTGAAATAAAAGTATAAACACCGAGAAATACTTTACAAAAGGACTTGGCGCATCGTTTTTTTAAAGACATTTTTCTATTCATAAGCATATGCCATTTATATACAACCGTCATTTAGAATTTTTAGAATAATAGGGACACATCTTTCAATTACATATTATACATACCTACTGTAAAATATTTTCTATTTGAATATATACGCTATGAAACTTGTTGCCTATGTTTTCTATAAATACACAATAGTTATCTTCGTAATATTGTTTCGTGGTCAACATAATTAAGTCTCATGCGTTATACCTTCGCATCATGAAATACATTTCTATTAATCCGCATTTTATAACAATACATTTCACAAAGTACACAGAGACGGCACATAGAATTTCTTTAAATTTTTTAACTTTATACACTTGACACTTCAAAAATATATAATAGTGTTCCAAAGACAGTTCGTAATTATTTGACAACGTTTCATGAATTCCTTCAGGCAAGATCAAATTATGAAAAGATACCATTCTAATATCACCATATTAACAGTGCTATAAAAATATAAATGAGCCCACTTCCAATTGTTATTTAATTCTTCCACCCTTACATTACTTATCTATTACAACATGAAATCTTTCTTCTATCGCCATTGACAAAACTATAAAATAGCCATTACTAAAAGTAGCTTGATTCATAGATACTGGCTCTAAAAAAAAGAGGAAAATGTACCTAATTGTAAATTTCTTTCCACTTATAGGATAGAATGATGTCTTTAAAAAAACGATGCGCCAAGTCCTTTTGTAAAGTATTTCTCGGTGTTTATACTTTTATTTCAAAGATACGATTAAATATTTGGAAATGTCATTGACTTGGCTTCTTTTTTGATATCACTCCTTTTCGGTGTTGAATTTTTTTAAAGTAAAGAGACTTGGCTGCCTTTTTTACACGGAGTGTTTTTTTCTGGGATAATTACTCCCTGAACCAACATGCTCTACGGAACAATACCGCAAATACTGCAATATAATGAAACAAAACCGCAATGATGACTACTTTTCAATTTAACGGTTCCGAAAACATACACGATTTTATCTTGCTCTCTTAAATAGTCATTCATCTTAAATCTAAATGATTTGGAAAGATGATTCTCTATGTACACGTAGTTAACGAGAAATTACTCCTGACACAAGTTGTTGTTCCTTCTACTTGCATTACATGTACAGATTATTTCCAACAGATAATGCATTCAGTAAAGACGAGTTGGAATAGAAATATCATTCATTTTCCATTTATTTACCTTTGGAGGTAGGTAACACAAGTGTCAGGACTGAAAGCAACAGGGCCACTAAAATAATATCAAAGATGCATAATGTCGATAATTTAACAATTACGGTTCAACCTAGCTTTACAAACATCAATTATACAGACTACAGTACCTAGCTACGTAAAATAAAATTGATACAAACTGTATGGATACTGTACGTACTTCACAATTATTTGATTATTTGATTTTGTGTAACCAGGGGTGCGATCACATAAAATGATAACTTACTTGTCGCAGCGAGAAGCCGTGAATAACATTGAAATGAGAAAATTGTCGCTGCGACAAGTAAGTTGTCATTTTATGTAATCCCATCCCAGGTGGTAGGTAGGTACCTTATAGGTAGGTACTAGCTACTTTGGTAAGGGTCACAGTAGTACTAGTTTGTAGTTTGGACCTAGTTTGTATTGTTACAGTCAAGACAGTGTAATGATAATGACAAAATAATACAGGTAAAACACTTACCTAGGTACCTAGCAGCCCACCAAGTAGGTACCTACTTACTATGGAGTAAAATATCAAGTTCCCTGCTAGTTACTACTACCTACTTACCTAAAGTTCGTTCACTGTAAGAATAATGATCCACAATGGTGGCCGTATACTACTGTAGTCTAGCAAATGTATACCTACACATGTAACATCAATATACCTAATAATCAAAAATAATAAATATATAATACAACTCTAGATAAAAATAAATCAATTTTATTGAATATATTTCTAATATTTTTTACTATTAAAAATTGTGTATTTGACATAATTTATACAATTTCAATAATCCAAAGAAGAAAGTCTTGCCATTGATGCAGTGTTCACGCTAGGATTATAACTCCACTTCGTGAGTTATAATCCTAGGTTCACGTGAACGACCAATGAACGACGTGATTGACGAAAAACGTCAGAAATATTCTAACAGTGAACGAACTTTACGTATTCTTTAGAATCAATGTGTTAGAAGAATGCTGACTAGTTTATTATATCTAGTTTATATTACTAGTTTATATTTTACTACCATTAATGACACTACAGGTATGTACACAAGGCAAGTGGTCATGCTCTTCCACTGTTGACACTAGGCCACAATGTAAGGCATGTCAAATAAAAGGGAGCCGACCTACCTAGCTGTCACTGTCAGTCGCTGTATGCAGCCGTACCTGCCGTAGCCACGTAACGGTACACGCTACACTCTAGGTGTCAGCCAGTTGTCAAACTTTAAGGTTATGGTTAAACTTAATAGTCTGGAAATAGCGTACTAGGTACCGCCTATGCTTTGATCATAAATAACCATACAAACTTTCAGTACTCAAAGAAGCAATTTTAAATAGGTAGGTATATAAAAAATAACATGCAAATTTATATATTTTTTCCAACACGGTAGGTAGGTACACCAATCAGAGACAAACTTTTGATGTCGATGACTTGTCATCAATAATCTTGCATCAAAATTAGGATCTCGATCTTCCTATCAACTAAACGCAATATGCGCATATTGTAATAACTACGAAACTTACCGATAAGGGCGGAATCTTCCAACGCACAAAAATATCTCCCGCAGACACTAGTTATGATTAAGATACTAAGAAATATTATTTACTTGCTCAAAATCCTGACAGGACAGATCGGTATGAACCGGAAATCAACACTGCACGGCCTTGTTGATGGCCATCTTGATAGCAAAAGTCATTGGTGTGAAGACAGCATTCAAGCTCACGCCACTGTTGAAGCTCACAGTCCTACCAACAGCACTCCAAACATGACAAAAACAAACAAACGTTACGTTTCTGCTTTGGCGTCCACAGGGGTTAGTTGGAGAGGGGGGGGGGGGGGGGGGGGGGGGGGGGCTTGCCCCTTGGAATTTCCCAAAGACCGAAAAATTAAGAAATAATAAATTTGCAATTAATAAATTTGCAATAAATTAATAAATTTGCAATAAATTTGCATTTTTGGTACCTAATTTTTGAATTCGTGTTTTCATGAATCTAAAAAAGTTGAAAAATTGTTCAAATCGGAAGAAAACATAATTTTTAAGCTTTTTTCCGTTCCGAAACACACCGAAATGTTCGGAGTTGGGTTAAAATTTACCAAATATTCCCGGGGGCTGTGCACCCTGTGCTGTGCACGCATGTGCTTGGGGGCACATTGGGACCCCCAGACCCCCATTGAAATGTGACAACTTGCCACTGCGGACGACGCCCATGACAAACTTTAATATGAGGATGTAATGTAATAGGTATGACGTCGTGTATAGTGTTGGTATGTCTATTAAAAAAAATGGAATCCAAGTCATGAACTATGAATAGCGAACACACAATTTAGTGCAAATTTCCGCATTCACAGATCACAGAGAAAACGGCTTTATATAAAAAGTCTGCTTTTTTGTGCAGACTGCAGATCAGAAATTATTGTAACTGCTGCATCAGTCATTTTAAAATGTTAAGTAATCCTTAATCCTAATATATAAAGTAAAAATTATGTATGTATATGTATGGATTTATGTATGTATGTATGTATGTATGTATTGTGTGTATGTATGTATGTATGTATGTATGTATGTATGTATGTATGTATGTATGTATGTATGTATGTATGTATGTATGTATGTATGTATGTATGTATGTATTGTGTGTATGTATGTATGTATTTGTTGCCATTGTTCTCTCCACCTGTCTCATCTATGGATCTTCCTATGTAATTGAAGATCGTTCTCGTTTGTTGGATACAGACGATACAGACCTGCATTATTGTGTATAAATTTTATGATCTCCATAAATTACATTATTTTTATTATAATCTTAAGCTTACAAACCCCTCCTCCAAAACCGTGAATAACCTTTTTGATAATTTATATAATATGTTTACGAAATTTGACGGTCATTTAAAATACACGGGTTTCATACTTTTGAGTTTATCAAAAATTACCTTTTTCAAATAGATTAAAATTAAATTATG
Source organism: Leuctra nigra (assembly GCA_934045905.1). NCBI lineage: Eukaryota > Metazoa > Arthropoda > Insecta > Plecoptera > Leuctridae > Leuctra > Leuctra nigra. The sequence continues at coordinate 4,885,904 of OW203763.1, forward strand.
TTTGATTTACGAAATTCCGTTTACAAATTAGTCAAATTCGACTTCGAAAACTCTTAGTAGAATCGGTAATGACAAACTTATTTCATCCAATTATGAGCCGAATTTTACAAATGCGATTTTAATCTATTTTCACGTCATTATTATTTTATTAAGTCGAACATTATGAAAATGGAATTTTTTATTCAATGAGCTACAAAATAATGAATAAAAGGGTAATAAACCTTTCTTGCTTTAGACTAGACGCGACTCTTTCTAAACACTACAATTGTAAGATGATGCAGAATACATGTTGCCGAACTCTTACTCATACCTGCAGCAGCAATCAAACAACCTTAATTAATCGTGGATGTGCTTTGACTGTCACTTTACAAGTTTGTGCGTGCATTTTTATTTATATCGCAACTTGTTTTCAGATTGGTTTGTTCTTATAGAACTTTTTTCTACAAAAAAAATCATTATATATTTTCTTTCAACAAAAGATAAACAGCAAGGTACTTTTGAGATATTCCGAGAGTAATTATGAAAAGAAACAGTGAGAAAATTCAATGTTCAAGTTCTTCTTGCTTAAGGTTATTTTAAATAAAAACGAATTAGTAGACTAATTTAATAATATTAATATTATATTAATATTAATAATAATAATAATAATATTATAATACTAATATTAATAACTTGAGTGTAAAGTCTACTTATTCGTTTTTATTAGTGAGAAAATTGTTATCAACCAATGATAATTATTTTTACATTATATTGTATTAGATAGCTTAGAATCGCTTATTAAGATTTTAGATTGTATTGGCTGATCTGATACTGATTGTCTCACTATTTATTTCATACTCACTTCTAATAAAGAATTGATTTGATCAAGTATTTGTTATTTAGATTATAATCCTTCAGTAAATTATATAAATTATGGATATTCCAAAAATCATTGCAAAATAATTTTAATAAAATTCTTTGGTCTGGTTGTGGTAATGGGACGCGCGCAGTTCATGGAAGTATAGGTTTTTTCACACAAACAAGATGAGGGCTAGTAGATACTGATTTACACACCTGGGGCCAGATTCACAAAAAGTATTATCTCCTAATTCGTACTATCTTTTGTAATATCTTTCATTAAAATTGTGTTTTTGGTATTAAATCAAAAGATAATACGTATTAGCAGATAATACCATTCGTGAATCCAGCCCCTCTGACCTCAAAACAGTCAATACGATTATTTGTGATTTTAACACTTTATGTAGTAGCTACACCTATAGGTTGCAAATGAACTCCAGTTTGTGGCATTATTTACTATTAGTGAATTTAAATTGTGCGTTACTCCTCGATTTTGTAAAAATTATTTTACCTAGGGTGAAGAAAAAATTTAAAAAAACTTTGAAAACCGCGTTACCTAGGTACCAATTGTAATTTATTCCGATAAATAGAGACCTGATCTTTCATAGAAAGGCGAGGTGCAATTTGCACTCCTCCATACCTGCACTTATGTCCAAAGATCGCTGATAAATATCGTGGTAACATGTTCAGTAGGCCTTCATCGTGCGATCGAATCACTTTATAGAATCACCACAGCCCCAGAATTGTGGCTCTAAAATGCAAACCGGAACAAACAACCCTGCAATTGTTGCACCGCAGGGCGCTTTTTCATTTATAAAATATTCTGGGATGCTTAACTTAATTTTGTATGGTGAATGGCCCAGCAAACACAAGGTTGTACCTGGGACCTCCCCAGTCCCTCCTAATTAAGGATGTAGGATATCCCCAGTCCTTCCTAAAATGATCCTAAAAGCCTCCCCACAGCTTCCTAATGGGGATCCTAAATGGCTCCCAGGTACATTCTGGGGAGGGAGGACCATCCTAAAAAAAGGAAGGTCTGCCTTTTTTTAGGAGGAATTCTGCCTTTTTTAGGAAGAATTCTGCCTTTTTGAGGATATCCATCTCCTAAATTAGGACATAATTTCCTAGATTAGGTAGATCATTTTCCACGATATTACAATTGAGTGCCTTTTCAAAATGCCTTATTTAATATATTTAATACACGACAGAGCGATATAATATATAGATCGATAGATATACACCAACACTGACAGGACAGGGGTATAGGCTCACTCCACCAAAAAAGTGAAGCATTTTTGCATCACTTGCGGGACACCGACAACAAACACCAACATGACAGCGTCAGATCAGCTGCTATCATTCATTTCTTTGAAGGAATTTATTCATTTATAGTTTGAATGCATCATACCTACAAATAATATGGATCGGAGTGCAGGGACAACTTGCAGGGGACAACTACTGAAGAGGAAATACACTTTTGTCCTATCATGTAAAGCAACGTGTCTCATTTTGTTACAAATTCTTATAATTTTTGCCAGATTTTGGTAATAATAAAACTTACCTACTTAAAACAAACAATAAAGATATCTGAGTAAAACATAAATCTAAATTGAAGTTGAAGGGCAGAGTACTCTGTTGACAGCTAACGAAACCTATAAATATTTCAATAGCGGCCATTTTTAGTGTAATATATCCTAAAAAAAGGCAATTGCCTAATTTAGGGAGGACCGTCCTAAAAAAAGGAAGGTCTGCCTTTTTTAGGAGGTATTCGGCCTCTTTTAGGAAGAATTCTGCCTTTTTTTAGGATATCCCTCCCTAAATTAGGCAGTTGCCATTTTTAGAATAAGCCATCAAGAATTTGGAAGATTCCTCCTTACTAGGATGTACCAGGGAGGTCCCCAGTACATCCTTGTAAGGATATCCCTATTTAAGGAGCATCATCCTAATATTAGGACTTCCCAGGGAGCTCCTGTGTTTGCTGGGGGGGTGTCAGTCTGCTCGAGTGGGGGTGGGGGGGGGGGGGGGGGGCGAATCCGCCCTTCCTACGCGCCTGAACATGATATACCTAGTCTTTGATAAAACGATAACAATATCTAAAATATTCTATTTATCTCAAAACTTTGTCTATTGGAGAGTCAGAGTCTAGAAAGCACATCGATTATGCATTATTTATTATTTTTGATGATGTACCTATTTTCCATCTCTAACAGAAAAAACGCAAATTTAGACAAGTTGCATTTTGAAAATAATTTCCTCATATTTCACTGAAGGGAAATATAAATGCCACTTATTAGTAGGATTATATACAGATTTTTTCGGGTAAATTAACCTTTGAGTGAGTTATCTTTTTTTATTTTTTATCTTTCGTGGGAAGAAGTTTTACTTGATTATTTTCGTTGTTTCTAAGAGTTAAATTACATAACAGGTTTGGCTCCGAGGTAACGCACTGAACTTGTATTCCGGAGGTCCGGGGTTCGATTCCCGCGGCAGTCCTGCCTGACTGTTTCTTTTTCGTGGTATTCCCTCAATCAACAGGCAAACGCTGGGAAGGTAGTACTCTAATAGGCCAAAACCGCCTCCTTCCCACCTTCCATACTTACCGACTCTGCACCATCATCTGCCAATCATTATCATAATATTAAATCATCCGTCGCTAATAACCTAGCTGCAGAACAATGCGACGTTAAACACTTCTAAAAGAAAAAAAATTTCCTACCCCAGATTATTAGCATTATGCTGCCCTCGAAATTGAAATTACAGCACCACTGCTACTGGGAATAATTATTTCACAGAGTATTTTATACTCCAACTTGCAAACCTTTTATCTCGAACAGTCAAGTGGTCGAATTGGTTGGTGAGGGGGGGGGGGGGGAGATGGGATCCCCACATGGGGAATATTGATAGTTCCATCCCCCCCATGCCTAATTTGTACACTTCACCATCCCCCCATGAGAGATTTAAAAACAGAACTATGTACTTCAAAATAATACTATTTTCAGATAATTTGTTTGTTTAGCCTCTGTAGACGCCATTTGGCGAGCTAAAATAAGCTTAAAAGAGAGTCAAAATAGCGTAAGATCGCACCAAATTCAATTCTGAAATTAAAAAATTTTCCGTGATTGCGCGCCCCGGATTAGCATAGTGCTGGGGGGTCCTCCCCCAGACCCCTTATTGACCTCATGCAAATGTTTCTTTTGTAACAATAAAATTTGTAATATTTGTACAGGAGGGCGGTGGGAGGCAGGGGAGGAGCTTGGCCCTCCTGCCTGGCATACTCCCACACCTTATTGGAGTGAAAATGTGAAATAATGTGAAAAATTAAAAAGTTGAAGAAATTTCAAAGTGTCAAAAAAACAAAAACGCCCTGCAGGGCATGGCGCGGGGGGGGGGGGGGTGGGGGGGGGGGCGCCCCTCGAAAGCCCCTTAGCACGTGACATTCTTTTGCCGGCGCCAAAGTACACCATCCCCACATGGACTGACTTCCAATTCGACCAATGCGAACAGTTCACAAAAGTGGATCATTATCAATCTTACAACTAACTCTCCTCTGGACCCTTATTTAATATTATGTTACTAAGACAGGGCTACAGGAGGCTACAAAGCCTATAGTTGCAATGGTGACCATGTTAATTCGTATGGCTATTTTTTTCTAAACAAATGATTTTCTCCCAGATGTGTTTTAATGCTTTCATGGGAGGCAATGGCATGCCAAAAAACAATTTTACTTCATTTAGTTATTTATTTCATACGCTTAGTACATACATTATGCATTATAGTTAGTAAGAAATCACGAAAACTAAGTAGTAGTAGCTGTAATCCAAAATATATGCATGGCAATTATTTCAGATCCAAGCTCCATGTTGAAAATAGGTTCTCTCTCACCAACCAACATAAAACCAACAGAATAATATCCTTTTTAAATTATTATATTATTAATTTTTTTAACATAAATAAGTATATGATAATAAATTATTAATCATACAAATAACAGTGATAATCATCTTATAATAATACAAAACAAATTTTATAATAATTAAGCTGAAACTTCAACACTTGACCAAAAACTAATATTACTGATAAGTTCATAAAAAACATGGGTCTGCATAAAAACAAATCATTGTATTGAGCAATGGTACCTACCTTTAGACAAATGGGTATTTTCTTGGGATGGGAAGATTCCGATACCGATTCCTCTCATAGAGAATCAGAAGAATCGGGATTAATTGATTCTGGCCCTATGTCTAGCAATCTGATTCTTTTCAAATTTCAAGTAATTTTGTTATGTTAAATAGCTGTTGTTAGTCTGTAAAATAAGTGTTGTTTGTTATATTCTGGCAAAACATAGATCATTCCCATAAAAATAGAGTGTGAAATGACAATATGTATTGAAAATTGAAATTGTTACTAAAAATATTAAAAAATTATTACCTTCTACATTATACTAAATACATCCTAAAGAATCTGAACCGGTCATGAAAGGAATCGCAAGAATCTCTTTGAAGAATCGGACTTGCAAGGATCGCTTCGAAGAATCGGTATCGGAATTTTGAAAAATTGGAATCGTCCAATCTCCAGTGTTTTCCAATATGGGTGGTACAGACTATGTAAATGTACATTTAAAATAAAAAAATACAAAATAAAATAGCTACATGGAATACATAGGTATTGAAAAATTGAGTTGTTTACGTAAATTATTAAATATTTAGTATAATTATAACCAAGTTCTTACATTTTTCATATTTATTAGAAATTGGGATAATTTCAGAGAACATGTTGTGTAAAATTTACACTATCTAACGTTACTTTGATAAAAGTTGCAATATAAATGCCCTTCTTAGAAATCAGTTGGACAAATAAAACACATTTTCACCTTATATTTCCTGAAGATGCATGTGGTTCGGGGATTTCAGATGTTAAAAGCGGGATGAGAGGGGGGGGGGGGGGGGGGCTGATAACCTGGTAGCCATGTGTGTTTTAGGAAACATAATTTTCCTCTCCTAATTTTTAAAAATAATTTGATTTGTATAATTTGCATAATTGAAAGAAATATAACTTAAATGGAGGTAAGATAAAACCTAAAAGTTTCACTGGTGTTTAAATTCAGGTGCATTCACACCTGAAGCATTCAAACAATGTTCAAAGATCCAGCCCATCATTTATTCTCGAGCTTTAAATAGTCATATTTGTGGTATCATGGCATTGTTGAGCAAGCCAAGCGACCCTTTTGGCTCTTTTGGCACTGATCTCTGTTTTTTGTGTATCTGTCACTGTCCTAATTTTTTCTCCGATCAAAAAATAAGTTCAATAAATAATAAATGTTTGTGCAGACTCTAAAATAAACTGAAAGTGCACCCAAAGGCAAAATTTGATGAAGGTTCCTCAAAGGTTTACAGGGTGCACTGTTAAGACTTAAGAGTCTGTTCTGATTATAAAATCATTTGCATTCTTAGTGCTACTGTTCTCGACCATTTATTGCCCTTTACTTGCTTGAGGGGGTTCTGAAGAATACGGCTGAGGTATGGTACGATTCTTCTTGAATTTTACAATTGGGTCTGGTCTATTGTGAATTAGAACAGAGACACTTTCTACGATTCCGGCAAAGTTTGGATGGTATGCAGATTGCAGACTGAAATTTAAAAAAATCCTATTTGTATACTAATTTTAAAATTATTGAGTCTGATTGAATGAAAATTGAAAATGGTCCAATCAAGTTGAAATATTGCAAGGTCATTAAGACCACTAGGTATATCATTATGATAGGCATTAAGTTATTGCCATATCCTCTGATTGGTTAAAATTTAAAAGAAAATCCTCTCATTGGTGAACATTTAAATTGTTCCGATCGCATTGAAAGTTTGCATGGTCATCAAGATCAATATTTTACATAGTTTGTAGGTTACATAGTAGCCAATAGCCTTGCTGCAGAACAGTGCGTATTGAATTGTAATTGTATTGAATTTTATTGTATTGAATACAATCAATTATAGACCTTGGAAAGCAAGGAAACTATCTTACCAAATGTGTCAGTAGAGGGATAATTTCTTTGAAATTCTTTGAATAAAATTTACATATACCGGGTGGCGCAAAAAAAAACTGATTATAGATATATAAAAAATATAATAAAATAATATAAATATTATATATTATATAATATAGAATATATTGAATATAGATATGATTCTGAAATTTGTTCACATATTAGGAAACATACCAAAATTTAATATGTGCAAGTTTTAAAAACATTACCTACTATTGTAGGAAAAAAGTTACAGCTGTTCAAATTTGGTTGTCAAAAAATTGATTATACGGAGCTCAAATAGTGTGCGACGAGAAATCTTCCAATGGCCGGGACACTGTTTCTTCAAAACTACGTAGGATATCAAGCTGAAAATAGGTATATTAAGATCGATTGTGTAAAAATTTCAATCCATTTGAATGAATGGAACGAAAATTATGGAATCTTGAAGTTGAGCGTAAAATCAGAAGATGTAGATCATTTCTAAACTTTTATTACACATGTTATAAAAGTGATTCTTTTCCCACTATTCTGTAGTCATGCTCAACTTCAAGATTCAATAACTTTCATTCCATATATTGATTGATGGAAATTTTTACACAATCGATCTTAATCTATTTTGAATATAATTTAAAATTTTCAGCTTGATATCGTACATAGTTTTGAAGAAACAGCATCCATAGGAAGTTTTGTGGACGCGCGCTATTTGATCAATTGTTGTCCGTATAATCAATTGTTTGACAACCAAATTTGAACAGCTATAACTTTTTTCCTACAATAGTAATGTTTTTGAAACTTGCACATATTAAATTTTTGTATGTTTTCTAAAATGTGTACAAATTTCAGAATCCTATCTATAATAGTTTCGATATAGTGACCTCTCAATCAGGGGGATTTGTTTTGAGCCACCCGGTATTTCAATACAAGCCTAAAATGTACCTATGTAAAATGTCAATAACTCTTAAAGTTCACAACAGATTTCAAAGTTCATTTTCAAAAATGTTGATGTTGATCCCATTGACCATGCAAAGTTTTAAGATGATAGGTCAAATGGTAAAATTTTCATGTTCAGCCGATCAATCGATTCTGTTCAAACTTCAGTCTGCACACCATCTGGGTGGTCTTTACCTGCGTGCAAAAATATCAGTTTGATTGGAGAAATGGTGCAACCTGTATGGAAGCAGAGATAGAATGACAAGAAAAAGAGATCCGTGCCAAAAGCATAAAAAGGAGTCACTCACTACGCATCAACAAACAATTCAGCCTACTCAGTAATCGGCCAAAAGTTTATTGACTCATAAACGTTTTAAATGTTTCAAATTAAAATGTGTTCGTATAAATTCATCTAGTATCTAGAAGTATAAGCACCGTGGCCCACAGCTAGAGTTCACTGCATCACCACATCTGTGTTATTTCTCTGTCACTCTGTCCTGTTCTCTTCTCTCTCCATACAATACTGTGGCATAGTATTTCTCTATGTCAGAGTGTATGGTTGATGGTTATATCAGGCAAGAGAAAATAAAAACAGGTGTTGGACGTATCGGTGCTCGCTCATCAACGCATTACACTGAGCGTTTTCCTAGTATCCATATTCTTGCAAATTTATGAATATGACATTGAAAGATCAATGAAAAAGTCAAGGATGACAACAATTAAACATCTTCCTCTTTCTTGCTAATTATAGTTCATATATGAATATGTTTGTTTTTCAAATTGATTTGTTCATATTTTAAAAACAATTAAAACCTATAACATCATAGAAAAAATGGCTTTCACGATTACTCCCCGTGTAAAGGAATAGGCCGAAGGATATTACTATTCTTGGATAGTAAACTATTCATCCTAAGAACAGTCCATTACATTTTTTAGAATTAGGAATGGCTTAAAAAGTAGCTTATATGTAGTGGTTAAATATTAGACAAATATTGACAGAGTAAACCTTACATCTGGAAATGAACCTCTCTAGAGCCAAAAGAGTTGAATCTTAAAATATCCAGAGCGTCGGCGACTGGACGTTACCTTAACTGAGCGTTGTTGTAAACAACAACATAACGATGATAAGAGAAACATTTTGACCAGACAATATTACATCCAGGTACTTCTGTAATTGATATTTTTGGTCCCACATCTCTTCTCTTCTACAATTGACCGAATACTATGCATGTCATTCATGCTTAGGCGTGGGCTTGTAATTGAGACAGAATGTCGTGGGTTTTCTCAATGACACTGTAAATGTAAGGCCGTTCCATTGGGTTCACTTTCATCATGTAGAGAATGAGATCATGCATATCCTATAAAAAACAAAATACAGATAAAGAAGTACGCTTCTTGAAACTAACAATAAAGAACCTCTGTTCAATACAATATGTGACAGCAACAAATGAACTTAAAGATTTATCCCTACAAACTACTACACTAGAAAAACCACAATCGGCAGAGAGCACGGTGCAGAGAGCAAAGTGTTATGAGTACTTTCATTAAACAGGGATTGATACCATTTGTCCCCCTTATAGATTTGCCCAGGGTATGTTGTTTTGCATGAAAATGTTGAGACAGCACTGTGTAACCAACCGCACAGACTTAAAACTTTATAATAATGTATTTCTGTACACCAGAGGTAGAAGGCCCAACGTCCATTTTCTTGATTTGCGTTGCAGCGTTGCACACTTTTGGAATCATGTAATTAAGCTCCATCAATTGCAATTTGACTGAAGTCAGCAAATAAGTTATACAGTGGAACCTCTATAATACGTTTCTCAATATGCGTTTTTCGCGTTAATACACTTTATTTTCATGGTCTTGGCATTCTTCCATAAAAACCAATGTAAAATTATTTCATTAGTATGTTTCTCAATTACACGTTTTTCTCGTTAAAGTAGAGGCTCTATTAGTCCACGTAATGTGACTTGATGTATGATTTACAAATCAATTAAATAAATATTAGACAATATATTTTACTTTGTTGATATATTTTATACTATTTCTGTATAGAAATATAATAATTTAACAAGAAATTGCTATTATTTTAAAACATTTTATGCAGTACGAAATAAGTACTCAACTTGATTTTCAGCTATTTCTAATAGAAACAGGCGAATTCAGGCTGTTTTAACAGATTATCTCTTTATTTAATCCTGTAACACAAATTTTGAAAACTGTTAAAATTATCAGAAAAACATGAGCTTTAAAATTAACCCCAAATTTTTAATATGTATTTTATATTTCAATTACTACAGATGATATAAGTTAAGTTTTTACATCCGTCCATGTTAGCTTCAAGATTATTTTTCATAATATCACTTAAAATAATCCCGTAACACATGTATTTGTTTCCGTATTTGCATTTGTTGCTGTTTGAGGTGTATTTCAACAAAAATTGGAAGAATTTCTATTTAACAATGACAATGACTTTTGGTGGAAGTACTTTAATCCGTTCATAAATTTAGTCCATTGAAGTAAATAGCTAATTGCCTCGTCTACACGCTGTATTTAAACATATGTTAAAGTATAGTGGGTACTTAAATACACCGTGTAGACGATCGAAACATAGTTAAATAGGGTCTATACTTAAGTACACCTCGGGACCCTACATAAATACTGTAGTTAACGTAGTTCACGAGATTTCACGAGATTTCAATGGATGCCATCTCGCGCGGGAAGCAAAGCGGTCGTATGAATTTTGACATGTCTTGCAAAAGAACAATAATTATGCGGAAAATTAGATAATTCTATTCTTCTACAGAAATAAAACACTAACATACTTGCGTAAATGCATGAAGATATGAAGAAACTAAATATATCCATGACTGAAATACGATACACTTTTTAGGCTAATGGCGCCACAGTGCCTTCTCGTTTTTTCACGAGAAATTCTATATATAGAAGGCAGTAGTGAGAGTTCATACTTTTATCACCAGGTAGCGTGCATTTCAATTTCCATTCTCTTTGATGATAGTTAAATATACCGTGTAGACGATCCAAGTATGTTTAAGTATAGTTGGTGTTTAAATAGGTATGTTTAAATACAGCGTGTAGACAAGGCATAAGATAGGCAGAATGACTGGTATTTGAGCTCGCCACTAGAATCATTGAAATGAACATCGGGCCTTCTACCTCTGAGGTACAGATTTAATCTCTTCCGTGATACCAAAACTAAAGGTACGTAAGTAGGTAGGTACCGACTCATGTTTAAATTTAAAATTATCGAAACAGATGGGACTGATGAAGTGTGAAGTGACGAACAATAGTGATTGTGCGCACACTTTCATTAAAAATAAATAAATAGAAAAATCCTAGCTTCTAATAAATGAAATATAAGAACCCAATTTTCTTTTGGTAATTTTTAATGATGATACATCATTATTTAAAATCATTATGAAAATGGGTGGAAAGTACATAGGAAATTAAGAGGCCTGGGTAAGCAAACGGGAAATGCATGGTTCGTCAAAACGTTTTTTTGAAATTTCTCTTTACGCTAACAGAATTTAAAAAAATCAGATAGTAAAGACCCATAACAGCTTAATAGATTAATTATTGCACCACAGTGGAGTTCATTATGACCTATGGTACGGCTTTAAAGTGTTAAATACGATATTTATGGTAAAATAATCGTATTTAACACTTTGAGGTCATACCAGAGGTCATAAAGTACTGCAGTTTGGGGCATTATTTAGTCTGGCTCATTCCATTCTACTTCACCCAAAGTCGTTGCGCCTAGAATTTTGATTTTTTTAATATTTTGCAGAGTTGTTCCTACATATAAGCTGATATCAAATCTCTAGTTTCAGTTCGTTTCAAGTCGGCGTACTCAAATTACGTGTAATTAAAGATGGCGCGGACGGGAAAATCGGTGTTTTTAAGCTTCCAGGAGAAATGCTGCCATTTCCATACTATTCAAGTGAACAGAACGATCTTAACGGCGTTTTGTTCATAAAAGATCTGTCTATAATTATGTTTCTTACAATTTTGCTGTATATGGAACCCTTCATAATGTAATTTGCCCTCAAACTTTGACTAAAATTCTTAAATTTTTCCAATATTTGAGGCATGATTATGAATAGAAGGGAGTGATGGTTCAAACACCCAATTTTATTTTAGTTTCACCTTATATGTAAGAATAGATTTTCACACTTCATTGTTAGTTTTTATTAATTGTTTTTTACCAAAAAAAAGTCAAAACCCTAAAAAGTACCATTTTTGGTCCCATTTTCCTCAGGCGGGGGACCAGATAAAAATTTCCGCTCAACGGCAAAATAACCAGCATTACTTGATGTATAATTGCTGCAAGTTTGGACTTGTTTTTTTTAACAGGTGGGGAAATGCATTTTCGCACCTAGAAATGCACGTGAAAATGCATTTCCACACCCGTTAAAAAAACAAGTCCAAACTTGCAGCAATTATACATCAAGTAATGCTGGTTATTTTGCCGTTGAGCGGAAATTTTTATCTGGTCCCCCGCCTGAGGAAAATGGGACCAAAAATGGTACTTTTTAGGGTTTTGACTTTTTTTTGGTAAAAAACAATTAATAAAAACTAACAATGAAGTGTGAAAATCTATTCTTACATATAAGGTGAAACTAAAATAAAATTGGGTGTTTGAACCATCACTCCCTTCTATTCATAATCATGCCTCAAATATTGGAAAAATTTAAGAATTTTAGTCAAAGTTTGAGGGCAAATTACATTATGAAGGGTTCCATATACAGCAAAATTGTAAGAAACATAATTATAGACCGATCTTTTATGAACAAAACGCCGTTAAGATCGTTCTGTTCACTTGAATAGTATGGAAATGGCAGCATTTCTCCTGGAAGCTTAAAAACACCGATTTTCCCGTCCGCGCCATCTTTAATTACACGTAATTTGAGTACGCCGACTTGAAACGAACTGAAACTAGAGATTTGATATCAGCTTATATGTAGGAACAACTGTGCAAAATATAAAAAAAATCAAAATTCTATGCGCAACGACTTTGGGTGAAGTAGAATGGAATGAGCCGTCTATTAAGCTGTTATGGGTCGTTACTATCTGATTTTTTTTAAATTCTGTTAACGTGGAGAGAAATTTAAAAAAAAACGTTTTGACGAACCATGCATTTCCCTTTTGTTTACCCAGGCCTCTTAATCTTCACTCTTGACTGACTAGAGAAGAAATAATTCCTTCTTTACAGGGTGGCCTATTACTATGAAGTATCAAGTAGGTAATCAATTAGAGGTACCTGATTGTAAATTGTTTGCGCTGGAAAGTCCACATTTCTACTCATCACAGCCAACGCTACACTGTCGCCTCGCTCGTATGCAGCATCGAATGGGGACTTGAAGTAGCACATGGAGTAGAGAACGCATCCCAGAGACTAAAACAAAAAAACAGACCAAAATGAGTACCAACTAATTACATACAGATTTAAAAAATATGGAAATAGGTGAGGGAAGAGAATGAACAGAGATTTGATCTAGCCAAGTCAGGTATGAAGTTTAAAAAATGTGAAATCGAATGATAGTCCAGTATCAAAACGTCGAAAATGATAGTCCCGTGGAGCTTTTAGTTAGATATGTGGGCACCATGAAATTATTGTTCCTTGGGTCCTAGAATGTCTAAATCGCATTGGTGCCAAAGCCGAATACGCGTAGGGGGTTGCAGGGGGGTGTTGGGGGTGGGAAATCATTAATAATTATTTGTATCCAAACGGTAATAGATACAGAAATTTTGTAATGAAATAAAAGTTGCGTAATAATATAAGGAAGAAATCATCTCATTTCAACTTTTTCACCAGATTAATATTTTGGGTTCTATTTCCAAAAAACAGGTATTTTTTCAAAATTATCAGTTTAAGTATTAATTTTAATTAACACTGATAATTTTGCACTGCACGATTGATTTATTAAGTTATATACACTATATATACATGCTTATTAATTGTCAAGTGTTTAATGTATCATAGTTAGTCAGTAAGTAATAAAAATGTCCGACCGCGCAGTGGTCCCGCGCCCTTGGCTCCGCCTATAGCTTATACCATAACATTCTATAGCTTATACCTAGATACAGCCATAGGGAGTCAAGATGTTTAAAATCAGTGCGTTTAGTGAAACTATAACTTGAATATTGCTACCCTTACTAATTCGAGTATGAGAAATCAAAATATCGATATCCTCAAGCTGAGTCATTAATACATTCTGAGTAATTAGCATAATTGACATAATTAATAAAATATAGATAAATAAATTATATAATATTATAAATTGGTAATTATGGGTATCAATCAAAAGCAACTCATATCCAAAATTAATATTAATAATATATGCATATATGACATGGCAGTGGTGACGGTTTGTTCCGTTGGAGGTGCTGGTGGCCCTGATAAGGGCCGCTCCCAGCGCATCGCCGACGCGGACCACATCGACGCCGAGGCCAGGACTCTCCGGGAGTCTCTTTTGGACAACGGCTACCCCAACCGAGTCTTCGAGAAGGCTTGGAACCGGGTCCCGAAGCCAACGGAGGTCGCGTCCCAGGAGGCCGCCACCCAGGAGGCCGGGGGAGAGGAAGAGAACGAGCGGCCCCCGAGGCTGGCCTTCCTGCCCTACGTCAAGGGTACAACCGACTGGATCGGCCGACTCCTGGCAGAGCACGACATCAAGACGGTCTTCAACACCGACCAGAAGATCTCCGAGCTCCTGGGCAGCGCCAAAGACAAGATCCATCTCGAGCAGAAAGGCGTCTACGAGATCCCCTGCTCGGACTGCAGCCGCACCTACATCGGCCAGACCAAGCGGCAGATGTCAACGCGTCGGAAGGAGCACCAGCGAGCCGTCAGGAAGATGGACAGCACATCGTCGCTCGCCCAGCACGTTGAGGAAACCGGACACTCTATCGATTTCGAGGCAATGAAGCCACTCGCCTCCATCGAGCATTACGTCGTCCGCACCATCCGAGAGGCAGTCGAAATCGAGAGGCGTCACGGCAACCTCAACAAGCGCGACGACAGCATCCGCCTTCCACACGCGTGGAAGCCCGTCATGTCCAGAATACTCGCGCCGCCGACCGAGCCACCAGCCAAGCCAGCCGCGGAGAACATCTCGCAGAGTTCACTGTTGGGGCCGTGCACGAGAAGTCGAGCCCGCCTCCAGCCGGCACCGAGCATCAGCGGAACGAGCCTCGCGGGAAGGCTGAGGAACACCGAGCGGCCGCCGCGGGCACCGACAGGAGCGCTTCAGCCGGCACGTCTGACCCGCAGCAGAGAGCGCTCAACTGAAGAAATGAAGGATGAAAACAGTCGCAAATTCCACCTCTGCGATTGGTCGTCCACTCTCCACCAACGGGAAACCAGACCAACCCGAAAACGAATAAGAGACCGCGCTGCCAGCAACATCTTCGCAGTCAACCGCCAGAAGATGAAGGAAGTACATCCTTCGAAACGTCGCGAACGGCCCTTATCAGGGCCACCAGCACCTCCAACGAAACAAACCGTCACCACTGCCATGTCATTACAAGATGGTTCCGAAAACGTCCACGACATCATATGCATATATTATATTAATAATCAACAAATGATAGTCAACATACTTGTTTTAGCGTAATATTAAGTCACAAGAGTTGCTGAATGCAGCCTGGGTTATGCATATGGCTGGGCTATAGGCGGAACCGTTGATTGAAGAACAGAATAAGATGTACAACGCTTATGGCAGCATTCCTGCACTTCCTTCCTCGCCCCCGCTACCCGCCCGCAATCCCCTGGCCAAGAAGCTGGATTAGTTCGGCATCCAACCACCTATACTCCGAATGTCGCTAGTGTCACATGCGCAAGAACCACTGCGCACTCACTCTGTCCCGCCCCTTCACTCTCATTTCTCGCCAGCTTCAGCAGGAGACGGACGTTCGAGTCGCTCCCGAGATCCCCCCACCCCACCCCGCGTCAAGCAGGAGAGATTACAAGGCGGCTAGACAAAAATAGATGTGATAGACAAGACAAACCAAGATGCTATGCAAGAAGCGATAAGACCAAAAGTGCGTTTAGGCTCCGACGGATTAGACACTACAAATTACAATCCATGCTACAATCGATGTAGTTTTCAAATATAATACAATTATTCAATACAGATTGCCTAAGAAATAATTAACAAACACTCACAATTTAAAAAAAATAATGAAAACGTTTTCATTAATAAAAATTAACTATTTTTTGTAGACGATTGAGTTATAACAAATAACAATTATCTTGCTTCTTTTCATTACATGCGTTAATTTTCATGTTTATTTGCTATTTGTTTTATAGATTATCCATGGATTATTGCTCTTACCTATATAATTTAAAGTGTATCTCTGAGCATATTACAATTACGCGTATTATGCATCGAATTGTTGTGGAAATACAAGAAAATATCTAAGCAATCTAAACATGAATAATATCGCATTCCAATATCTAAAACAATTCGTACCTGATTTCACTCAAAATTCAAATCTTTAGCCTCCTGAATGTTAGTTTTCCCCTGTGCAAAATTAAATGTTATCTGTTAGATTATTTAATCTAAGGCTGGCCTCTACCCAAAGACGAAATTGAAACGATCTCGCTTGCGCAGTGAATATAATTTCAAACATGCCAAATTTCAGCCTGATCAGAGTAACCATCTGAGCTGCCATGGACGGCGTCAGTATTGTATAGTATTGTTGTTGTTATAGTGGCCAGCGACCTGTGTGAGCAATTATTTCGGGGGACACATAATTTTTCTCATTTCGATATAATCTTAGTTGAAAATGTAATGTATCATGTCCAGCAGAACGATTTTTGGAATTGTAACAAAAACGAATTTCAAACTTTAGAATTGACCCTTTTTGAGTTCAATAGTGTTTGGAAAAGCGTGTGAAATGTTTGCGGGTGAAAAAGGTACAAAAATACAGTTGCAAGTCTACTAGGAAAACGCTCTGTATAACGCGTTGATGAGCGAGCACGGACACCCGCAACACCTCAAACCGAAAATGCGTCTATCGAAAATATCATTAAAAGCCAATAATTCTTGAAATTCGTCAGACTTGTAGTCCCAATAGACTTGTAGTCCCAATAGCCATGCAAAGTTTTAAGTTGATCGATTGAACCTTTATGGTGAAAATGTTCCTTGTTAAAATTCAAAAATCATAGGATATATTTTAAAAAAATATACCTGAGACCACTCATATGATAAAAGTGTGTGTACCTACACAATATCAGACGATCTGTTGAATGGTCATATCAGTTTCATACGTTTGAAAGTTTCTGCTCTAACTATCTTGGAATTACAAAGAGTCGAAGAAGCCGTGATCAACATTTTCGAGAAATTTGACAGATAACACGCAAAATGTCAGTAAAATGTCAATAACTTTTGGATTTAAACACAGATAAGTCTGAAAATTGTCAAAAATACAGATAATGTTGGTCCCAATGACCATGCAAAGTTTTAAGTTGATCGGTCATATGGTTCTAGTTTAAATTTCAAAAATCATATGAAAGATTTTTTTACATTTTAACCAATGGGAGGATTTGGCTGAAACTTTGTATGATTGGGTAAAATGTTAGTGGTAATGACTTGTCAAAATTTCAAATTGATAAAACAAAACAATCGAAAGATTTTTTTTTAAATTTGAACCAATCACGGGATCCCGTTCAAAAACGATCCCAGGGACCGCATAGAGTACGTTAGTATGTGTACAAAATTTCAGATTGATTGCTTGAGCGGTTTGACCTGGGGTGTGACCACAAAAAAAACATAATAAAAAAAAAAAAACACACAGAGAAAGTGCCATAAGAGTACTGTGGTGACGCTCGCTACGCTCGCTCAATAATCTGTAACAAAACGTTGTACTCTTCAATTCAACGAAGGTAATCTTTTGAAGAACATTTTAAACATTTAAAATATTTGAAATTATTTCATTGGAGTAGTAAATTGCACTTTCTGCCCAGATCAAACCGTTCAACCAATTGCCTATCGGTATGAAATTTTGCACACTCGATGTCCTAAGATTTGTCTCGTGTCTAGTTTATGATGAACAGGATTCTGTGAGATTATTAAAATTAAAACTTTAGCCGTTTGACCGATTAACTTCAAAATTTGTATGGTCATCGGGAACAACATTTTAGGTATTTTTGAAAATTTTCTTTTTACGGCGGGATCGTTTATGCTTGTCTTGAAATATTTTGAAAAATGTATGCCAAGAATTTTCAGATATTTTTCACTGCTCTTGAAGTTTTAGTTTCAAGGCTTAGTTGAGCAGAGCAGCAGTTGCACACTCATGTTAATTCTCACGCATTTAGACGGCTCGCTTATCAATGCGTTACACAGAGCGTTTTTATTAAAATTAAATTGTACCAACACAAGGAAAACCAAGACAATACCTAATAGTTTCCTAGAGTCGCAAGGAGACTGGATACGTGGAGACGGAGATCCTCTGGATTAAAATGGAAACTGCATAGAGAAGATGAATTGAGTACGAAGCGAAGCTTCTACTATCTTGACACTCCAATTGATTTTGAAAAATATGTTACAGATCAGGTGAAGTATAGGTTCATTTTAAACGTTCAAAATGCAAGCTAAAGAATAAGAACATGTTCGCTAATTGAAAAAAGGAAAAGGAAAATGTACCTATGTATTTTAATACTGCAAAATTATTAGATTTCCCAATGGAAACTGCTTATCAGTGAGAGGTCTACTTGGAAAACGCTCTGTGTAACGCGTTGTAATGTGCGTCTTGCTGCTGCTGTACAGACTTAGGAAATAACTGTAATGGCAATTCGTTATGAAATGCATCAAGGTGAATATGCATGAATAAATATCTTGGTGAAATGATGAACAAAAAATCTAATTATGAAATATCAATAGCACTTGAATTTATTTACCGGCGATTATAGCTACGAAAACAGAAAAAAAAATACAATTAAATTCCAATGGCCATGCAAAATTTGAACGAGATCGTATATAAACGGTTCATTTTCATTTTTCAAATCAGAAGATTTTGCTCAAAATCTAAACACGTTCCCTCTGGTATGACATATTGCTCGGTGTCCTGAAGGTCAATTCTTGAGTTTTCACGTTTTGAAAAAGTTGACATCTATTTCTTAGCCTTCAACATGTTTATGTTTTAATCAATGAAAACGTACTACATGGTTTCAAAACGTGAATCTCAAGAATTGGCCTCCTCGACAATGCAGTGAAGAAAAGAAACGCCAAAAATGTAGGTATACCATTAAAGACGCTCGCTTCGCTTGTTAATTAATTACTACATATAAATAATGCAATTTGATCCACATTACAAATAGATTTTTGTCTTCATTATATTACATTAAATTTACCTGGGCTTATCTTGGACAGGAAATCTGAAGAATTGCACCGGAGGATTTGCATCGCATCGCGGCAATTCTTCCAATAGGGAATATGTATGTATTTTTTAAAACTATAATTCAAAATAACAACATATTTGTTGGTAAATCGCACTATTTTCACACTCAAAATGCAAATTTCATTCAATAATATAAAATTGAAATTTAGTGTAAATTTTGGCGGGAAAACGCCATCCCGACGAGCGATGTCATTTATATCAACCAACAATGATGTTGCCATGGTTACAATAAAATATGACATCACTCGCCGTGATAGCGTTTTCCCGCCAGAATTTACACTGATTTTTAATTTCATAATTTATGAATGAAAATGTACACTTTTGAGATTGAAAATAGTGTGTTTTACCATGTGTTGTTATTTTGAAATATTGTATTTTAACCGCATTAAAAAACTTTTGCACATTCCCTATTGTTTGTGCAATTGTTGTGTACGATATGCAACGTCAGCATGCAAGTTACAGCAGAGTAAGCATATCTCAACACGGTTTCACCTTTCACTGAGTGACCGTCTGTGTAGTTCAGATGATGGAGCCCTCGCCCGGTAACTGAGATGTCCTGTGTTCGAACCCCGGTCCACCCGGATATTAGACACATCTAAATCTTTTCTAAATTACCTATCTCTGTTACGATTTCTCGTTTTTTAAATATAATTCGAAAACTATTTATTCTGGCATTATTATCTTTTCACTCGAGGAAGAACATAATGCCGGATTTGGAGGAATGTAAAAGTAGTAAAGTAAAAGCTGATTATGCGCTAACTAGAGTTTAAACCATTTAAACTAGATTTAACAATTTAATTGTATAACTTTTATATTTCTACAAGGTACAATCATTGGTACGAGATAAAATAAACAAAATTGCAACAATGGGAACGTTTTCTCAAATTTGTTATTCTAACTTTTGGATTAAATTCAACTGTTTCAATCATTATCAATCATTGGCTGTGCCGCAAAATTTAATCCAACATTAATTAACTGTGGTAATACCGGCCCTAATTTGTGGATGCACGAAAATTTTATTTTCAAATTTTTTTAAATAATTTATACCTGCAAAATCATTGCAAATAGAATCGTGCCTGAAAACTTTGTCTTGGTGCCGCTCGACGGACGGGATGCAGTCAAGTTCACCTCGATAGAAGGCGGGGGAGGGGATCGAGAGGACTTGGATGCCGCGTGGGCAGTGGAATCCACTTGGATGCAGCAAGCATCCAGATGACTGGCGTTGCGCGCGCAGAGTGCGGGTGCGAGAGAGAAGGAGTGAGAGAGTGAGTGAGAGAGACAAGCGAACTCGAGCGCTGCGTACGCTTGGATGCCGAACTAACCGTTACCCCGTCCCGCGGGGAAGGAAAATAGCGCAGCAGATTTAACACGGGCGTTGAACATCTTATTCTGTTCTTCAATCAACGGCGGAACCAAGGGCGCGGGACCACTGCGCGGTCGGATATTTTTGTTACTTACTGACCAACTATGATACATAAAACACTTGACAATTAATAAGCATGTATATATAGTGTATAGAACTTAATAAAACAATCGTGCCGTGCGAAATTATCAGTGTTAATTGAAATTAATACATAAATTGATAATTTTGGAAAAATACCTGCTTTTTGGGAAATAGAACCCAAAATATTCATATGGTGAGAAAGTTGTAAGGAGATGTTTTCTTCCTTATATTATTACGCAACTTTTATATCCTTACCAAATTTCTGTATCTATAACCGTTTGGATACAAATAATTATAATCGATTTTCCACCCCCCGACACCCCCCTGCAACCCCCTACGCGTATTCAGCTTTGGCACCAACACGATTTAGACACTCTAGGACCCCAGGAACAATAATTTCATGGTGCCCACAAATCTAACTAAAAGCTCCACGGGAATACGTTTTGATACTGGACTATGAGTGGAGGTGCGAACAAGTGCAACTTTGAGTCCACATTATTTATTTATAAACACAACAATGCATTGGATGGTCTTTATATAGAATAGAAGGTATGCTTTATATGGTACTAGCTGACCCACCTGGCATTGCTCGTGCTTGTGGGGTGATATAGGCACTTGTGTACAGGTGATATAGGCATTACACCTATGTGAGACGGATTGCCTATATCGCCCGGCGCAGCAACCCTGTCCATAGAGATACGTACAGGTGTACACCTGTAATGCCATACGCTATAAATACTACACCTGTGAGATATGCAACCCAAATGATTCAAAGAAATTGTGTTTACGTAAAGTAATTCTTGGAATGTGTGAACATGGCTTGTCTACCTGAGTCGAGTCAAAGGTCAAACAAGAGTGAGCCGCAATTTCTAGCATCAGCAGTTTTGATAACTTGCACGCATTTGTCTATGCAAGGCAGAACAGTGTATGTATTTAATTTTCTATTAGGAGTGGTTTTTTCAATTAGGGGTGGTTTTTTTTCAATTAGGGGTGGTTTGCGAAATGTGTGCAGGATTAGTTAGGATCTCCATACCAAATTTGGTTGAGACGGTCAAAGGGTGTAGAAATGTATGAAGAACATTACAGACATACATATTGAATACATACAGACGTTCTTTATAGGTAGGTATAGATAGACAGGGCCGGCCCGTGGGTAGGGCGACGCGGGCCCAAGCCCAGGGCGCCGAGATTTAGGGGGCGCCAAATTGTCATATGATATTAATGTTTTTTTTGGAAATATAATAAAAACATTTATTTCCTTTAAAACTGAACTGGATAAAACACAAAACACGTCATCTGTTATTTCTCAATATGTGCGTATGAGAGTAAATGCGTGTGTATGTGTATGTATGTATGTATGTAAGTAAGTAAGTAGCGTTCTATCTAGTTCTTTCCAATGTTGAAAGCAACTTCCATTCGCGCGGTTATTTCAATTATTTCCTTGAGCTTCCGCCAGACATCATTACAGTGCATTGTTCGTTTCCTGACATTTACAACAACGCACAATGCACATTTTAACGCACATTTTTAAAAAAATTTATGCTCTTAACTCCAAAAATTTACTAAAATACTAGGAAACTAGGGAAGCTTCAAGTCTCTAAAATGCATAAAAATACATCAATTCGAATTAAAAAATCAAAAAAAATCCGGGGCTGTGAGCCCCTGACCCCCGTGTGCTGGGGGGCCCTCCCCCCAGACCCCCCATTGTACACGGGCGATATAGTACCTATCCCGGTATGGGGGGGGGGGGGGCAAAAAATTCTTGCCCAGGGCGCCGAAAAGTCACGGGCCGGCCCAGTAGATAGATAGAAGATTATTGCTACATTAATTACTCATTTCTTTTAAATAAGCTACACGCAGAGTTGCAAAAGCAGAATGCACTAGTTACCTAAACTACCCAACGGCTGGTGTGTTGGATACCTCGGTTCTCGTTAGATCACCGAGGTTAAGCAACATTGAGCGCGGTCAGCGGTTGGATGGGTGACCATTCAACTCTGCCTTGCCAGGTTGCTGCCGTTGGGCCAGAGAGACTGGGGTGTTTGGGGGTTAGTGTGACGACCTCCCTCCACCTGTTATCAGTCTCTCGACGGCGCGGGTTGTGGAGACTCGTGCTGTGAATGTTACACCGTCCTTCGGAAGGGACGTTAAGCCGTTGGTCCCCTTGGTATCTTTCGTCAGGAGTAGGCTACATGCCGGTACCCGGGTTTCCTCTCCTCCCTTCTCTATATTACATTCTCACTAGTGGAGCCTCGGTTCTGTTGAGAATATAGACTTAATAATAATAATAATAATAATAATAATAATACATCAAGTAAAGAATATCTATAGGTACCTATAAAGTAGAATGTCTGTCTGTCTGTCTGTATGTTCTTCATACTCCTACACCCTTTGACTGATCTCAACCAAATTTAATATGGAGTTTGTATGGGGTGCTGCGCACATCGTAGGGTACTAACCCCATTTCGCAAACCACCCCTAATTGAAAAAAAACACCCCTAATAGAAAATTAAATACACTGTTCTGCCTTGCATAGACGAGTTCGTGCAAGTTATCAAAACTGCTGATGCTAGAAATTGAGGCTCAGTCACGTTTGCCCTTGACTTGACTCGGGTAGACAAGTCATGTACACACATTCCAAGAATTACTTTACGTAAACACAATTTCTTTGAAGTCATTTGGGTTGCATATCTCACAGGCGTAGTATTTATAGCGTATGTTATTACAGATGTAGTATAGGTACTTCATGGATCTCTATGGACAGGGTTGCTGCGCCGGTCAATATAGGCAATCCGTCTCACATAGGTGTAATGCAGGTTGCCTATATCACATGTATCCCTCCCCATAAGCACGAGCAATGCCGGGTGGGTCAGCTAGTTACAAATAAAAAATATATACACACCCATATATCAGTCCTCTCATCGATCATACAGTAGCTTTCAACATTGAATAGTTCTGGAGCTCGATAAGGCATGGAACACCGCTCGCTTGCAATGTCTTGCAAAGTTTGAGCTTCGTTCATTCCACAAATCTTCACTCGAGCTTCAGCTACTGAACCTGAAGAAAAGAGACAGCAATGCTCAACTTAAGTAAAACTATTGTATTCCATTACTTCAAAACAAACAATTTTGAAGTATGTAGTAGCCAACTATAACAGTGATGATAGGTAATACATAGTTCTAAAACAGGGCTGTCACAGACTATATTATAAAATTAATTTAAAGTAAAAAACATATGTTAAAGTTCGTTCACGATAAGAATATCACTGACGTTTTAGTCGATCACGTCGTTCATTGGTCAGTCACTTGAACACTGCCCTGTCAATGGCAAGACTTTCTTCTTTGTATTACTGAAATTGTATAAATTATGTCAAATACACAACTTTTAATAGTAGTAAATATTATAAAAATTCAATAAAATTGATTTATTTTTATCAACAGCCGTATTATACTCATTTTTTGATTATTATATTGATATTTACATGTTTAGGTATACGTTCACTTGACTACGGTAGTACACGCCGCCATTACGGCTTGCTATTCTAATCGTGAATGAACTTTAGTAGAGTGCATTAGTAGGCTTGTGTAAAGCAAAATCTGAAGAACGTTCTCATTTGAATTGCAACAAAACAATGGTTACAAGAAAGTAGGTAGAAACTCATTTTTTACTTATCTCTACCCACTAGGTATGTTTTCAGAAACAAAACAAAAATTTTCTACAGCATATTGAACAAAAAAATAATCAAAAACCATTAAAAAAATCATAAAACAAAAGTCTATTCAAATCAATTAATAGTCAACAATCCACATAGGTACCGTAGTCACATACAACACAATATTTCATAGTCTAAGACCATGACCATAATTAGTCGTACTCGTATGTATGGCAACTACTTATTTAGACCAATACTGTGATTGGGTCTTAAAGCGCAAGTTCATAAAACATAGCCTACCCTAGTCCATAATCCATTTACTATATTAGTCACATAAAATAGAATATTGTCCATAAGTATCATAGTTACCCAAGTCCATAATGATTGGCAGGTTATTATCAGACAGTAGAATATTGGCAGTTTTTAAGTCCCGGTGAGCTAGAGGTACTGGAGTAGCTTCATGGAATGCCCTCACGCCTTCACAAATATGTAGGAACATAGTTAGAATTTCAGTAGGCTCCATATGTACTTTTGTAGTACTACGCAGCTCAAGATTATGAGCCAATGTACCACGCTAGAAACAATAAATACCATCTAATGATTTAGTCATTGAGTGTATAGCCGCTTTCACATAATACGCGTTTCGCGTCTTTTTCTTTTTTTATAACGCCTAGAAGAGGCCGTCGAAAACAGAATGTTGATATACATTTATTAATATTATTAGTAACAATGTAGGTGTTATTAGATATTATTAGATGGAATTATATGCACAGGTAAGTAATTATTAACATTATAGTCTTATTTTGCAGTTATTTTATAGTTTATTTTATAGTTTACGTATAGTGACGTCATTTTCGCCATGCGCGGTACTGAAAATACCTCCTGACAATCGAGATAAGGTGGCTTAAAAATAAAACGCGTGCAGCAATATTTTCGGTGGTTTTGATGGGCTAATTAAAAAAAACGCGAAACGCGTGTTATGTAAAACGGCCTTATGTCAGATGTGACAAGGCTCAAAGATCTCCAATCTGGGTGTATTGCCAAAAGAATAATAGTTCAAACGTTAGGTAGGTAGGTTAGGTTGGTATGATTAATTTAATTTAAAACTTAATAATGTTTTCTTTACAGTGATTTGAATACCTAGTTTTTTTATTATTATTTACATAGGTACATCAGATAATCAGATTTAGGTAAGTATATTGATTTAAATGAATTAAAATATCAAAAAATTCAGTGCTCAGAAGGATAATATAGATTGTAATTAAATCTATATTATGTGAATATTCACGCTGTTTATTTTAAAAAATTACATAGCATACGTTAATGAAATAGCACATAAAGTTCGTTCACGATAAGAATATCACTGACGTTTTAGTCGATCACGTCGTTCATTGGTCAGTCACTTGAACACTGCCCTGTCAATGGCAAGACTTTCTTCTTTGTATTATTGAAATTGTATAAATTATGTCAAATACACAATTTTTAATAGTAGTAAATATTATAAAAATTCAATAAAATTGATTTATTTTTATCTACAGCCGTATTATACACATTTTTTGATTATTATATTGATATTTACATGTTTAGGTATACGTTCACTTGACTACGGTAGTACACGCCGCCATTACGGCTTGCAATTCTAATCGTGAATGAACTTTATTAGGTGGTAATAAGTATACTTCTAAGAGTAGGTAGGTTATAAGAAGTACATCCACTTCCATTAGTTTGCGTACCGGTTTCCCATATTACCAACATTGGGATTTGGCTGCAAACTTTTGATTGTCACCCTACCTACAAAAAATGTTCTCTTTGGTTTCATCATGTGCAAGTTTTTAGGATCAAGAAAACAGTTGATTTAAATCAATGATTGTTTTTAAAAAACCCATTGATTGAATCAATGACATAAAATGAGAACTTTCTTGCCGCATGACAATTTTTATCTTATTATTTATTATTATTTTTATTATTTTTTATCTTAAGTAATGTTTTTCACGGCCTCCTCGGATGAGATGAGAAGCTTGTCACTGCGACAAGAAAGCTGTAATTTAAATGATCGCACCCCTGGTCTGATAGTTGCCATGATGAAAAATAATAGACCATGACGCCAATCTCCTAGTGGAATTAGACCATCATAGTCCAATCGGAGAAAATAGATTTAATTATTTCAAGTCAAATACTGCCTCCACACTTTGCATGACTGTTGATTACACTATACCTGGTAATATGGGAGGAGAATTAACACTTCACTGGTCGAGTTCATGACTGGATCAGCACGTCCAGATACTTCCGAGTCAACACACTCTATAACGTTCGGATGTTTTAACATGGAATGATATTCAACTTCTTTCAGCGCAATCTTTTGATCAGCAATACTGTGACAAACAATTTTCTTTACTGCATACATTTTGTGTGTGTGCGCATCACGGACTAATTCCACTGTACTGAATCCCCTGGAAGCAAATACAAGTCATAAGAAAGATAAAATATGAGTATAGTAATTAGTAGGTGAGTTGTTGAAATGCTAGTCTTTTGGAGAGAACAATGGTGTTCAATTTTAGCATGGTACTTGTGTCAAGAGGTACTAAGCTGACAACCTTACTCTGATGCAAAAATATCCAAGCGCATAAATACCATTTGCAGCACCTCTTGGTGTCATAGTGGTTAGAATGCAACCCTGTGCAGTAGGGCAAGGGATTGATTCCCATTCTAGCATTTTTTCATACCTATCACATCTATCAGATATTATATTAAAAAAGTGATACAAGTGGGGGGCAAGCCCCCCACGTCCCCCTTCATCCTGGACAAGACGTGTTCTAGGTATAACCATGGAGGTGTATAAGGTTAGGTATAACATTAGACTTTGTTACGTCTAGACGTAAGAATATACACTCCGAATTTCAAAACACTCCTTTTACTCCTTTGATGCATTTAATAAGATTATCTTCTTAGTGATTTCCAATTAATATAGAGCAGCAACTGCCACATATTAATTTTCATGCAATACGAAGGCTTGCTGGTTAACTTACACAGAGCGTTTTCCTAGAATTGGAAAATTGGCAATTTGAAAATTAACTATGGTTTCATAATCTGAATTTATAATGAACTTTACACATGGTCCCAAATACGTAAAATCATCACGTGTTTAAGTTTAAAAAATTCCCGCCATGGCCAAGTTGGGATCTTCTCCCCAAACCCCCCGCGCAGGGACAGCGCTAGGGGTGGGTGCATGCCCACCCAAAATAATCTCCAGCCCACCCTCTGCCCACCCAAAAATAATCAAAGATTCATTAATAAGTGTATTTTAATTTAAATGTTTTGGTGTAATTTAATGAACCCAATAACCAATATAATAATTTTCTAGATAACTATCATAAAATATTACACTGCATTCCTTCTGTAGATTGTAGATCAAAACTGTATTTTTACTAATCTGATATATTATTTCAAACACCATTTACCCCAAAAGTTATAATTTCAGCATTCTAAATTCGTTTTTATTGATTCGAAATCAATAACCGCCCTGCCGGGGCATGGGTTTCTTTTAATCGAACAACTATATGTATACTTTTTGGTAGGGGTGGGACGTTTAAACGTTGTACCGTCAAGCTTGCGCTTTAACGTTGATAAACGTTTAATCATAAAAAGTGTTGACAATACTAAAAACTGTATCAAAGAACACCAAATACCTAGGTACCAGTTGTTTTGTCTATTTATTTTTATGTTAGTTTGTCAGAATGCTGCGATCAGCTGTGATTCTTTTACCCCTCCCTCTCTAGCTTACTACTATCTCATGCCCACCCCTAAGTCATTTCATGTCTGAAGCTATATGCCATTCAACATTGACCCTTATTTTTTTGCTGGCAACATAGTCTGGGAATATGAAGAAAGTTCATATCTTCACAATGAGTAATGGAAAGACTGGAAATCACGCGTCATGAGTAATTTACTAATGCATATATTTTTAGATCAGTCGAGATGCGGGAGTGATTGTTTCAATAAAGAATTTTGAAGGAGTACCTCGTAGGTAAAGGGTTTTATAGTGTGCATGATTTTTTAAATCAGTAACTCAGTATTATTATCTTTATTACCTTTAATGTCTTAATGTTAAATGTTCTTAATTATCTGACACTGACATGCATGTGCTTCTTAAATGTAGCTAGGTATACATAGTACCTACCAAATGTATGTAAATGTGCAATATATGTTAATGGTTTTGACTTTGTAAATACGATGTGAATTGTGAACTTACAGCAATAAATAGGTACAAATACAAAATACAAATAAACAACAAAGTGCAAGTTAGGTATGTTGAAAAATATTGCAATTTAAATTGAAATGTATTTAATTTATTCTGATCAGTTGAAGGAAAATTTTGGGCAGTGTACAATTTCAATAAGTGTTGATAAGCTCTCAAGAATGACACATGGTCTGGAAAGTGTTTGCGTAAGGGGAGAGGCAATAAATATTCTTGTATCATTTTTATGCTCAGTAAACATTTAAACAGACATTTTGAGAGTGATTAAATGTTTACTAAACTGCTCAGTTTTTCCCAGCCCTACTTTTTTGGGATTTTCTTGAGCCCACCCTACATAATTTCTTGCCGCTCACTGCCACCCTTGCAAAAATTTCTGGTGCCATCCATGCCCCCCCGGGTTGTGAATACTGAGGGGTGTTTCCTATTTATCGCCATAGTACTTCTTTTTAACTAGGACTGCACCTCTGCAACTAAAGGCCCAGGCACAATTGACAAAAACTAAAGGACGTAGCCGCAAGACGTAACCGGAACGTAGTATGTTTGTGCACAATTGAAGTAATGGAACAAAACATTTCAAATAAGCATAATCATTTCATACGAAAAATATTATACCCTTATTAAAATGTCACATTTTACAAAGCCGGATATCCCATATGTATTTGACAGCGAGGTCGAGGTTTACTATTGTGGCGGTTCATATACTCCCGCCAGCAACAGAAGACGGCATACCCTAGCGCCGGAAGACTGGCGGCAGAGAGAGGAACTAGAGGGTGAAGAAGGAGGAAGCCAGAGAGGGAAAAGGAACTAGAGTAGCAGCCATTGATGACAAACACGCGATTCGTAACAGACTGTATTTATTTGCTAATAAATGTGCAGTTCAGTGTTGTTATATTACGTACCTATGTGTTATCAGTGCAACCCTTCCCACGTCACACTCACACAGTATTATATTTTTCTCACATAAGATTCTAACTTGACTGTTTCCGCTTCCTTTTCTATGAAAGCAGAAACAAAGTGATCACATAGTAATACATTCTCAATCTCATTGGCTGCCTGTCAATATGGGGGTGTGGCCTGACGTAGTTATGTAAAAAGTTAAAACTTGGTCTAGAGATGGGACATCAAATGGAAAATATCGATATGTCGAATCGAATGCCAAATATCGATTCAATCGATTATCGAACCAAAAAAAATCGATTTATCGATATATCGAATTGATTTTTAGTCAGTGAAACATTCAATAATTTTAAGGAGAAAACTGTCAATAAAAATTTGATTTTTCGAATCAAATATAAATCAAGCGGTCGGCTGAAACTTTAATCTATTAGTGTGAGGAAACAATGTTGATTTTTAGTCCGTGTTTTTTTTCTTGATCCATAGAGCAGACGGAACGAGAGTTAGATCAGATTTCATGCTTAAAAACGGTAGCGCGAGTGCTCGGATTCAATTTGGAAACATAGTACCAGATGAAAATCAAACATTTTTAATGTTCATAATTCTACCAAAAATAAACCATTTTTGCACACTTTTGAGAAGGCTGTGGTTTCGATTCGATTTTTCACTAGAATGAATCGATTCAACGATATATATAGAAACGATAAAATCGATTCAAAATATCGATATTACAAAAAATCGAATCCAATGATCCCATCTCTTACTTGGTCAACTCTTGCAGGAGTTGCGGGTTGCGTCTACGCCAACTCTGCGCAGGTGCATTCGTTATGCATGGTTTTAACTTTTCCACGCTGTTGCGCTTACGGGATACGGCTACGTTTACGTCAATTGTGCCTGGGCCTTAACACAGCATCTTCTCCAACATTCCTCAGATTTTGTAAAATTGTCACCCCAGAATTGTCCCCCTTTCCGGCCTACAAAAGGTAAAGGTAGGTACTACTAGTCACCGTCATCTTAAAAACGTTGATCTCCTTACGGCCACTACCCACAATTACGTTGTGTACAGACATCATAAGAACCGAACCGACATCAAGAAAGTTGTGGTCTTATTATTTATGTCATCACCACCACAAACTTACCCTTCTCCTAGATGTTCGCAAACATAATACTTCCGCGAGTTCACATAAACAGATTTTTTACTACATATACAGCCCATTTTTAAGATAATACTTATGCCTAATGTATTCATTATACTGCAAAATTACAAAAATACAAACATTTCGAAAGCGAAATGAAGGTAGGTAAACAGATGTAATATCAAACGTCACAGATCAGCTCACTGTTTATAGGTTATATTGTCGAAGAGTGCACTGCCTTCTTCGAAGTTCCCATCGGCCCAAGAACACTTCTGTTCTAGAGGGCAGTACAGATAAAGGAATTTGATTAGTTGCCTATTTAAATGCGGGAAAATCGAATTTGGCAATAAGCGAAGTATACAGATGGAGCGTAAAAGCACAGAGATATATTACTGTACTGTAAAAGCAAAGTACCTAACACAAACAAACACCTACCTACAGTATTTATTGGATCTCGATGAGCTTCAGTTTCACAGAATTAGTACTATTGTTATTACTAGGAAAACACTCAGATTGTCTCACACGATGACATTTATATTTAGAATCACTAAGGGACTGACTCCGCAATACCTTAGTGACATATTAACCCCAAATATCTCCCATGTGTATAGGTAGTACCAGGCAGCAAAATGACATCAATGTACAACGTGCCACCACTTCTTTTGGTAACAATTTCTTATTTTCAAAGGGAATAAAAATGTACAACCGTCTACATTTGCGTCTACCTAATACTGTAAAGGAAAGTAAATGTGTAATGTCCTTTAGAAGAGCATGTATGTTAGTAATAAGAGAGGGAGGCTGGCGAAATGATCCCCTGTCAAATTCTAATGCTGGCTTTTGGGACAAACCGTAAATAAAGTGGATACTGAAAGTAAAAGTCAATCTACTATGTCAACAATTGAACTGTTTGAACTGTTTATTAATATTAGATATACTATATTATTGTTATCATCTATTCCGTAATTCTTAATTCTATAACAAAATACCTAGCATAACATGACATGTAACCTGTAAACCTGTTTCTCTTATATATTTCTTATCATTATTAATCACATCATCATTAGGTAGAATATTAATGATAGTGTTATTTTATTTTATTTTACTCTTACTGAGCTATAATCTGTTATCAACATTTTCTAACCTACCTACTGTATTTCTTATGTATCTTTATAAACTACCTAGTTAAATTTGAGAGTATATAAAACTGTAACCTGTAACAATAGCAAGAATTGCTAATAAAGACTTTACTACTACTACTACTCTAATGTAACGCATTGATTTAACGCGCTTATAAGCGAGCCTTCGTATTGCATGCAGGCACGTAGGATGCACTCGAGCAGGCTGACCCAACATTCACCATAAATAATTACATTTAGTGTCCAAAAATCACTTAAAAATTGTTTAAATTCTAAAAAAAAACAATTGGAGGGTTTTTTGCTTCAGTTCGTGCATTGTAAGCCCCAGAATCACTTTTAACTGGTTTAAATTCTAAAAAAACGCCCTGCGGAGACCCCCCTTCCAGGTGTCGCAATCCCTCCCCATGATGAAAGTACTTCCTATGCGCCTGATTGCATGCGAATTAATGTGTAAAATTTGTTCCTCTGCAGACCTTGAGAACCCCTTTGAAGACAGGGCCGTATTATGACCTTCGAAGGCCCTAGGCACTACTTTAATTGTAAGCCCATGTCCGAAATGTTTTACTTTTTACAGTGATTAATTTGTAAAATAATAAGCGTAAGACGATCAATGATTTTCAGGGAAAAGGTTTTGCTGAAGAAAACAATTGGGGGACTGGGTCGAGGGCTCCCTACAAGATGCGGGTCCGGGGCGCACAGCCCCTGGAAAATTTTGATTTACCAGACTGTATCTGGTCCGGTCTAATTGAGTACCTACAATTTTAAGACTACTTGAAAATAATTGGATTGAAATTAATTTAATTGAAAAGTATTTTTTAATTAAAGGGCTTTTTAAAGTGGGCTTTCGTAGGCCCCAAAAGCTTTGTAGGCCCTAAGGCCAAGGAAGGTCAATTCTACTAGGTATGCTTATAAGCAGATATACGCGATTATATCCCGAGGCTCTAGCGACGTCATCGGCAGCGATCTTTGCACAAGTATCGGTCAACTATTCACCCTGCGTTTGTTTACATGCATGTTTACATTCATCAATGAAGCAGTGATAAAAAATGAAATTTCTTTGATAGGTACATTTTGACATTTCAAAACAACCATAAAATGTCAGTAAAATGTCAATAACTTGAAGTTCATTACAGATTTGTCTGAAATTGTCATAAAAAATACAATTGAAATGCTGGTCCCAATGACGTGCAAAATTTGATGATGATCGGTCAAACGATTCCAGTTTCAATTTGCACACAGAGTTTCTTTCATATTGGCATTTATTTAAGCTAAGTATACACTACAAATTAAGTTTCCGATGAAACTAATAGACCGACTCTGCTGGAAATCATGAGGTCACTGAACTGAATATTAATGAATCTTTTGTGAAACGATTGGCCTGATCGGTGACTTTGTTTGACATGCGAAAGGAAGTAGGAACAGATAAACAAAACAGAGATTCGAGCCATAAGTTTCAAGTGGAGATGCTCGCTCCCGTTCAGTTGTAGTGTTGATTTCAGTCATGGTTTCATGGGTCCTCTCCGCACTCTAGGAAGAATTGAAAACATAGTTTTTGAGGACAAATGGAGGACCCAGTGTAAGAAAATCTCAAGTTCACTTTTGAAGTTTTGAGAAATTTGACTTTTAAAATTTATATATCGCTAACATTATCGAGCCATTGATTGATTGATTGATTGATTTATTTCCATTTCATCATACATTTACATGTTGACAGTGACCCTCCTGGAGGACTCCAGTAATGAGGGTATTAGGAAAGTGTCCAATAATAATAATAATAATATAATATAATAATAAACAGTAATAATAGGTTATAATAATATTAATAATATTAGGGTTATTCAGATAATAATAAAACTCAAAGTAAAATAAAACTCAATAATAAAACTCAAAGTTTTGAGAAACTCAAAGTAACAAAAGAGCGTACTATTTGAATTAGAGTAGTGGGAAATTGCTCGTAATGCAAAATGACCTAAATGTGACTTAGGATTTTTACACTGGGCCTCAAAATATTTGTCCTTTCTCTCTCAATTTGGGGAACATTACGAATAAATAGTATCAATGTCTTCAAATAGAGAGAACGCATACAAAATAAGAAAAGTTTTTTTTATAAGCCATAACTATTTTAGGGCACTGAGCCCAGGGAGTTTGATAGCTTCATCTACTTCAGCGTCAGACTGCTTGACCAACAACCGAATCAACTGTAGTTTTAGCTGCTGTGATTGGCGACCTTGAGCTCCCATTGATT
Organism: Leuctra nigra; assembly: GCA_934045905.1. Taxonomy (NCBI): domain Eukaryota; kingdom Metazoa; phylum Arthropoda; class Insecta; order Plecoptera; family Leuctridae; genus Leuctra; species Leuctra nigra. Next base: position 4,919,876 of record OW203763.1, read on the forward strand.
GGATGCTGTTGCAAGCAGCCCAAGTGGCAAACAATAAATTACGCTTTATTACATGTAAAGAAAGAGCAGGTTTTTATTAAATTCTACAAAACAATAATAAATTAATGATGATTTTATTGAAAACACAAGTGATACAGTATATACATCAAATAACTTATTCGCTCTAAAATGTAGATTGATGCGAATACATCTTATAGTGCAACAAATGTGCCCATTTGTAAATTTGTGTCATATTATGCAATTATGATTTTGATGCCCGTGATAATCTAGAATTCACAATTTAAATATTACAAATGTATTGATGAGATGACAATATCCACTAACCATATTTATTTTAGTCAACTACATCACAATGTATTTATTGCTATAGTGAAGGAGAGAAAAGTCAATGAAACAAATTATTGACAAAACTAAAAGAGACCCTCACATTCTGTACATATGACACCTTCCTTTGGCTGCAGAATAACAAAAAATAATTGTCAACAACTATCTCCACTAATATCTTGTTCACACTATGAATCTTAATACAAGGTAGTGTGAATGGAACGCTGAGAAGTAAATCATGTTCCTAGAATGTGGTGATTACCGGCTAACTGCAGTTATTATAACAGTGCTTAAGATCTTCTAGTGTGAACAGTACATAAGCAGGAATGCAAAAAGCTCAACCCAAGGTTATAACATGGCAAGTACCTATGTGCGGTCATTGCTACTTTACCTCACAAAAATTACCAAATATGATACAGATATAGCTGCTGGAAAACAAAATTCCATGGATTATTTTCACTGGATTCATTTTGAGTTACTATTCTGTGACTAGAAATAATTAACATTACTTCATGAATTTCCTTGGTTTCATATCAAGGATAAACAACATATTAGTCCAAGGTAGTACAGGGCGCCGACTATGTGTGTAATTATCAGGGGTTCAAGCGCTAGTCCGAATAATTTTGATGTTTATTAAAATATACAATATATGCCTGCCTGCCGAAATCATTTAATTATTTTATTTATTTCCCACTTCACTACACATTATAACAATTCCACAAAGAAATTTAATTAATGCATCAATTTGTTTAAAAACTTTTATAATCCAGAGACATACTACATTATCATAAATTAAGCAGTCAATTTGTCAAATTTTTCATTTTTGAGTACCTATTAAACACTGAAATATTGAGCTATCTTTAGGAGATTAGGTAGACTAAAACTCTACCCAAAACCCACAAAAATGCACCAAAACAAAGATTGATACTCAAAATATAATTGGGGCTACGTACCCTGGACCACAATGCCGTCCCACAATGCCTTCCACCCAGCAGGATCCCTCCCAATATATTAATTGGAAGTTTTCAGCTATTTTTCGGAAACCCCTAAAAATTTACAGAAGTCGTTGTCCCTGATATTAGCCTATGGACCAGTAGTACGAACATATTGAATCCACGATTAGCAAACTCGAATGGATTAAATCCACTATTAAGGTTCCAGATATCTTATTTATTGGCTGTGCATCTTACTCTCAACTAACAACTTAAAAAGTGACCAAATGTTAACTTATTCCAGCAGTTGGTCCTACCAGGCCTTCATTAAGTTAAAATAAAAATAATCAATAATAAAGTAATAAGTAACTAATGTATAACGTGGTTTTAATTTAAAGCTACACCTAATGCTCAAGCTTAAACCTGAAATGACATGGATCAATGTTTTCTAAATAATTGACAGCAAGTTAATTTAAGTGGTGGTATTGTGTTTTGTTACTCTCACTCTGGTTAATCTTCTTGTCTTGCATTATTTCCAGAGCCCATGTCTCCATTGTTCTCCATAAAAATAAGTTACCATTTTCTAATAAAACCAAACCGCTGGTCAGGTTTTGATGTATGAAATGCTCTCATCAGATAAAGTTATAAGCCAGTGAAAACCGGTAGTTACTAAAGCAACAGTAACAACATGTTATGTTGCTCCTTGATGGTTAACAAATAGACCTTATTGACTTATCTTAGAGATAGCTAATGTCTTGTCACTTATTGTGAGATTGTGAACCCTTTGTTTATTTTTATAAGATGAAAGTTTGTTGCCAAGCAATTTGTTATTTCATCATTTATTTATGCAATTTTCTTCTCAGCAAGTTGTGTTTCTACAAAAATATCTACCTAGTTATTTCTTAGAAAACCATTTGCATATTTGCAAAAAAAATTGCCTGGTCGGGTTAGTAATATTGTTCTTGTGGCATTAGCAATGTCATAGGTGCCTACCAAGATCTGCCTTCAATACAAATTTTGGCACAGGCTTTACTAGGTAATTACTTTGATTAAGGGTCAACGGTATTCCGAGAATGTAGGTACAACTTCTGAATCATTTAAATTATTTTCAAGATGAAATTTACTTAAGACTGCAATTTCACAAGTCAACGTTAGAATACTATTAACATCAAATACAGCATTGAAGTCAAATATTATGGCAACGATTTGTGAATCAATATTAATGCTTTTTAAAAGTATTATTTATTCAGCATTGGGTATATACTTTGTTTATAACATACGTATCACATCAAGTGAAATTAGTTCTGTGCCTAATGCAACACAAAAACCAGGCAATTTATAAATGTGTAAAATACGAGTACCTAATATCATAATATGATACTTTAGAAAAGGGAATTGGCGAAACCGTTTGTGTGATCGTAGGTTAACCAAATTTAACTTCGGAGAGAATTGTATTAATAATTTTATAATAGTACCTAACCTAGATGTGATATGCCAAGACATTGTGTTTCCCCACTATTTTCATTCCATTTAAGCCAAAAAATAAGAATCTGAATTATGCAGTGAAATATTACCGATTTAGTAGATAGCCAGAGTTAGTTACAGTTCGAATATGAAAGAAGTTAGGTATTGCAATTTGAATATATTTCTTTGAATACTCTTTCTCTTATATTTCTGATGTTTCCAGCAATATGACAAAAACGTTGGGACAAGTGAATACAGATATAGAAGGCATATCTTTAAAGGTGCCTAACTTGGAGGAACAATTTGTAAAAATTAAAAGCAAATTTAAAAAATAATCCCCTTTCCCTGTTACTTTTGAAGTTTTGGGTGCTCGTATATAACTGAATGGTTCAAAAATCAAAATATCTTCCCTTCAGTAGGTATTTATCTCGGGATACCGCTTACACTTCAAAATTGTAATTTTCTATCATTTTATTTAAACTAAGTTAGCTCGAGGGTTGAAGTCAATTTAATGGGCGACACACTGATCCATGATTTGGGTTTTATGTCGTTAGGAAATTTATAATGCTACTTTAATGGTAGGTACCTACTTCACCTACTTTAACAAGATATGCAATAACATTTTCTAGTCAGTAGTCACCAATTTTTTCATTTTGAGGCTACATTTTACATACCCTTGCAATATGTAAAACGTAGCATTACATAGATGTTGCAGTGCTCATCAATAGGTAGTGCAGGTAGACTAATAGATTAAGAATACAAGATATAGAAGTTGTAGAAATTAAAATAAGGAGTCAGGCTTTTGGTTCTCAAACAACGTAAGCTCTCAAGGGTTGATTAACGAACGAAAGGTAAAAAAGTGGTACATACCTACAATTTTAAGAAATACTTTGAAGAACGATGAGAGATAGACAGTATACTTCAAAGTTATGAAATTAACTACAAGCCAAGGAAATAAACAAATAATATATAACTTTAAGGTATGTAGGTAAGCTACAGAAATCGGAACTTTGCCTGAGAATTGATTCAGTAATTAGTAATTACAAAATAGTATATAATAATGTAATTTTTAAATTTATTTTAAAAATCAATTACTAGACAATCAGGAATGCAAGTCAAGATGAAATTGAATACCATTTTCTCTCCTGATCTATTGTGATAGAAACCATCTCACACCAAAATGATGCACACCATGGAACTAGCTACACAATTTAGTGATTCACTTCACACCTTAAGGCCCTACGTTGCTTTGTCCAAAACACAATCTAAAAATATTTAAGTTATATAAGAATTCCATATTCACAGTTAATTGTGAATAACTGAGCATAAATTTGTTAAATATGTCATCTGTAAAAACTGAGCTCCATTAATTAAATACAATAATTAGACAAAGAAAGTGTCAGATTTTTAATTATTATGTCATATCTTCCAAAATAACACGAAATGAGCTGAAGTACGTTATGAAGTTTTGATTTTTAGATAGACGTGCAAAAATGTAACAATCAGAGAACAACACTCCTAAAGATTAAGAGTGGAATCAAACTCAAAACTAATTTGATAATGAAGATCCTACTTGAGGTAGGTGCTTATTACAGGGATAATTACATAATATTAATCAGTGGGTCTTCAAATCTACCTAATCGACAATCGTTGTCAATATATAGGAATGTATGAATGGATTCAATTATCAATGCATGAATTATGTCCTGCATCTAAAAACATTGTTCTTCAAACACAAGTCAATTGATCTTCCAACTATCATTAAAAGTAACATTAAAATTTATAAGCAATGGAGATTTAGTAGGACAATAATAATTCAATATAACAGTCAATTACATACTATGTAATTACTAATTAGGTACTACTATCCAAATAGGTACGTTGGTTAAACTTAAAAGGTATGATAACACTTAGTAGGCAGGCTGGTTAAATAACTAACAGTAGCCAACCTCCATACCATTTTAAATATTGTATTTTAGTCCTTCCTTTATCAAATACCTGAGTCTACTCTAGAATAATTTAGTTAGGTTTTTGGCTTTCTTTTGGTTTATTTCTTTTGGTAAAGTTAGTTTTTGCTTTACACATAGACTATGCATTTACAAATTAGAATCACTTATGTATAGAGATCCGATTATATGGTGATCGCGAAATTTTCGAAGTGTTGTAAATGACTCATATTTCTCAATATAAATGCGTTTCCATATGTTTCTGACCCAAAAACACTTGAATCTAATCGCGACAAAACGCGAAATTTACCCTTAACACCGCTAAACACCACCAAACTGCCTAAATCGCGAAATATATCGCGAAATACCACCAAATTGAATATATTTCCTGTAAATTTGTAAATTTCGTAGTTGCTTTTCTAATTTTTCTCAAAATCACCAAGGTAAAACCCAATATTTAACCTATTATATTTCTAAATACATTCAGTGACCCTCCCCTATTCACGTAAATGACAGAAGAGCTCTGACCTTGTAGAAAACTACTTGGGGTTGCTTAGTGGGAGGGACAGTGACCTCGCATAATCACGTGAAAATAAAGTTGACATATGTCTTTTACAGTCGCAAAACATAAACAAACAGCATGAAACAGCTTATAATAATTTTATTTTTGATTTAGCATTGTAAAAACCAAGGTGGACAGTCACATACTGCACTGGCTTACCTAAGTTGAAGTAATTTTTGAGTTCGAATTCTTTTCATTTAGATAGACCCTCTTCATAAAAAAACAAATTCTTGTGATTTAGATCGCAAGAAAATTTACATACCTAACAACATTGCCCTGGTAGGTATATGAATAGAAGAGTAAATGGTGATAATATTATGAAAGTCCCAGCACTTGTTGGTACACTATTTAATTTTTATTATTCTTCAATGGAAATTATTATTTCATAATCTGCAATTTATCTTTATTTTTTAAAAACATAAAACGCGAAATTGACAATTCTTAAAACCCCAAAACGCGAAATTTCCAATTCCAAAAACGAAATTGTGAAGTTTTTAAAACCATATAATCGGATCTCTACTTATGTATCTACTTATGTACTTGTCATAACTTAAAATTTGGAATACCTGTACACAATTAAAACAATTTCAATACAGGAAAGTTTAATTTCTAGCGTGGCTTATTTTGTCAATTGTTTCCAACTTTCTCTTGTTACAACACACTAAGTAATTGATCAAAATATCACATTATAAACAGATAATACGACAAATCGTGAGTGTAGGTACATTACGTGAACGTTGCAGACCGAGAATTCAAACAGAAAGAATATTACAATAATACATATGGCTCGACCCAAGTGGAAAAGTTAATTATGTACCATATGCTGGTTTTATTGTAACATTGTATGATCAAGAAATAGCAGGCCAACATTAGTCATCATTACTCACGTCAGTAGGAAATTACAGAAGTTACTTGCAAACTTTAGTCAAGTCTAGACCATTTCAACGCCAGACTTAGAAAATTCCAAGCTACTTCTAAATTGACAAGTGATCAGTAATCACTAATCAGCAAGTCCAATTATTACTACTAATTTTGAATTTTTGGAAAGTCCTGCATTAAAAACGAATTTCAAATGCACTATGGCTGCACAATATTACATGTTTAGTGCAGCCACAGTGCATGGCTCATCAAAATTGACATGTAATGAACATACCTAGCTTTAATTTAGACTACAGAATTGAAAAATCTACCAAGTCCGGTGTAAGAGGACGGCATAACGCACATGACAAAAATTATAACGTAAATGACTACTGAAACTCCCCAAGTACAATTCACTTGTGCTACATTCACTCGCTGTGAGAATGGCCAGGCTGCGGCTGAGAGGGGGGGTCAACAACTTGAGTTGGAATGAGCATTCGCCTAACAAATATCGCCCAGATCGGCCACAAGCCGAACACAATGTGACCAATGAAGTAGATGGACTTATACACTTGCCACCAACGGACGTAGGAGAGAAGAGCGAACGGCAGCAGGCAGTAGCCCATGAACACAAACGTGTAGAGTTTCAGAAGGATCCACTTCACGACCTTCACGAACGGTTTACTCAGGAACTCGGTTGTCTTGGGGCTCTTCTTGAGAATTGCAGCCAACTGTAAAGGATCAATTATGAATAACCCATTGTAAGAAGCACCAATAACAAATTAATGCTGGTATGTGACTAAAACAGATTTAAATGGGAAATGTTGTCCATAGCAAACAATACATTTCTCAATTAATTCCTATCCATAAAAAACAAACAATAAAGAAGTTTATGTCAAACTATAAATTGAAAATTATTCATTGTTTAATTAAAAATTTTATTGTTATGTAAATTGTTAAAATTGTTAAATTTAAATTATTGTATGTGGGTAGCTCTAGGCTTACCATACAATACTGGAATGTACGTTTGGTATTATATGTCATCATTGGAATTCCAGCTTGCTATTAGAGATGGGACAATTCCACTTTTCATGATTCCGATTCTTTGAAACGAATCTTTCAATTCCGATTCTGGACCGATTCTGATTTTTTATTAAATTATAATAATAATAATCTATCCGCTGGTTCCAATTTAATGGGTCAGGGGGTGGGTGTTCCCACCAACACTAGGGCCGCAGGACTACTGGAGACCGGCTGGCCACGCCTGGCATCTCCTCCTCGTCTTCTTCTTCTTCCTCTGCTTCCAATTGTTCCACAAATTGCCTCCACCTTGTTCTGTCCTCCCACTGTCTCTCAGCCTCCAACTCACTCCAACTTCCTCCTCTCTCCAAAACATCGTCCTTAATAACTCCAATCCACCTCTCTCTTGGTCTTCCTACTCTACGTGGTCCCGAAGTAGCCGACTCAAACACCCGCCGTGGCACTCGCCCTGTTCCCATCCTTTTCATGTGGCCAAACCACCGAAGCCTCTCTCTGCCCAATTTAAACCCCAATCTCTCTACCCCCAGCTCACTTCTTATCTTCTTACTTCGGATCTTGTCCATTCTTGTGACTCCCTTCACACTCCTCAAGAACTTCATCTCCGCTGCCTGAAGCTGATCCATTTCCTGTCCTCCCGCTGACCACGTCACTGCCCCGTATGTTAGAATTAAAAAATTTAAATTTTCACTATCTAGTTCTTATTAAATGCATGCATGATGTCACAGCTGACCAAAATCTCACGGGTGCACAGATGCATTCATGATACATAAATAATATTAATAAGTAATCAATATCTTTCTTCATAAAATTTCCTTATTTTCTTTGTAACATTTCTAAATTTCTTTTCAATATCTACCTTTAACTAGGTAAGTATATTTAAAATACAATTAAACTACGTATTGAAAAATAACCTGGGAACCAATGAAAATATAGCAACTGGCGCGAAAATGTAAGAATCAGAATCGCAAAAAATGGCTTTAGAAGTGGAGAATCGGAATCGTTCCATCCCTAGTAAAAATGTAGCATTAAATAATAAATATTCAAACATAAGGATATAAATGGGTGCTACTGATTATTTTCTAAAGTAGTAGGTACATTTATTTGATATAAAATAATAATTTCATGTTTAGGCATTTTCAGCATAAAAATTAACTTTGCATCTATTATAAATGAGATTTCCGATTTCAGATAATTTCATTTATTATTATTATTTAAATTCATTTTTTGGCAGCACTTGTGGTAAAGGAAATGTGTACAACTTACGTCTTTTTCCAGGTACATGACTATAAACTCCATGTAGAAACACATGTAATAGCCAGAATGAAGTCCGTGCCACACAGCAAGGAACAAGAGAGCACAAAACTGGGAGATGTAGCGGTTGTTCAAGAACTTGAGCCGCTTGTAGATATACCTGCAACAGAAAACACACCGCATCAAATAAACCCACCGAGTTCCCAAGCTTGCAGCGTTAGACCATGGAGTTAGGTTCCCTGGAATCAAACAGGCAAAAAAGATTGCTTGAAATTTATTAATTTACATAATAAATGTTGGTGGGAGCACTGCCTTCTTGCCGTGATCAACGGAACAAAGTGACTAGAGAAGTAACTCGGGAATATTTGCAGAGAGATTAAGCTCCGAACATATTTGAGAATATTCATCCCGTGGTCTGAAAGGTCAACAAAATTTTAAAATTTTAAGATGAAGTGTTTTTCTAGTTAGGTAATAGGTACCATCAGTGGCGTGCAGAACGTGACAACGTCCAAAACAATCGGCGCATTTCGGTCCAAATGGACCCACCCACCCCTCCCAAGCACTAGGCTTGAACCATTGACAATCAAAACTGGGGGATAAGCAAATCGTTTACTTTTCACGGCACTACGGTTGTAGTCAAATAAAAATGCCGCACGCGAATCACAACACGTCTAGAGAAGGAGGGGGCGGGACTTCCGTAGCAACTTGTTCTAGAGATGCGAATGAATTACACCAAACTACTTTTACCTAAATATCTTAATCTCACAAAACATGTGAGCAATACATTCTTAGATGATTGAAAAGTGTACTAGACATGGTCTACTGAGTTTTCATAACGGAAATAAGTTTGTATGCTGTGTCAAAATCTGACGGTTGCAGTGGCTGGACGCCCGGGAGGTGGGATCAGAGTATCACGCAATGGTACAAACGAGGGCCGTGCGTTATAGTGGTATTGGCATGGCAGTTTCATATCCCGGTATATAGTCCAGTAATTCTAGTGAAATAATCAGCATAACCCACCACTAATTGCAACAGAAGCGTTTTTGGTACCGTTCGATTCAGAAAAGTGTCCTCTACAACATATCCAAAATCGACCAAAATCGCTGTACGGAAAAAGGGTTTTAATGACTTTTGAAGTTAATTTCCCATGTTAATTCCATCTTACAAAAAAACTTTTTTTCATGTAACTTCGATTTTGACGAAACTTGGCAGAATTGTTCAACATCCTTAATAAACACAAATAGCTCTCTTAGCATTTTCCTCTAAATCTCATCGTTTGGGAAATATGGACCATTGAAAAGTCATATTTAAGTCAGTTTTCGTCGATTTAGGTCCCTTTGAGTGTAATTTGACGTTTTGCGAGGTCCATATTTCCCAAACGATGAGATTTAGAGGAAAATGCTAAGAGAGCTATTTGTGTTGATTAAGGATGTTGAACAATTCTGCCAAGTTTCGTCAAAATCGAAGTTACATGAAAAAAAGTTTTTTTGCAAGATGGAATTAACATGGGAAATTAACTTAAAAGGTCATTAAATAAAACCCTTTTTCCGTACAGCGATTTTGGTCGATTTTGGATATGTTGTAGAGGGCATTTTTCTGAATCGATTCATGTATAGAAACCTTCTGTTGCAATTAGTAGTGGGTATAATCACACAATTACTGGACTAATAGAGGTGTTAGTCAATGCTTGAACCTGTCAAGCGATTTCATGTTAGTCTGACTGTGATCCTACAAACCACCTTCAGCACCATCACCCAGGTCAGGTACCCACCCACCCACCCCCAAAAATACTGGCGCATTTGCGCCAAATTTACATAGGTCGCACGCCACTGGTTACCATTAATAAAATATTTCATGAAGGCAGTTTATTATGTAATAAGGGGTCAGATTAAAGACATAGTAAAGAAAACTATGTAGTATGTTGTGACACCATTAGCAATGGAGTGGCTCTATGATTTCTAGTGAAATAGCGATGTACAAGAAAACAAATTCTCATGTGCAATTACTAATTAGGTAGGCCACATAAAAGGATTTGTTATGAGATAAAAAGATATCTGAAAAGATATACTGATAGCCGGCTATCATAAAAAGTTGCAATAGTACCTCATGATATTTAAATTACTATGTCCAGGAGTATTTTATGGTCAAATATCTGTTGAGACCAAACACTATTTTTTTATAGAATTGTCTTAATGTGACATCACACTTTCAGAATATGAATACATGTTGAGTAAACGTCATCAATAAGCTCATTCATAGAAAACACAATTTATTCTTAGATTTGAGCAAAAAATTCAAGATTTTTGTATTTAAGCATATAGTAAAGCGTTTTAAGAAAATGCTCGTGCTCGAGAATTCCTCCAAAAGAATATGCTCGAGCATTTTACAAATCACTATAAGTGACTTATGAAGATGGTAGGTAGTAATTAATAATTATGTTTACCAGGACCAGCCAATCTATTGAAACCAATGTCAAAACAAAACTAACAATGTTGAAGTTTTACATTAATGTTCAGGATTGCACAGGTACTTTCCAATCCCAAACCACAAGATCGGCTGTGGGAATTGAACACGGGCCTACGGAGTTCAAGTCCACAGTGCCAACTTGCCCCACAAACACATTTTTTTTAAATGTATGTTCGTTTACGAAATCCTTGTATTCCCATTAATAATCTTACGTATGAATGTTTCAAATGGTAGTGTTGTTAGAATAATATGTCCACTCACTGAGCAAGCCAGTTGTTGGTGTTCGTATTGAAGGAGGTAATGAAGTGGCCGAATTCTGTAGCTCCCTCAAATACCATCAGCCTGACGTTGGCACATCCATCCCACTTGAGATGGCCATCTGAATCTCGGCCATTGAAGGTCAAACCTTGAAGCAAAAAGACAAGTAATTAGTAGTGTAGTGTGGGATGGAGTCCAAGTGTATTTGCCGTAATAGAACTGGGGAACCTTCATTAAAATTAGCATCCAGTTTCAATCTCAGTTTATTTTCGAGTCTGTACGAACATTTAAGACAAACATTTAAGTTCCACTCTTTATATTACACTTATTTTCATTAATAGGTACATAAGAATGTGTACGTTTATTAGGGTAGTATATGGAAATTTGCAATACAATGTGATATTTCATATTAAATATTTAGGTACCTACAATTATTATTTGAAAAACTTAAATAAATAAATATGAACTGATGAATGAAGATACGTAAAGATCTACTAGTCCATTAGTAACATTTGAATAAGGGAAAAGCAAATAATTGCATGTTATTATATCTATCATCCAAATTTATTTACAATAGCAAAGAAAACTGGCGATCATAAAACTTCACACAAATCTACCTCTCATCTAAATGACACTTTGTAATGATTCTTGGCAGTTGTCCATCTATAACAATAATCTGTAATCCACACAATTGGTTTGAATGAAATCTATATAAGTCAGACTAATGGTGGATGATTTTTTCAATTGATGCTACGGTCAAGTACAGGGAAACAGATGCCAGGCCTTTTCAAATAGGAAAAGAATTGGATAATAATTAATATTGCTATTTTCCACTCTAGCTTGTAGGAATTTGCACTGACAAGAAAGAGTGCTTCTATTGATATTCTATTTTCCCATTAGGTACATGTATCCCAACCCAATTGGTAAATTGTTGGCTATTGTTCGAAAATAATTAGTTAACTACGAGGATTGGGATTTGACCGGTAAAATTCCTAGGTATTTTAGTAAGAGTTAAACAATCAACCTAACAAGCATAATTTCTGGAAAAAGCTTACCTAGTCTAGTACCTACATTACTACATACAAGTACAACCTACACAGTAGTGGAAGGTTCCACTACACGGAAGTGGAAAAATTATCAATATTAAGCGTTCCGCTCTTCCCCTTCATCTACCAACACAGCAGCTTCGCTGTCAACTCCACATATCCTGTCGGCCTGAATAGCTGAATTATCGGAGGCAGCTGGCTTGTGTTCCTGCATAACGGGTTCGATTCCCGATCCTAGAAAAACTTTTTTTTCACATCATCCTTTTTTAATTTGTGTAAGCGATGATACCTTCCAGTATATATATTCAAGTGAGAGGTCGAGGGATGCTGTGTAGATCATCAATAACCCGAAACATCGCCATCGCGGCACGCCGATTGCCATCGCGATCACAGATAGTATCAGGTTCGTAGGTAATGCTGCAGGTATGACGAGCGACATTGCGTCTTGTTGAAATCTTCGCCCATTTGCTAGTTTAGTGGTTACGAACGGCATACAGTATCGCCGTCCTGTTGGCGCAATAGACAGTGCATTGGCTTACGGTGTTAGGGGTCGCCGGTTCGATACCGGCCGGGGTCGTACTTTTTTATTTGCAATTTTTACAAGTTTTAATTCTGCCTAACCATAGAGTTATTTTTTTAAGTTGCACAGTTTTAATTTTCGCCAGTTCGACTTTGTCTATACCCATAGAGAGTTTTATTCCTTAGGCTGCCCAGTAAAACTTATGCGCGCGCCCTACGCCGCCTGGAGCACCTTCTGTCTCTAGCCGCTCGTAGAATTCTAGGTGAACTTCATAATTTTGTCACATTGAAAGATTCAAACCTCAAATATACCTCAATATGACGACAGAATATGACGTAGTATCAACCATTTGAGTAAACTCGTTTGGATAGTTATTATGGATATCCAAGTATTGAGACAACAAACGAATAACAGACATCGATTCCGTTTCATAATGAAATCTTTAGTTCTACTACTTCACGTACCTATGAATATTATAATGTCTAAATTTATTTCGGTTTCGAGAGTATGGAAACTTCGTTTTGTGTAGAATAAAGAATAATAGATTAACTACGCACAATGAACAATGGTATTCTGACGCCAATCGAATGCCTTGTGCGAAAGGTGTTTACAAACATGGTCAATTATGCAATGGCATTTTTAAAAGAATACCTAATGCACGAAATAATTCATACTGTCTAAAATATCAAAACAAACAATAAATCAATTAGATGCATCAACAATATGCCATCACTATCAGGAATAAAGACCGGTAGACTAATTGATTGTATGATCTATGCGTAATAAACACATACACCCCCTCCCCCCCCCCCCACACACACACCATACTCAATAAACAACAACAATAAAAGGTCATTTAATATCGTGAATCGTCATTGCTTGGAGAATAAACAATTCACATTCAGATCTATTCAGTGGCTGGTGGATTAGGGGTGGGGGTTGTGTTGTGAGCGTATCAGAGGTTTGGTTTCCTATGTTGTCTTGACACTTTTAAACGAATACAAATGTACGTAGATGACACTTGTTTTGGAATATAACATAATAGATTCTGCTGCAGTAGGAGGCTGTCTTCTAGCACAATTGTATTTTCAAATAACTTATTTTCACACTATTTATTGTAAAATTGTATACTTCAAGACAATGAGTAAGCACACGACTCGTTCGAAGACGTCCCCAGGGTAAAATTAGTAATCGTAAAGGACTTTTATTTAAAGCCATTTCATTCAAAATGAAATAAAAAAATCTTATTCATAAATTACATTCATAACTATATTTGGTACTTTTTAAAAGAATTTGAACATTAGCTTGTATATTACATGACGTGTTGGATAAAGTCATATTTTAAACAATTTGTTTTTTTCACTTGAGTCTTGACGAGCAACAGTTTTTTTTAAATGTATAGGTACGCACTGAATGGGACCGAGGAGATAAAATACGCTCCGTGTTACCATTTTTTCTCATTGTTATCATATATATATATATATTTTTTTTTAATCATTTGAGATTTTTTATGTTAATTATCATTTAGTGAGATTTAAACAAAATATGTGTAGGTACATTGATTTTTAATTGATTGTCCCTCGTACATACCGATGTAAGCGGTAGACACCTTAGGGAATTTATAAGCGTGTGATCAAGGATTATGCGTCTGTTCTCCGGCAAAAATAGTGCTTTAGCTTCTCGGGTATCTTGGCAATCAGTCAGGTACAATCAGGTTGACCGTTCTTTGTTGGTTTGTTCGTGTGTTGGTGTGTTTTGTGACTGTTAATGATATACGTCCTACTCCTTCCCAACCAGCACTATAAACACCAGGTGGCTCAGCTAGTTAATCTTAAAGGAACTCTAGGTTGACATCTTCAAAATCAATTTTCACAACAAGGCAATATCAAATGGCCACATCCTTTGCCGTAATTCCTTTAACTTTCAGTAGTGTCTCTCTGCGCATGAACAAAGGAAAAGGCTTCTTGGTATGAACGTTCTTATTTTCTCCTACACCCTTTGACCGATCTCAACCAAATTTGGTGTACTCATTCTATATGAAATAACCCATACCGTATGATACTTGATCCCTTCCAACATCCCCTAATTTAAAAAATCACCCGTAGGTAATAATAGAAAATTATATATGCATATTCTGCATAACCCCACTCGTGATCTTTGGTACGTTTTTAAACTGTTGGCGGAAAAATTTGCGGCATAATCCATGTTATGGAACTATCACTAAACAGCAGTGTTGGATTAGTTCCTCAAAAAAAGGAACTAGTTCCAGTTCAAATAAAGAACTGGTTAGTTACCTACCTGGAAAGTTTCCAGAAACTGGAAAGTTAACTTATGAAATTAGTTCCATTTAAGTTATATTGCCTTCCAAAACACATCCGGATTTTATTTAAAATGTGCTGTAAACATCTGTAAAGCCTTAACGCTTTACCAATAGAGTTTAAATTACACAAAAAAGTGAACTTAGAAGAATTTAAAATTAAGGAAACGCATTTACAATCATCTACCTTTCGTGTACCTTTCAGTTTACCAACTGGCAACTAATATGCGTAGTACGAGATGACGCACAAATTCCGGTCTACACCGGAACAATACACCTACAATTTACGTTATTCACAAGTTGTGAACTTTTAGCAATTTAAAAGTTGAGATAACTCATATTCAACCAAAAGAAATTGACCCTTTCGTTATACTAACTTGGGAACTATTGGAAGAAAAACAGAAATTTTTAGACAAGAAGTGACGTTGTTGGCTTTAACAATGTAATGATAGGTAACACTCAATGATCAATGAAAGCTGCTGTAAACTACCACCTCATGTGACATGTTGTACAAAAACAAAAACTTGTATATAGACTGCCAAGCACCTTTCCCCCTAAAAAGATTGAGATCTAAAAGAAGGTCGCAGCAATAATATATTGTTGAAACATTTTCGCACTTAAAATTCGTGAAATCATTTCGCCCAGTTACTGCCGCCAAGCACAACATTATAAACCAAACATTGTACCCAAATTTGAGATTGAAAACATCTCTATGTGAACCATCATAGTATAAACTTTAAAACAATTATACTCATTTAAAACTAAAAATAGAAAGTATTCAAATTTTAAAAACGTAAACAAAATCAATTTAAAAATTTTTTTTTTTACATAACTTAAAATACAATAATAATAATCTTCCTCCCGGTTCCAAGAGTTGGGTCGGGGGGTGGCGAAGCCACCATTACTAGGGCCCGGACTCCTAAGCTAGCTGGCCAGGCTTGGCTCTTCCTCTTCGTTCTTCTTCTCTACCAGTTTTTTCCACTTCTTCCTGTCTTCCCACCACCTTCCTTCTTCCACTTCTTCCCACTTCTCCAGTCTCTCTTGTACATCTTCTGCTACCAGCTCTCTCCACTTTTCCCTCGGTCTTCCAACTCTCCTTTTATCACTTCTCGCAGCTTCGAACTCCCGACGCGGTATTCTCTCCCTCTGCATTCTCTTCATGTGGCCAAACCACCGTAGCCGCTCTCTCCCCATTTTAAATGCCAACCTCTCTACCTTCAAGTCTCCTCTAATCTTTTCACTCCTGATCTTGTCCATCTTAGTTACTCCTTGTATGCTTCGTAAAAATTTCATTTCTGCTGCCTGCAACTGGCTCTCCTCCTTTCCTCCAATCGCCCACGTTACGGAACCATAGGTGAGTATTGGCAGGAAATAGCTTTTGAAAAGGAGTATCTTGCATTTCTGGGGGAACTGCTCATTCCAAAGAAGTTTCCTGACTAACTGGAAAAATGTGTTAGCCTGTTGTACTCTTGATGTTATCTCTCTTCCTATTTTTCCATCCTTAGTTAGCCAGCTCCCCAGATACTTAAACTCTCCTCTCTCCGCCAGTTCCAAGCCCCGTAGCCTGATCTTCACATTTCTTGTTGCCTTCCTCTCCACTACTAGTGTCTCACTCTTTTCCTGACTTATTCGCATACCGTATTCTTCAGTCATCTGGCTCCATCTATCAATCTTTTCTTGAACACATTCGCTGGTTCCTCCCCACACTACGATATCATCTGCATATACCAGTGTATTCGTCTCCTGGTCTTCGCTTGGTTCTACTTTTCTCAGCAGCTCATCCATGACAATGACAAATAGTGTCGGGGAAAGAACGCTGCCCTGTCGAAGTCCTTCCTTCACCTCAAACCATCCTGACTTCCCCTCCACTGTTTGTACACAGCTCTCGTTCTTCTCATATGTGCTCTTGATTCTCTCAATCAGACCCAATCCCACCCCCTTCCGCTTCAGACATTCCCATACTTTCTTCCTTGGTAGGCGATCGTAGGCCTTTTCCAAGTCTAGAAAAACCATGTACAGTTTTTCTCCACTCTCCCACTTTCTCTCCATGACTTGTCGGATAGTGAATATTGGATCAATGGTTGATCTACCTGGCCTGAACCCATATTGTTCCTCCCTGAGCTTTTCCTCTACTACTTCTTTCAGTCTAAATTCCACCACTTTTTCGAATACTTTGGCACACTGACACATCAAAGTAATTCCCCTGTAGTTGCTGCACTTCTTCCTGTCACCCTTTTTGTAGATCGGTACAATCACTCCCTTTCTCCAATCGTCCGGTATGGTCCTCTGTTTCCATGCCGCACTCATTACTCGAAACAACCATCTTTTTCCAATTTCCCCAGCAGCTCTTACCATCTCCACTGTTATCTCATCTATTCCGGGTGATCGACCATTCTTCATCTCGTTTAGCGCTTTCTCCACTTCTCCCTCTCTCAAAGCACACTCCTCCTCTTCCTCGTTCTCACTCTGTAGTATTCTACTACTTTCTGGTAGTGCCACTCCATCAACATTCAGTAGTTCCTTGAAGTACTCTTTCCACAGTGCCTGTACTTCTACTGGGTCATTGATCAATCCTCCGCAAGCATCCACCATGCATGCCTGTCCAACTTTTCTTGTCCTCTTTTCCTTTATTATGCCATAAAGCATCTTTTTATTGCCTTCAAAATCCGTTTCTAGTTTACCAGCAAGTTCTTCCATGGACTTCTTCTTTTCTTCTTCTACTGTCTCTCTTACTCGTATTTTCCACCTTCGGTATTCGGCCTTGTTGAGGGTAGATCTATCGGCCTCGTACGTCTGCCAGGCGGTTCTCTTCTGATGCACTGCTTCTCGGACTATTTCATTCCACCATGGTGTTTCCTTCTTCTTGCTTTTCCCACTTGATCGCCCACAGACTTCCTCTGCACAGTCAACAAATACCTTCTTAAATGCTTGCCATTCCACTTCCACCAGTCCAACCTCTCCTCTTCTCTCTTTACTAGCTATCTTCTCTCTAAACTCTTGTTGTACTGTACCGTGTTGCAGCTTCCACACTCTTATTCTGCCATTCTTTTTGCTTCTCTTCTTGGTTGGTCTATCTTTTTTGAAGTTAAACTTTCCCACTAGAAGTCTATGGTCGCTATCTAGAGCCACTGAAGGGATAACCTCAACATCCTCCAAGAATCTCCGTAACTCATTCCCCACACATATGAAATCTATAACGGACTCGGTCGCCTCTTCGCCGTGTCCATATCGTGTAATCTTCTTTCTTTTTTCCTTCTGAAACATACTGTTTCCCACTTGCAGTCCGCTTCTTCCACACATTTCTAACATCTTCTCTCCATCTACATTCCTCTTTCCCCATCCATGGTGCCCCATGACCCCTTCAACTCCTGTCCTGTCCTCCCCAATCTGCGCGTTAAAATCCCCCATCACTATTATGGCATTGGATGTGATGTTGCTCTCCAGCTCCTGGATGAAGATCTCCTTCTCCGCTGCTGGCCGTCCTGTCTGTGGCGCATACACTTGTATTATGTCGATTTTCACCTTGTTCTTCATTAAGAGGCTAGCTTTGATGCTTCTTTCACTATGGTTTTCCACTTCAACAATTAACTCCTTCAGACTCGGGCCAACCATAAACCCCACTCCATTTCTTCCCGCAATCCCCCCTGACCAGAATAGCTTATATCCTCCTCTACAATCCTTCTCGCCCACTCCTTTCCACTTTGTTTCACTGATGCCCAAAATCTCTATTCTTCTTTCCTCCATCATGTCTATTATCTCTTCAATTTTACCATTTAATGTCACGATGTTCAGTGTACCAATCTTAATCGCATCACCCTTCCTCCTCTTCTTCATCGACTGTTTTCTTCTGTTCTCCTTTCCTACTATCTTTCCCACTCTGTCAGGTCCTACGCTGGCTTCCCCCACACCACTCGACTCCAAAAACCCACTGCCTTTTGCCTATCAGTTTTCTCCTCAATGGTCTTTCGCAAGCTGGTTCCAATGCTTTGGTGCCACTCCCATCTCCTTTCTTCAAGTTTGGCTCTCATTCCACTTATGTGCCACACCCCTGTTTCGTGGCATAAGTCCCTGAGTTTAGCATTAACCTCTCTGGGCCATATGCCACGAGATGTCAGCATCCCTGACAAGAACAGTTTTGCTTCTGGGCCAAACTTTCTCTCGGCTGCTCTTATCAAGTGCCGGGTATCCTCTAGTATCTCTGTCATATCCTTCCCATCCCTCATGTCCCTATTCCCAACAAACAGCACAACATTCTTCGGTGTATCCCGGATTACATATTTCTCCACTTCCTCTGCCAGGCCCCTTGTGCTGATTCCGGGGAATGTGTCCGCTCGGAAATCATCCTCGCCGCAGAAACCAGTACCTGTTCCTCCACTGATGTCACCGATCAGCAGGGCCTTGATGCTGCTGCATCCAGCGTCGCATGGTGTTACTTGCTCCTGTTGGATGCTCATCGCGGCCGGGATCTCTCCGGGAAATGTGTCCGCTCGGAAATCATCCTCGCCGCAGAAACCAGTACCTGTTCCTCCACTGATGTCACTGATCAGCAGGGCCTTGATGCAGCTGCGTCCAGTGTGGCATGGTGTTACTTGCTCCTGTTGGATGCTCATCGCGGCCGGGATCTCTCCGGGGAATGTGTCCGCTTGGAAATCATCCTCGCAGAAACCAGTACCTGTTCCTCCACTGATGGCACCGATCGGCAGGGCCCTGATGCTGCTGCATCCAGCGTCGCATGGTGTTACTTGCTCCTGTTGGATGCTCATCGCGGCCGGGATCTCTCCGGGGAATGTGTCCGCTCGGAAATCATCCTCGCCGCAGAAACCAGTACCTGTTCCTCCACTGATGTCACCGATGTCACTCATCGCGGCCGGGATCTCTCCGGGGAATGTGTCCGCTCGGAAATCATCCTCGCCGCAGAAACCAGTACCTGTTCCTCCACTGATGTCACCGATCAGCAGGGCCTTGATGCAGCTGCGTCCAGAGTGGCATGGTGTTACTTGCTCCTGTTGGATGCTCTCATCTTGTGTCATGTCTTTCTGGTCCGCTGAGTACAACTCCACTATATTGACCTGCGTCACATTCGGGATCTCTTCTATGTTGTTTTCCACCTCTTCCGTCTGTGTCACGTTCAGACTCTCTTCAGCGTTGTTCTCCACTTCTTCTGTCTGCATCGCGGCCGGGATCGTGATCCTGTAGTCTTTTGTCATCCATTGTTTTAGTTCTTCGTACTTCTCTTCCATCTCAAGGAGCCTTTTCTTGGTCCCAGCTAACTGGCCTGCCACATTTCTACATGATTTCATGATTCTCTTCACAATACCTTTGTACTCTTTCCTCATCTGATGTTCTCTGTAGATCTTTATTCCTATTTTGTATCTACCTATCACTCCTTTTCCCATTTGGGAAGCACCTTTCCCGCCTGCACCACTGAGCACTTCCTTTTGCCTAATTTCTTTGCCATTACTCTCACCACCCATGTCAGATTGCTTTGCACATTGGTCCACTTCTTCATTATCACACTTCTTCACTTCTTCTTCATTCACTTCTTCTTCTTCATTAACACTGGTAACTCCATTCACCTCACTGCCTTTTTCTTGCATGCTGCTCTTCCTAACCTCACTTCTACAGCCACATTCCCAGCCACTCTTTTCACCATCCTTGTAGCCTGACTTCTTCGCTCCCACACAACGAAAATGGTACCAAACCTGGCACAACTCGCACCTCAACCCTCCAATCACTCCAATATTGCACAAAGGGCACTTATATCCTCTTTTCACTACTTTTTTGACTGCCTGCCCTGAACTCACACACACTTCGTCCGCCATCTTTTTTTTTTTTAATACAAATTAAAAAAAATTATTTAAAATTAAATAAAACAAAATAAAAGTAAAAAAAATAAAAATAAAGCTTGGCGCATTGAATTTGCACCGTCATGTTGACTTCTTCCTTCTTTCCTTCATCATCTTCTTCTTCCTCTTTCTTTCGTTGTCTCCTTGGTCGACATTTTCTTTTTATGTTGCCCCCTCCTTGACACAATGCGCCAAGCTTTATTTTTATTTTTTTTACTTTTATTTTGTTTTATTTAATTTTAAATAATTTTTTTTAATTTGTATTTTAAGTTATGTAAAAAAAAATGTTTTTAAATTGATTTTGTTTACGTTTTTAAAATTTGAATACTTTCTATTTTTAGTTTTAAATGAGTATAATTGTTTTAAAGTTTATACTATGATGGTTCACATAGAGATTTTTTCAATCTCAAATTTGGGTACAATGTTTGGTTTATAATGTTGTGCTTGGCGGCAGTAACTGGGCGAAATGATTTCACGAATTTTAAGTGCGAAAATGTTTCAACAATATATTATTGCTGCGACCTTCTTTTAGATCTCAATCTTTTTAGGGGGAAAGGTGCTTGGCAGTCTATATACAAGTTTTTGTTTTTGTACAACATTATAACTTACCAGTCATGATGCAAACTCCTTCCGAAATCAACCAGCATGAGATGTACTTGTAGAGAGTTATCTTTCCCCACAGACCAAGAACCAAGCAGCGCTGGTAGAATGGCAATGTCTACAACACACAAGATCACATTAACACATAGTAACATCGAGTAGAAACCAGCCGAGATGAAGAACTACAGAAGCTACTAGGTACTAAATGTTTAAATCAACCAATGGCTCGGACAATATAAATATATTATTAGTTAAGCATTTTAATGGTATTGTGTGAGAGTGTGTGCACCATTATTCATGGATCGACTCATGACAGAATGTGCAGTAGAAATGTCCATGAATACAATTAACTCACATCATATTCTGGGCTCAAGAGATAGGCATCTGGAAACAACGATGTTCCCACTTGATAGATGCCCAGATAGATGAAACCAAGTATGCCCCTTTTGAATCCTGGCAGCAAGCAATGTGGTAGCAGAGTCCTGTCGCCAGTCTCAACCTACAAGAACAACGAATATATTCTTTAATGTCGATCCAGGGTCTAAATATAGTATATGTAACAATGGTTTATTATATTACAAGGCTCCTGTAGCGGCCTCGCACAAAGTCGATGTAGCGTTTCATCGGAAACTGGGGTCCGACAAGAAAGCTAGCTGGGAAATACGTATGGGCTGCCACTTCGAGCAAAGTTGGACATCGCAACAATGCAGTCTTCTTGTTGTCATCTGACAGGGATTTCTATTGGGAGGAAACCATAACAACAATTAAAATCATTGGGTTCAGTTC
The DNA here is from genome assembly GCA_934045905.1 of Leuctra nigra. Lineage (NCBI taxonomy): Eukaryota > Metazoa > Arthropoda > Insecta > Plecoptera > Leuctridae > Leuctra > Leuctra nigra. Next base: position 4,942,093 of record OW203763.1, read on the forward strand.
CATAAAATGTGAACTGTACGACGTAGTAACGTATATTACAGTTATCATAGACACAAAATCGCATGCATATTCAAGCAATGATTTTTTGCTCAATGTTTTGTTTTTGTTTATGCAATGTTCAAACAATGTTTTTGCTGGGACAAAACATTATCCAAAAGCAAACAAATACCTACATGTACCTTCTTAGAAACTAATTCTAATTTCTAACCGTACAACTATACCATCCATTACTATACCTCGGGTGACTAAAATGCAACAATACAAAACATACATTAGGTATACATAAATATAACATTTCATAACTTCGTGCAGTGAACAGTGTGAATATGTACTTACAGATGGGAAAGTGCCATCATAGATGTCCATTGAAAGGCCAATGAGGCGAAGAGTGAGCACACATTGTGGCATACTCCACTTAATGTCATATGTTTCCGTTCCAGTCACATAGTAGCCTAGAAGAAACCAAAAGTAGGTACAATACAATAACATATAGAATGTCACTACTCACTACAAAACATAGCACCCAACCAAGAATTCCCATCCCTCTTCTCACAGCAATAATTCACTTAAGCACTGCTCTGCCCACGTATCAGTATTTACAGAAAGTTTAAGAAGTCTCGTGAAGATTAGATTTCAGAATAATATTTATTTTATGACAGTTGAGATGTTGCTGAACACAATGTGATATTATTTTTGTTGTGGAACTAACAGTTTTCAAGGAATTAATTTACAAAGTTTGATAGATTTCTTCTTTAAAAGCAGGAAAATTGACATCACAATTTGCTATATTGCTAAGGCAATAAAGAAATCAGTAATCACCATGGTGACACATTGTTGGAGACTTGGAAATGACATCACAATTCTGATTCGTGTTACAGGTCGTTTTTCCCGCCAAAATTTCCCATGTCAATATTCATGATATTTGAGGACAGCAGGATCTGGAGGGAGCTGGTGGAGAAGTTGGAGGAAGGTGACGAGGATGAAGGAGAGGAGGATGAAACGTCAGGCCTGGCCAGACGGTTTGGAAGAGATCCGAGGCCCTAGACCCAGTGGGAGCTCGCACTGTCTGACCTGACAAAATTGTCGGAACCAGAAGAAGATTATTATTATTTGAATTTGATTATTGATTGTGAATGACAATTTTAGATTTCAAAGGTGATAGTGTTCTTGACATTATTACTTGTGTTGATAAATATAAATTTACTAGAATAAAATTTCACGAGACTTCCCTGCACACCAACCAGCAGCTGGATTCACAAGAAGTAATCTGCTTAATATACACATAATTATTTAATTTTGTTTTCATGAAGCGAGTTATATTATGCCACTCTTAAGGTAAGTTTACAGCTCGGCAACAAGCGCTCGACGCTTTGACGCTAGCCAATCAGTGGCTCAGCTCGGACACGCCGAAGCGCCGACCTTGAAACATAAACCATGTTTATCTTTTAAGGTCGGCGCTTCGACGCGTCAAGCTGTAAACGTACATTTATGCTTAGTTCTCTGTTTTTGTTTTGTTGGCGCCACGCCACTCAATGATTACTCGAGTTTATTAAACTAGAGTAGATACGTACCCACTAGCAAATACCCCATAGTAAAGGAGATGACGGCAAGGACTGAAGCAAGTGTACCTCCGAAGGTGCTCAGCATCAAGTAAGTGATGAGCACGGTCCCCACCGAGTGCAGAACCTCCCAGCCTGTACAAAAGATATATTAAATATCGAAAATGTACATATTTTAGATACTATCTAGGTTTCATGGAGTCAGGATGCAATAAGGGATGTACAATGTAAAAATTGATCTGACCAAACCGAGACTAGAACGCGAAACCTATCACACTGCAAGAAAGCTACGAACTGAGCTAATCTGACAAACAGATGGGCATTAGACACAACAACATCATCCTTACTGGAGTACCGATGGGTCTAATGTCCGGCTTGGTCAATAATAATAATAATAATAATTCTTTATTTAGCGCAAGCGCTATCTTTCACAAATCAGTACAATACAAAGATACATAAAGATACACAATAAAGACACAAACCAAAGAATTAACACACCAAAAACATAGAACAATCCAATCAGGATGCCAACATAAATGTTTCCGTCATTATAATTTCTAAAAGTTTGCTTTTAAATATGCTAAGACTCCTCACACTTTTAACATTAAGTGGAAGAGCCTTTTGTAGAACTATCGACCAGCAAGTAAGACGTTATAGGAGTCACACTACTGCAGCTAAGTAGTTTGACTGGACGACCACACACATCATAAGCTTCTATTCCTGCAGACTCCCCCTCCTTCATTCACTCATATCAAGCACTTAACAGCTGGTGTACTATGTCCGATTATACTGTTGTGCCGCATGCTGCTATCATCCAACCAAAATGGACCGGTTTATCTGCAGCGTTACAAAGGCTAGTGTGATTCCGCTTAATACCTGTCAAGAGCTTTATCGAGCTCTCGCCTAGCAGGTTGTCCACTCACTGAGCTAATGCTAATAAATAACAAGCATTTCATACAGAATAGAATGAGTCTTCTAATAGAATAGCGAGTGCTTAGAGGCAATACCTCGTATCTACGAAATTCCAAAATGTTCAGGAGAGCTACTAAACTGCCACTAAAAATTCTAGTCTAGTTTCATAGTGTAGATACAAGATACCTAGCGCTGTATGTGCCTTTCAGGATTTATGAGAGATACGAGGTATTGCCAGAATATTGAGGAATAAAATAACGAAGTGATTGACACCAACATTGTTCAGGATAGCATAAAAACTGCCACTAAATATGGTAGTCGAGTTTCTTACTGTAGATACAATATAGCGCTGTATGTACCTTTCAGAATTTTTTAGAGATACAAGGTATTGCCAGAATATTGAGGAATAAAATAACGAAGCGATTGACATTCACATTGCACAAATGTGACACTGCGATTCACATTGCAGTTGGTATTTATTAACATAAAACGTATTTTCGGAAAAAACTGTAGATACGAGGTATTGCCTCTAAGCCCTCGATAGGTACCTAGTAGGTAGATTAATTTTTGTAGCGCCGATTGACAACATTACCATAGTTGAAGTAACCGATGAGCAGCCCTCCGCAGATGAAGTAGATGTGTTGCCAATTATACTTCCTACCATACAAAGTATACCGATGAATCAAACCAAGCGGGTATCCTGGGAAAAGAAAAACAATTGAAATTGGAACTATGTAACACTTAATAAGTGTGCAATCATCGTGTAGCCTACCTACTTGTACTAGGTAGGTAGGTAGGTACCTACAATTTTCATTTTTATATAGGTACTTACCTACCTACTAGTATAAACAGGAGTGGAAAGTAAAGATAAAAATTTGACACTTACCAACTAAAATAGATAATAATAAGCGTAAAGCTGGCTCTGTTGCACCAACAGAAGCAGCAAGTTTTGCCAGTAGAGTCAAATCCGAATCTACAGGAACCTCCATATTTGCAAAGACCGACCGACCGACCGCGAATGCGCAGCGCGTGTTTCTTTGCGAAAATTGTTCCACTTTCACAGACAGGCAGAAGTCCGCAGAACATATGTCAGCACTCTGGTGGCAAATATTCAAACTAGTTTTACCGCGAAATTCGAAATTGGTAGAATATCTTAATATACTACATAAAAGTGTTCTTGTTTAATATCATAAAGTACCTAGTAATATAATATTGATATGTGAAGTGCTGGTAAAATTGTATTAAACAATCAATTTTAGCATTGATTGCATTAGCGGGGGGATTAGTGATTCCAATAATCCCTAAATATTATAACAGAATAGATTTTTTTTTAATTATTAAAACAAAAACAATATGAACATCCTGCAACTCAATTACGTTGTTGTCATCAATTACTGCATTAATTATAGATAAGACCCTGAATAAATACCTACAATGGCAGCAAATTTGTATAACAAGGAAAATTGCTTTGTCATCAAGGCATTGTCTTCTAATATATTATAGGTATATTGTACAACAGCTTCATACATACAATACCTAAGTACCTACAATCCGTGTCACATGGAGCTGGCCGCCAAATAGCCGGTTGCAAATAACCGGTTTTTTGTCCATCCCTCAGTCGCTGTGAGTGATCGCGCGGTATGGCGCGGTCTTCCAAGACCATCCCTCTCTCTCGGACAAGGGGTATTCAAAATATTTTAACAGACAGCTCCGTGTGACACGGACTGTATAATGGGCTCGGTAAGTATTAAAAACATAATATATAATTAACAATGAACTAGGTAGGTAACTAGGTATAAAACTGCAATTTCATTATTTTTCACACTCTATTTTATTTATTTTATTTTATTTTACACAGCTTTGGAAATAAATTTCCGGTGGCTGGAGATGGAATTACATTTGAAATGCACTATAAGAGTTGTAACTATGCAATTGACAATGCCAGAATACAATATCAACAACAATTCAACAACAGTAGATATATTAGGCGTTACATGTCTTCAGTGCCAAGAGAGGCTACATCGTCAGCAGAGAGTTCATTCCAGAGGCGAATGGCTCGGCCAAGATATGAGTGGCGGCTAATATCCATGTTATAACGAGGTAGTTGTAATTTCCAAGGGTGATCATTTTTTCCACGGAATAGTGCCTTGGAAGTGAGCTGCAGAATGTCGTCCCAAGCCGCAGCTTTCGTCAATGCCTTGTGCAGGCAGCGAATAGTGGCACGTGCTCTTCTGTCGGCTAGTGGCTCCCACTTCAACATGGCGATGAGTTCACTGACGCTGATGAAAAATGCTCTTACACTTTTTCTAACGTGTAAGCAATACATTTATAAAAACAAGCATGAATAATTTCTCCAGAAATTTCATAAATAAAAAAAATGTATCTAGAGTCGGGGACAGGCAAAGATGAACCCTGTTTAGCATTGCCAGGTATAGGGCGGCCCATGCTAGAGCGGGTTCATCTTTGCCTGTCACCAACCATACCTTTAACTTGTTTATACCTAGATATTTTTTTGAATTTGAATCAGAAATTTTAATAATGAATTGTAATTAATTGACATATATTCTGCAATGTAGGTAAATGCACAGCTGTCTGTACACTCGTCGTTCGTTCCTCCTCCTCCTGTGAGCCGTCTCGGAAAGGGGTCACCACCGTCACCTTGGCTATTCAAATGCGCAACGTGACCCCTTCCCGGGACGCGTATTTCCAAAGTATACCCAGCCCCAGCGCATCGTCTCCTGTGATCCTGTGATTGGTGTGTCTTGCTCACGCGGTCCAAGATTAAATGATCGCTTCGGTTGCGAAACTGAAAGGTATCTGTCAAAACATCTCAACCTACGTAATATGAAATAATATCTTCGAAATATATTATGTGAGAAAACCCTTTCATTGATGTCTGTCCACATAGATGACTTGGACATTGAGACCTACAATCTTATCGATATCATATTACAAACCAATCGTTATTACCTACTACTATCAAAGAAATCTTGGCAGAAATCTTCTGAACTTCAACGTAAGCTGCAAACTATAGAATGGTGCGAATAAACGTTGACCTTGGGTATCTAGAACTCTAATACGATTTTATTGCATCTCTCATCTATATGCGCTCAGATTATTCACTTCGCAATTTGCAAAATACGAAATGTCAGTCACTGAAAGTGTGGTGTGAATTGACACTTACTTTTGTGAGGTTAAAAAGTGTCCAACATGTTAGTCTTTTATGGAAGCAACTATACTACAATACTCAGGCATTATTAACATTTTAAAGATGCAAATTTAATTCGTATCTTATTCGTTTCCTCTGTGGATAACCTAACTTATTTCTCTTTGTGTTGATGGGTTGAGATGTTTTGACAGATAACTTTCAGTTTCGCAACTGAGGTGATCATCAACCATTGACCTCGTGACCAAGAAACACCAATCAGTCGACGGTGCGCTGGGGCTGGGTATACTTTGGAAATACGCTCCCGGGACGGCAGGTAAGGAACTACAATTTTTACTCAGACGACAGGCAGCTCACAGGAGGAGGAGGAACGAACAACGAGTGTACAGACGGCTGTGGGTAAATGATACACCCATTGAATAAATAAACAAAGAAACATAAATGATTAAAAATCCTTTAACGCTACACAAGTTTTATTGATATAATCAATGTTTTGCTGAGCAGCATCTTCAGGATTAATTAATAGGTAGGTACATTTAAAAAACATAAAGATATTTTTGACAGTTTACGGTTTGAAATAAATAAAATGTTATTTTACGGCCTGTAGAATTTTCAAATACAGATTTACACAATCAATCAAAGATTCAAAGATTGAAAAAATGTGGAAGTAGAATTAAAGATAAGACATTATTGTCATTTGTTTCACATTTTATTGACTAGTAGTTTTTGCATCGACAAACAGTAGGTACTATAGGTAGGTACTGTATTTTCTTTGTACGATATACCTAGAGAGACAAGAAGTAAAAGGAAAATAGAATATTTACAAAAATACATTGATCAGTGCATTTTTGATAGTGCACATAGTTTGTCACAATCACAACATTAATTTTCAGTACATATTCATATTGGCATAAACAAACCAACAGTCACTTTGGACAATTTGGTGCGACTGTCAGCAGTGGCCATACAAGTTTCACGCAGAAGTCATTGATAATTGCATTTTTACAACATTGAGCACCACAAAGTACAATAAATATAGAGATTTTTAATAGTCAAGAATACCAGATTCAAGTATAGAGATATAATCTATTTAAAGATTATTTAAAGATATGTAATAGTATGTAGGTAGGTGTTATACACCAACTAATAAAATCACTACTATCTATATAATTAAAAACAACTACTTATGTAGTATGGAGTAGGAATAATATTATGAAACAAGTAAGGTATATTATGACTGTTAAATATACCTATTTGTCATTACTTTTATACAATTAATAATAAACCATAGCCAATTTAGTCTGAAAATACAAAATAAATGAATTACCACATAATACTGATTACTAGGTGATTAGCAACATTTTTAAGTACTACACTCCTCGGCACAACAAAAATCGATGGATGAACATGTTTGAATGACTGCTGGTCATGTTCCATGCCAATCCAAGCTTGTTATTATCATTGAAATGTGAGGTCACCTACTAGAGTTACACAAGGAGATCGCTTGGACCGACTTCTGATGGTGCGATCTAACATTTTTCAGTCAATCAGATTTATTGAATGATCAATTTTAGTTGTGCCAAGTGTACACACCCAATCATTATGCACAACATTATGTAACCACAGCCAACCCACATCAATTAAAAGTAAAATTTTACAAGTCCCAAGCCAGAAAATACAAAAAAGTTTCTAAAATATAAATCATTACGAAATAACTGTTTTAGAAATATAAGTTATGAATGAAAGTTATGATGCAGAGAAGAAATGCAACTGCAAAATTGACTTCAGTTCAATTCTAACTAAATCAAATATTTATTTCAGTAAATGAAATTGTGATTTTATAATATTTCCATAATTTTATTTTTAATCATGTTTTATAATTTTGTATGAACATAATATAATTTTAAGAGTAGGTATGTATAACACAAAATAGTGAATATATTTTTTTACAAAAAAACTCTTCCAAACTCTTCCAACTTGCCAAGTATTATTTCCACTTGTAGATAAGGCCTTGCTATATCATGTTGATTTTTGTTATGAGGGGGTGGGGGGGGGGGGGGGGGAGGCAAACATTTATTTACCTTACTTCGATGTAAAATATACCACTTTATCTAAAGAAGGTGGTCTATTAAATGCAATCTGCAGCAGACCCTGTATCATTGAAGTGATGTATTTATTTGTTGATAAGCAACATAACACCAGATAGAATAAAATCTCCATGATAGATACCATTAATAATACTAGAGTATTTTGCCACTAAATGTGCTTATTACTTTATCTCAGAGGGCCGCCTAGTGTTGGGGGTGTACATAGGCTTGCAGTGACTGGACAGATAAGGGAGAGCTCTAGAGAGATCTAGAGTTACCTAACATATAGTTGACATTTTCCAAGCGCAAACAATAAATCTCCACTCCAATTTGAGAGCTAGGGAGAAGATTTGTCCAGGGTTGACCAAGCTTAGACAGTGGTTGTAACTTTGTACGTACACAGTGCGGTAGGTTGGTTAACACATATTAAAAATTGTCATCATGTTACGTTTCAAGATCATATTGTCAAAATTAAATTCATTGGGCAAAAAATGTGTGGATAAAAGACAAATAATCCCTTAAAAGAATGGTTTAAAAAAATATATCTATGTGCTATATAGGTAATTCTAGAATAAAAAAGCACTACAAAAGTACATAGTAGGTGGTCATTGCTAGTCATGCATATAACAGAGATAAAAAATTTGTAAACAAACTATAAATCTTAAATACCTACATATAAAGAAATCGAACATTAAAACAATATATATAAAAAAATTACATGAAGGGTGTTTATAAGTAGGTACCTACCACTTAATTGACTAGGTAATAATTTGTAAATCCCAAATAGAAAATATTTTATAGTGTAGCTAGAAATGGCACAAAATATTACTTTTTCTTGAAACAGATCTACTTACCATCTTGGCAATTAAAATACAAATATTTATGGAATTATAATCTTTAACTAAAAATTGATTCTGGTTCCAGCTTGAAAATAAAATTAGTTGATCGGAGTAGACCAGTTGGCATAGCAATATTCCATAATCTTGCCATGGCTACATGTATCAACTCCATCGTAATTGATAACAAGAAGAGCCACTCCAATGAAAGTCACACAAAGACCAAAAATACCAAGCAGCAATGCCGGAAGTTTCCGTTTTGAGATCAGCGATCCTTCTTCGAGCTTTAAGTAGCTGAATGCAGGCAAAATGAAGGCCAAGGGAACTGCAGCCAGGACACCCTGAAAGATAAAACAGTGATTCTTAATGTGTCCTTTACAAACCTTTAGAAACAGTTCGCCTTCGTCACATTTTACCTACATTCAATTCAAGCACCATTCCCAGGCAGTCAGTTGTCATCGATATCAGGTACGTAATGGTGACAATCAATAATGTAAAGCCATAATGGCGATACTCAGCAAAAGTGTCATTTTCTCTGGTTCCTCTCCAACAAACCACCATATTCTCCATTACTTCTCGAGTAACAAAACACTCTATTGGATATGTCAGCAGGATTGTGAAACTAAAACCAACTCGTGCAAAATTCATCAAATCGTCATTCCAGCAATAATTCTCCAGAAGATCGCCTGAAATTAAAAAAACAATGTAGGTACATAATACTAATATGGTAACGATTGTTCCTTGTGACACAAATTTTGTCTACTTTACAATTTGGCAAGCTTTTACTCAGTATGGGGGGGGGGGGGGGGCAAGGGGTGAATTGCCTCACCCCCCAACTCTCAGCAAAGGGGGGCAAATATAAGTTTTTGACCAACATGTAGCTGAAGTGCCTTCCTCCCACTCCCCCTGTTTCGTGTGAAACTGATCTATCCCTAAAATAGGAACCATAGGTAACTTCAGAAATACAAGCATGTGAAATATGAAAAAAAAACATGACAAAAAACAAAAAAAAACGATCTCATTGTCTCACTCTAGTAGGTGACCTCACATTTCAATGATAATAACAAGCTTTGATTGGTTATGGGACATGACCAGCAGCCATTCAAATTTGGTCAACGTTCAAGTTTTGTTTGGCCGAGTGTACCTACTAGGTACACTTGGCACATCTAAAACCGGTTTTTGTACAAAATGGATTGGCTGATGGTCAGGTTCCTTGACAATCAATCCTTGTTATTATCAATGTAATCAGTGGCGAGGCGTGCATTCCAACATTGGGGAGACACAATACAACAAAATAATCTATAATTAAAAATTATATGATTGTGTACAACTACAACGTACGTAATTTCATTGGGTGAAGAATTAGTTTTATGTCAACTCAGATTTTATAGTTTACTGCTATTCTGAGAATTGTGACATTGACATGGCAGTGGTGACGGTTTGTTCCGTTGGAGGTGCTGGTGGCCCTGATAAGGGCCGTTCGCGACGTTTCGAAGGATGTACTTCCTTCATCTTCTGGCGGTTGACTGCGACGATGTTGCTGGCAGCGCGGTCTCTTATTCGTTTTCGGGTTGGTCTGGTTTCCCGTTGGTGGAGAGTGGACGACCAATCGCAGAGGTTGGATTCGCGATGATTTTCATCCTTCATTTCTTCAGTTGAGCGCGCGCTCTGCTGCGGGTAAGACGTACCGGCTGGAGCGCTCCTGTCGGTGCCCGCGGCGGACGCTCGGTGTTCCTCGGCCTTCCCGCGAGGCTCGTTCCGCTGATGCTCGGTGCCGGCTGTAGGCGGGCTCGACTTCTCGTGCACGGCCCCAACAGTGAACTCTGCGAGATGTTCTCCGCGGCTGGCTTGGCTGGTGGCTCGGTCGGCGGCACGAGTATCCTGGACATGACGGGCTTCCACGCGTGTGGAAGGCGGATGCTGTCGTCGCGCTTGTTGAGGTTGCCGGGACGCCTCTCGATTTCGACTGCCTCTCGGATGGTGCGGACGACGTAATGCTCGATGGAGGCGAGTGGCTTCATTGCCTCGAAATCGATAGAGTGTCCGGTTTCCTCAACGTGCTGGGCGAGCGACGATGTGCTGTCCATCTTCCTGACGGCTCGCTGGTGCTCCTTCCGACGCGTTGACATCTGCCGCTTGGTCTGGCCGATGTAGGTGCGGCTGCAGTCCGAGCAGGGGATCTCGTAGACGCCTCTCTGCTCGAGATGGATCTTGTCTTTAGCGCTGCCCAGGAGGCCAGGAGGTGCTGGTGGCCCTTATCAGGGCCACCAGCACCTCCAACGGAACAAACCGTCACCACTGCCATGTCATTACAAGATGGTTCCGAAAACGTCCACGACATCAATTGTGACATTATTTGTTTAAGTATACACACTACTCTACCTAAACAATTACTAGAGCGATGAAATTATGACAATGCTGAAATGTCAATAGGTACCTTGAGTAAAGCCTGTGAATGTGACATATCCTGCCACGCCAAACAGAGTGGACACAACAAGAGAAGTCAGCACCGAGGCATGGGTCACCGTGTCCCACTTGTTCTGGTCAGCTCCGTGGATAGACTCGTAGAGCAGGAATGTATTGTGGTGACACATGAAAGCTAATGAAGAAAAATATAAGTATTTACTTTCAACAAAATAATACTTTGTACTGCCTACTTAGCAATGACCAAGATGAGGTATGGTTGGTAAACAAAATATATATATTATGTTTTAGTTACCGAAAGCAATTATTCCAATAGCTGGTATTACATCCCAGTTAGCAAAGCTCCATGCTCCAACAGTGTGTGGTCTGAAAAACAAAGAGATACAAATTTAGTAGGTAACTACATAGATGTAAGAAATTTAAAGTATTTTCCAATCTACATAAATGTATTTTGTGCATTCAAAATAATGTTTTCTTAAACATGCATAGGTATATATGTTTTGATCTTACACAATATCATGGAGTGTGCCAAGTCGAATGAAGATAGCAATAAGTATGAAGACAACAAACAGAAGTGACATGAATGATATTTTGGCCAGCTTGCCAATGTTTCTGTAGAGACAGAGTGGCAGAGTGACGAATAGAGTTGCCATTGCGACAACAAACTCTCGGTGTACAAAGATAGACGAAGTTAGGCCAGTTATTCGCATTAGAACTTTTGTCACGGTATCGCCAACAACTATGTTGTAGCTTACCATAGCTAGAAAAAAACAGTTCTCAATTTATTTCTTGTACACTCAACAAATCATACAACGGCCGTAGCCTCGGTAGGTATTTGAAAGAAATGGATTGGCTGACAAAAATGTGTTGGCATCATCCGATGAAGTCTATGCTAACTCGTCATCTACCTGTAGTAGTTGAGCTCAGATTTCATTGATAATAAGAAGGATTGATTGTCAAGAAACCTGACCAGCAGCCAATCCATTTCATTCAAATACCATTTTTTTAAATTTATTGCCATTGGGTGTACAGTCACGGAAATATATTCGGTAAACGCTCCTTTCACTCCCCACCACATTCAAACAACTTTGCCTGAGTAATGGGTCGAGGGGGTGGAGCCTAAACTAACGTAAATGCACGGAAAGGTGGAAGGAGCGTTTACCTAATATATTTCCTTGACTGTACATACACACCCAATGGTAGGTAGAGAACAAACAATCAATAAATCAATAAGAATAAAAACTGAGAATCAATAAATCAATGGATTAGCATTAGCATTATTAGCATAGACTAATAATCAGTATTCATAGGTAGCATGTGATGTCATCTCATTGTTGCCTGCCACCATATTATTAATGGCACGCAGAATAGCTGTGATTCTCTGCTTGTTTGACGATATTTTATAATTAATGGCTACCTGGGAAATTGTATAGGCTACGGAGATATCTTTAGTACAAAGAGGAATCACTAACATTAAAAAAATACATTGATTTACATCAATTAAGTTATAATCTGACCCCTCAACGTGCCAAGGTAATGTCCGTCCTCAAATGGAAAATTCAATAATTTTGCATTGCTGATATGATATAAAACAAAAGAAGTTTGTGCAAGCCATGAATAGTAGGTACACCTACTTATTATTAGTTTATATACTATATTATTTTACATCTAAATAAAGGTGTAGGTACCTATACAAAAGCACTTACCAATAAAAGGATAAACAAATTGGAGAAATGATAGGAAGATAAATCCCAATTTTCCATAAGCACCTTCCATAATTCCTTGATAAGAAAATTTCCCACATAAATGTCCACTGCGAATCATCAGAATCAAGGAATAATCAGTAATCCATGCCAGTACCACCAATAAAATTAAACCAAGACCAAATCCAGCCTGGTACAGTGCATATGGAATACCTGTAAAATACAGTAAAATAATCTTAATTGGTTTAAATTACAGTAATAATACAACTTAGTAATATTTTCTATTATAAGATTCTACTCTTACCAATGACACCACTGCCGATTATTGAATTAATGTAGTTAAAACTTGTTAGAGGTAAACCATTTGTTGCCTTTTCATTTTCGTCTTCCTGGAGAACAGTAAGAAATTGTAGGTAATAACAAATGATCTCGAGAGAATCAAAACACGGAATGTACCTATAGACGTTTACATGGTTTTCTTACCGCAATAAGCTGGCGAGTATCATCAGATATTGATTGTTCTTCCTCAGAAATGATTCTTCCTAGAGTGGGCTACAATACAAAGAATTTATATAATCTGAATATTGAAATCACACACCCGGCAGTCTGTTAATGGTCAATCAGAGACAGTTGAGCCTACCTGTTGATTCTGTCGTTTGCTTCCTTCCAATATGTAGCTTCTCTCTCCTGGTTCTTCTTTGCTGGGGGATTCTTTTGACATATTGTTGCAGAAACACCAAAAATTCTAGCACTAGGTGTGAACACTAAATTTGATTTTATATGAAGTTTAACTTCACTGGTCACTGCCTATCAAATAAGCTATTACGTACACTTGATGGACAAAACGTAATGTAATTTTGTTGAGGAAGAATTACATCTTCTTTGGCACATATGTGGGTAAACTTCCCTAAGTTACCCTATTCCATATTATTGATTATTCAATTCTGAAAGTCGCTGCCAGTGGCAGCACAGAAGACCTACGCCCACCCATAGAATTCTCATGTCTTTACAATTTCACAATTCTTTAAGTCAAGTCGATTCGTGCAATATATCGATGTAATTATAATTGACGAATGATTAATATATAATTGATAAACAGATCCTATTGTTATATTTAAATTCTGGATATCATAACCTCTTTTTAACAACAATCAAAATACCTATCAACAGGTTGAGGTTACGGCGCTTCAAGCAGTCTTCTACAATGATTGGCTTCTTCATTCGCAACCAACCAATCACAATTGATGTCACGGGTTTCGATGCTACCTAGTCATTGGTGGAGTAAACACTATTACATGTAAGATTAGTCGACCATGAAATTTATTATCAGGCCATAGTCTTTTAGCTCAATTTTTAATATGATTTTAATGACTACATAATATCTGTAATAATATTATAATACTAATAAATGGTTTTTAATAGATCGCTAGGTGGCAATCTATTAAATAGCTTGACTGTAGATTTCAAGGCCGACTACTCTTACACGGAAGGGCGTTTATCTTGACATTTGAAAGCATGGAGTAGTTTTCGTATTTTTAAGTTGGATGTCCTGTTGCCCAACAGCGAATAAGGGCGGCCTCGACGATCCTCGATCCATGATAAAGATGGATGAAGACTGTGAAGTGAAAGAAAATGGAATTGATAAAAGTGAATCAAATCACAAGGATGGCCAGCCAAAAAGGTAGCTGTGCACACTGTACTCATATATAATGCATATATATTTACTACTAAATCATTTACTATATACAAGAGAGTTCTGACTCTCAAGTCACCTGTTTCATAATTACTTCTTATCTGCCGACTCATGTCTGTGAGGTGGGGATATTGCACTGATGTACCTATACCTATAATAAATTAAGTATATTGATATTAAGTATTACAATTACCACGGATTTTACTTCAGGTATAGTATATCCTAGACTAGGTATTTACAGGGCTTCTTGGGCCATACCTGGTGATAACCCAAATTGTCTGCCAAGTACAATTAGTATAACCTGTAACTCCCATGACAGTAGGTAGTAGATACTTCTTCCTACCTACCTACTCTACTTGGTAGTTACTAGGTATACCTACTCCTGGTAACCACTTTATGCAGCACAAATTAAGATATAACTTACTATAATGAATAGACATTGTGATCCGAGACTCTTCATGAAATGAACTCTGTATCTCGGACCGAATCATATCCTCGTAGGTAGGTAGAGTATACCTAGGTATTGGAGGTACCTACTAGGTACCTACCTGTACCTACTAGGGAAGTTAAATGGTGTATAAAAGTTACTGACTAGCAAGTGATGTCCAGTGTTTTACGGGCCCCATTTTACTTGCCTTTTTCACATGTTATGAGCAGTTTCACTGATTTTCCATTATATATTTTTCTTTCTACTTTGTTTTACGGGCCCTTTGCGTCCCCTCATCTTGGCCCATTTTAGCCCAGTCTTCCTCTGGAATGATAGTATAATTTTGTTGGTGATACCTAGTCAGTTTTCACTTTTCAATATTATTACACTTGATCGATAATTTAACCCTACATGTGCCAATGTCCATTTTTTCAACACTTCGAAAATTTGGGGCCCTGTTCTTTTTTAAGGGCGCACAGAGTATTCTGTTGGTGGGTTTGTGTACTGGATCAATATTGGATTAATAGATGAGCTGGATCAGTCGATAAAATACCTTTAGAAGGCCTTGAAACATGTTTCGTAAAGATAGCGGTGAATTCTTGCATTGTTAGCACATGCAAATTGTGCGGGCGCATCACCTATTTTTTATTCTATTCAGATATTGTTTGATTATTTAAATTTGCTATTTCTCTGTTTTGTTAATTAATATTTATTTTGATAAAAAAAGATATGGTCTATAGTGATTATATTGTGCCAAAATTTTTGCAAAATCTTTTTTTACTTGAAAATAAATTTTATAAGACATTAATCAATGGAAATGTTGAAGAAAGTAAATAGTAGCCTAATGCACTTGTATGGTTCTTTGGAGTATGTAGGTATTCTGAAACATTTCAAACCAATCCCAATGTAGGTAAAATTGAACACTTATATCACCTTTAAATTAATTTTCCCAAATTCATTTACATTCTGCTATTTATGGCTATCACTGTACCGGGTGGCGCAAAAAGAAATCCCCGTGATTAAGAGGTCACTGTATCGAAACAATTATAGATAGGATTCTGAAATTTGAACACATATTAGAAAACATACCAAAATTTAATATGTGCAAGTTTCAAAAACATTACTATTGTAGGAAAAAAGTTACAGCTGTTCAAATTTGGTTGTCAAAAACTTGATTAAACAGAGCTCAAATAGCGCGCGTCGAGAAAACTTCCAATGGCCGGGACGCTGTTTCTTCAAAACTACTTGCGATATCAAGCTGAAAATTTCAAATTATATTGAAGATATATTAAGATCGATTGTGTTAAAATTTCAATCAATTTGAATGAATGGAACGAAAATTATGTAATCCTGAAGTTGAGCGTAAAATCAGAAAATTAAGATTATTTCTAAACTTTTATTACACACGTTATAAAAGTGATTCTTTTCCCACTATTCTGTTTTCAAGCTCAACTTCAAGATTACATATTTTTCGTTCCATTTATTCAAATTGATTGAAATTTGTACACAATCGATCCTAATCTATTTTGAATATAATTTGAAATTTTCAGCTTGATATCGTACGTAGTTTTGAAGAAACAGCGTCCCGGCCAATGGAAGTTTTCTCCACGAGTGCTATTTGAGCTCCGTTTCATCAATTATTTGACAACCAAATTTGACCAGCTGTAACTTATTCCTACTTTAGTAATGTTTTTGAAACTTGCACATATTAATTTTTGGAATGTTTTCTAATATGCGTACAAATTTCAGAATCCTATCTATAATAGTTTCGATATAGTGACCTCTCAATCAGGGGGATTTTTTTTTGCGCCACCCGGTATATGTTTTAGCCTTGGCACTTGTAGGGTTAAGTACTATTGTCTGCGGGAAAGAAATAAAAGTGTAATGTTGAAAGATAAAATGCTTCATTGTGGCAACTTGATGCTCTGTGTATTGTCATTTGTCAATGAAGTGTATCATTTTGGTTTTCATTTTAGTGCCAAGAAACGAAGTCGACGTAAAAAATCATCCACTGCGTCCAGCGTTGTTTCTGATAACAGCGACCCAGGCGAAAGTGATGCCCCACCTGGCTGTAATATCTCAATATCAGATATTAGAAAGGCAATGGAGGTCCTTTCATATCAGCAGAAGCCAGCGAAAACCACGGAGGAAGCTCTTCAGAAACAATATCAGTTCTGGAACACTCAGCCTGTGCCAAAGATGGGTAAGAATAAGTTCCCCTAATTTTATCAATTTTTTCAAAAACCAAAATGATTAAATTACATGATGCCAAGGTCCTTTTTACGATTTTCTCAAGCCAACTTTACCTTAACTCACCAAATCTAGAGTTGCTATTGAGGTGGCTATTAAGAGTGGATTGTTTTTTCCTACTCTTGCATTTCGTTCCCCCAATAATGTGCATCTTCTGAATTACTTCCTGTGCCACCACAGTACCTAATAATGTGAAAATCTCCCTTGCTCTAGACGAGAAGATAACGTGTAACGAGCCGATTGAAGGTGATAAGTCTGAAATTAGAATCGAGGCGTACACTTTGCCGCAAGGATTTGTTTGGGACACTCTGAACCTGAACGAGCCACTGGTTCTGAAGGAACTCTACATTCTTCTCAACGAGAACTATGTTGAAGATGATGATGCCATGTTCAGATTTGATTATCCTCCAAATTTCTTGAAGTGGTAAGAATAGGTACTTTTGTTTAAGCGATGCCAATAAGCGTGGCAAAAGCGTGGCAAAAGAATCACTTTTATAAAGTGTGTACCTAATAAAAGTTTAGAAATAATCTACATATTCTGATTTTACGCTCAACTTCAAGATTCCATCATTTTCGTTCCATTCATTAAAATTGATTGACATTTTTACACAATCGTTCTTAATATATTTTCAATGTAATTTGAAATTTTTAACTTGATATCGTACATAGTTTTGAAGAAACAGCGTCCCGGCCATTGGAAGTTTTCTCGACGCGCGCTATTTGAGCTCCTTATAATCAATTTTTTGACAACCAAATTTGAACAGCTGTAACTTTTTTCCTACAAAAGTAATGTTTTTGAAATTTGCACATATTACATTTTGGTAAGGTTTTCTAATATGTCTAAAAATTTCAGAATCCTATCTATAATAGTTTCGATATAGTGACTTCTCAATCAGGGGGATTTTTTATTGCGCCACCCGGTATTATTGTTTTTCAAACTTAACTAATGCCCCAAAATAGATTCATAGTGATTATGCTACAACTGTAGGTACTTCTATGCTCTATTGAGTGATTCCGTATACCGTCCATAGGAAAAGGAATTAGTTGTATTTTTCCTGCTAGATTTCAGGTGAAGGCAAATTTGTAAACCAACACAATCAAAATGGGAACAAAAGCGTGTCACAAAGAACTTAAAAACTAAAAAGAGATTGAAAGCTATTTTAATTATCGGCAGAATATGCAGTTTTCCTGAAGCCTAATTATCACATTTTGGCTGGGAGCTGTATTAGCTCCCAGGCATGCTCTACTGCACCAATTGAATGCCCTATACTGGTGGAACATGATCTTGTCAATGTGGCTGTTTTGATGTGCAGGGCCCTGCAGCCACCAGGATGGAGACAGGACTGGCACGCAGGAGTTCGTGTGGAGAAGAGTGGCAAGCTCGTGGGATTCATCAGTGCCATTCCGGCCACACTGAGAGTTTACAGCCAGTATGTATATCTCCAACTCATTCCCTTATAATACTCAAGAAGCACCTATGTCATGTGTACGTGTATGTCAGTGGTACACCTCCTGTCGGCAATGGTTTCAAATACCTAAAATTCCTGAGGAGAACCCTGCGGATGATATCAAAGTGAAGGGTTGGTTGTCAAAATCAAAACAAATTGCCACACACTTGTCAAGTAATGGATGTTATTGTGTGTGAAATGGTTTAAATGATCAAGTTCTGATGTTCTGAACACGCTTTCTAGAGGATCTGTGCTAGATTCCTGAAGCTGTCGTTCCTATCTGAGATTTTTTGTAGTTTACCTCAATCGAGATGCAATGCTGCGTTGATCGCTGCTAATGGGAACCATAGTTATCTATTCTCTCTTTCATACCTACCTACTAGGTATATTACTTTATTTTGACCCTTAAAAAATCTTTTGTAGGTAGTAGGTACATCAATGTATTTCTCAAGTAAATTCATGAGTTCATGGCATTTTTTACCTAAGTATTTTGAAATATGATTTCACTACTCATCAAAAGTAAAAGTACCTAGTTCAAATTGAGACTTTCAACCTGTACAACCATTTATCTAATAAGTAATATGAGAAAACAGTCTGACTGCAGACTTTAAGTCTGGTAAGTCTGACTGCAGACACAGCTTTGCAAATAATTGCTCCAATTTTAAGTTAGTGTGATGCTTCCTGAGTTACCTCAAGGAGATGTTATCTCGACGAGATAACTCTAAAGAGATATCTCCAGATGCTACTTTGGGGTACTTAAACAAGCAGCTGACTCTGGAAATGTATTCACAATCCTCTGAATGCAGCTTCTTTCATCTTCAGTGCTCAGCCCATGGTGGAGATAAACTTTCTGTGCGTTCACAAGAAACTACGCTCCAAGCGAGTAGCTCCAGTGCTGATCCGGGAGATCACGCGTCGCGTCAATCTCACTGGCATCTTCCAGGCAGTCTACACAGCCGGGGTCGTGCTGCCCAAGCCGGTCGGCACGTGTCGGTATGCTGACTCTCTTAGTACAAGCTAGACAGCACCTAATGGATTTTTCTTATGACATTTTCCACTGGCCGCACTAGTTCTGCACTCTATTTGAAATTTACATTGAGTTTTGTATGTTGACATCATTTCAGTGCAACCCCATTGGAAAATGGGAAAACGCCATAAAATCTGTTATATCATAGTGACATATCATTTAACCCGCAAGTAGTCACCTGGGGTCTGTCAGACCAACCTTGCCATCTCTCCTGTTTCTTCAAAGATAGTAGCACTAGAGTCAAGTCAACTAATGATGATACCTGCTTAGTATGGTTGGGATTCGATTTGATTTGCTAAATCGATGTCAAACTGAAAATTTCGACATCAAATCGAAATAATTTTGACATCGTAATAATGGGCCACATCGAAATAATTACGGCGAAATGTGGCAACACTGCAGTTGCGTCTGCCCAATTAAAAATACATTTAAATGTTGTTTTCTTACCACTTTTTTGATTTTTTAATTACTTACCTGAGGGCAAAATACAAAGGGTGATAAATACAGTGAGGTTTGTAAGTATTTGTGAAGAATCGGAATCGCAAGAATCGGAGCTAAGAATCGGAATCGTGAAATTTCGGAATCGGCCCATCTCTATTAAAAACTATAATTCAAATAAAAACATACATATTTGTTGATAAATCACACTATTTTCACACTAAAAAGTGTACATTTTCATTCATAAATATGAAATTGAAAATCAGTGTAAATTTTGGTGGGAAAATAAAATATGTCATCACTCGCCGCGATGGCGTTTTACCGTCAAAATTTACTCTGATTTTTTCTTTTAAGTGTAAAAATAGTGTAATTTACCATCAAATACCGTAATACGTTCTTATTTTGAAATGTTTTATTTTAACGACATTAAAAATCTTTTGCATATTCCCTTGATCTACAAAAATATTTCTCTATTTACTGTTAATTTACACTTCTAATACATTTCCGTTTGTAATAACATTAATGTTTTGATAAATCCATCACTCAATGTCAATAACCATTTTAAGTTTGGGTGATGTCTTATGCGGATTGTCTAAGAATGTGCCTTTTGGGAATAAAGTGTTTCTCTATGCTAAATGCATAAAAAATTACGCATAATTCAATGACCATGGACACGTTCATGCTACTTATTAGTTATTATCATTAATGTTTTCCTATTATATGATTAATGATTATGTAATGTATTCATAGGGTGTACAAATTTAATATCATAAAATTTATCAATTTACATTTATTAAAATTTATTTAAAAATCTTCAAAAATTTCAAATTTTTTCCGATTTTTACTAAAATTAATAAAAAAAATAATATAAAACCATTTATATTCCAATATTTGGGGTCATATATTAGATTACATACATAATATATCAACAATTTAAATAAAAATAAATGAACACTGAAAATACCTTCCAAACCAAATGTACATGACAGCCAAAAGTAAAAGGAAAGTGACCACTCGCGTTACAAAATGTCACGTCACTATTGGCGTGTTAATGTACAACATTTAGAATGTAGAATTAGACTACTTCATATGTAGTACCTACTGGAGAGAAAATATTAATTATTAATAACATGTTTTTTTTTTCAGTTATTGGCATCGCTCATTGAACCCAAAGAAATTGATTGAAGTGAAATTTAGCCATCTAAGTCGCAACATGACTATGCAGAGAACATTGAAACTGTACAGATTGCCTGACCAAACCAAAACACCTGGCTTCAGAAAGATGACTGAAGCAGACTTGTTCAGAGCTCACAAGCTTCTCAATGAGGTATGTTGAGGTCATTACTAGAAAAATTCAAAGTTGATCTAGGTAATACGTACGGTATTGTACGTATTGTCATTGTGTAATAAATTATTTCTTCTGTTGCAGTACCTCTCACGATTCGACTTGGCACCAATCTTCACTATTGAGGAGTTCCGTCACTGGTTTTATCCACAGACGGACATTGTGGACAGTTTTGTGGTGGACAACGGAACAGAGCTTACAGGTAAGTCCGAATATAAGTTTGAAGTTCAAACAGACGTAACAAATAATAGCTGTTCTACACAGTGTTCAGTGTAAAATTCCGATTATTTACAGAATCTTTCTCTTTGACCTTTCGCCTGTTAAATTTTCGTTTGTAT
The DNA here is from genome assembly GCA_934045905.1 of Leuctra nigra. Classification (NCBI taxonomy): domain Eukaryota; kingdom Metazoa; phylum Arthropoda; class Insecta; order Plecoptera; family Leuctridae; genus Leuctra; species Leuctra nigra. The sequence goes on from OW203763.1 coordinate 4,963,746, forward strand.
TACATGTGGAAATGGTCCAGAAGTGGCTTAAATTATTTTAAATGGATTTTGCACACAACATGTAATGATTTAACGCTAATGGTTTAATCAAAATATGACTAGTAGTAAAATACCAACAAGTAGACATCCTATTGGATAGATCACGCTCTCATACTGAATATTTATCATTCTCAGTTTGCTCCTAAAGCCCTGCCACTATAGTAAGCAAGTTCTGTTGGTATGCCCTCTCTATTTTCCTTCTGCTTTCAATGCACTTTGTATGTACACTCGGCACAACAAAAATTGATCGGTGAACAAATTTGAATGACTGCCGGTCATGTTCCATACCAATAAAAGATTGTTATTATGTACCAATGAATTGTGAGGTCACCTACAAGAGTAAGACAAGGAAATTGCTTGGAATGACTTCTGATAGTGCAATCGAACATTTTTCAGTCAACCAGGTTTATTGAAAGATCAATTTTAGTTAGTGCCAAGTGTACTGTATACTCTTTTATTGTTTATTTGACTTATTTGGTTAAAATACAATAACATTAGTCAAGTCAAGAAAGAATAGATATCATTAGGCACATCAAGAACAAATAGTTACATTAAAAACGGTACGTACACCTTTACAGTTAACACTCAAATCACAAATGGAATACATAATTATTTTTTATGGAAGTACATTATTGACGTAGACACTGTTCATTGTTCAATTTACTCATGTTTGTACAGGTGTCAAGATATCCCTGTATTCCTGAGATATATTCCTGTAGGTATTATGTAACAACGTTTGATGGCTAGATCAGTCAGGCAGCAAACAATTAGTATTAACATGGTACATGGTATTATTCATTGAGTACGATTTCAGTTATACACTGCTCATTTATAAAATGATTTATTGGTAATATTAATTATATTATGTGTTTATTGTAATTGCAAGTTCACCTTTTTCACAAATGTCACCTTTCTGTTAACCAAGATTAGCTTCATTTTGGTTCACCTTGAAGTTACATTATGATTTGAAGAACCTGTACCTAGCCAAATTTTGTTTGGATGACAGTCTCATTGCATTGCCTTGTTTATATAATTATTTATTTGAGAATAAACCAAGGCTTGTCAAATATTTGTGATGAAGTTTCCTTCTTGCTTTTTATATACCATCTGCTTTATTATTATTCATTGAGTTTAATAGTGAACTGTTTCGATTACTTAGGGATATGCTATTTTTGTATGATCATAAACCAATCATAAATCAATAAGCAATAATATTTGAATTGAATATCTGATTTTCAAAGCAAGATGTCAATCCAGCAACTCGAGGTTATTCCCTCTGTCGACCTTCCTGACTGAGATTCTTCATGTTCCCCTTCCGTCGAGAGGCAAATCCTGAGAATGTTTCTTGGTAATAAAAGCCAGTTGGTCACAGCAACCTTCACATCTATCCTCTTTCTTCATTTTCTCCTAATTTCCTCTTATTTATGGATGTTCTGTGTTCATGACAATCAATATTATCAACAATATGATCACCTATAGGCACTGATTTTTTAAATACCTATAATTCAGTCGAAAATTATTAAAAATTAAAAATTGTGAATATTTTTATGCAATATATTTCAATGGTCAGAAATTTGAATCAAGAAATACAAGTGTAACAGATATATTATATATGGCTGGTTTATTGCAGACTTTGTAAGTTTCTACACTCTGCCATCAACTGTGATGCATCACCCGGTGCACAAAAACTTGAAAGCTGCTTACTCGTTCTACAATGTGTCAAAAGGCACACCATGGGTTGACCTCATGGGAGATGCCCTCGTGTCAGCTAAGAATGTGAGTATTTTAATATCAAGGCGAAATAAATGTCATCGGCATCGGTCTAAAGTCAAATTGACTTAAAGCGCGAGCGGCAGCGAGATTTTTTTTCTGTTTGTCGCAAAAACTTTTTTGGTAATCACTAATCATTATAAGATAAAAGACAGATTTATTGTTTTTACGTGGTAGGTACCTAGTACATAGTACATAAAAAAAAATCTTTAGGGAGTAATAACTAGGACTGTTCAAGTCTCAAAAATTCGAAACAAGATCAAGATTAAACTCCGTCTCAATTATTGTTTGTTCAAATTTCCATCTCGAATTTTCAAGTATGGAGAATATCAACGAAGCCATATAGATTTTTCAACGTTTTGTTATTTCTACATGACTACAAAACACTAATTTTCTTAGTATCTCCATGTAGCCATGTATAAAGAAGACAGCCAAATGTTATATTTGTGTGGCCGGACAGTTTTCTTTTTCACCACAAAAATCTTTACAAAAAAGTTGTGATCTCGCTAAAATATTCTCAATCTCGAGGGTCTATCTTTTTTTTTTTTTTTTATTATTATGCATGAAATACATTTCAACGTAGCTAAACCAACAATGGCTTGTCTCTCTCAACTTTTTTTAAAATAATCATCACTTGACATGGAAAATTTCAATCCTACTCAGCCCTAGTAATAATAATTGGCTAGGGATGTGTTGGACTGGTCTATTACGTTGCTGGTAAATTTTGGTAAAAGTTAAGCGATCCACTTTTCATAAATACCATGAGAGGGTTTCAGCTTCTGCTTCCCCTATTTTGTATTTGCTAGGTTTAGTTAGACTATAGAGACCATATATTGGGCTTCCGTGTAGATGTTTGTCAATAGGCAATATTTATTATTTTGTGTTATTTTGTTACAGAGTGACTTTGATGTCTTCAATGCTCTTGACCTTATGGAAAACAAGGAGTTTCTTGAAACTCTTAAATTTGGAATCGGAGATGGCAACCTTCAATATTACTTGTACAACTGGCGATGCCCGGCAATATCTCCGAATAAGGTGCGTTTTAGTTTCATAGTTTTAGTTTAGTGTGTTTTATTTTGTGTAAAATTACACTTGCAACAGACTTAGCTGTGTCTGGGCACCTAGTCAGCCACTCCATATCCAGTTAAGGTGGCTCATCCAATCGGGCATGGTCTCAGATTTTCATAATTTTTTGTCTACTTATTGATAATCATGCCATACACAATCCTTGAAAAAATTAAACACTTCTCGTGTCTAGTTTTTGAGATAAATTGGTTTTTCTTCCCCATGTTATCTTATGGCAGACAAGTAAAATCGTGTCACTTTTAGGCTAATAATGAAGATCTAATTTTTATGTAGTCCCAACTTTGATCAAAAAACTTTTTTTCTGGTAGATATATGGATATCCTATTTGGGAAAAAATTGAAAACAATACCAACGTGTGCTATTTTAGAAGTTATAAGCCAAAAACGCAATGATTTTCCTATACCTCCTGTGTTAAAGTTTTGTTCATTCTCGGAAGGCAATAATTTTAACCTCGGTGTAAGACAGGAGTTGCAAGTTAAATGACATTTTATGATTTGTTTATACTTAAATAGAGTTCAAATGTTGGAAAAAGTAATTCATGATGGTAATTTCAAAAAATAAATATTTTGGAATGTTCGATCCGTTGAGCCACGTTAAGAGGGCTGAGGAGTGAGTGTGGCCTTGAATATTTTTAAATTTATTTTTATCAATATCTTTTACCAATGTAATTGTTAACAAAATAGCGCTTATACGAGTATTCAGAACAGTTCAATGAAAATAATTTCATAGTTTGGAATACTATGAATACATAGTTTTATTTTGTCCAACAGATGTTTAGTGCCATAATTTTACAAATTTTCGGGCACTAAACGTCTGTAAGACAAAGTAAATCTAATAAACCATTACAAGCTATGGAATTATTTTCATTGAACTGTTCTGAATACTCGTACAAAGCCTTATTTTGTTAACAATTACATTGGTGATATATTGATAAAAATCGATTAAAAAACTCTTCAAGGTCAAACTCACTACCCAGCCGTCTTAAATACTGTACAAAGCGAATGGAAATCATAGGCTTCTAGATACATAAGAAGAATGGTGAGTCCACTGCATGCAGTTGCCATGTTACCCAGTGTATACAATTTTGTTATTGGAGGCGAGACTCAAATAGATCGATGCAACCTCCTTCATGCATTGCGGCAAATAGTTGGAACTAGAAAAAGACTCTCGCATCGTCTAGAAAAGTAGGTCATTGGTGTTACACGTTTTGCCATGAAGTTGTCTCACCGCCATTCTATGTATACAAGGCTGTGATTTACTATCCACTCTGTACTGTATAGGCTGTGGAAGTGGATCAAATCTTTTAATTATAGTATTACTAGCTGACCCGCCCGGCGTTGCTCGTGCTGGGGGTAAAGGGTTACATGTGATGTATGTGACAGCGGTTCTTAAACTTTTTACTCCGCGGACCCCCTTAAAATATATTTTAGCTGTTTTCACACTACACCACTCAATCCCCGGGTCAAACCCAGGGGTTTACGACTCGGGTCTGTACCCAGGGTTTGACCTGGGTCAAAAAATTTAATGTGTTTACACTACACATAACACTACGATGAATTTACAGCTATTGTCATTGAACAAAACCAATCAAGATGGCAGTGGATACCGTAAGATGTCTTTGTTTTTTCTTTTTCAAATGTCAAGTGCCACTATCAAAATCAAAATGTAGCAATGATCGGCACAGTTTGTTGAAACTTTGGATATTAAAGGTAATAATTTAATAAATTAGTTCATTTATTAATGAAGTATCATGAAAACATTTCCATTATTTTGTGTTTCAAGTAATATCATAAGATTACAGAGCTCACGTGGATGAAAAGGTAGCTTGTTTCGCCTCGAGTCAAACTCGCCCCGGGTTGAAACCCTGGGATGGACTGGGGTTTTAGTTTCCGCGGGCTGGACCCGGGGCATTCAGGTGTAAACACATTTTATTTCTTGACTCGGGTCGGACTGGGGTTTCAACCCGGGGAAATAGTGTAGTGTGAAAGCAGCTTTTGTTGTCTCGGACCCCCAAAACTTATCCTCAACAATTATGCAATATTCCCCGATTCATCATTTTTCAGATTATAATTCAACATTCCCAAAGATAGTCTAACTTTAAAAAATAGTAAAATTATATGAATGTAGGTAATATTGTTTTATGTTTATATATTTTGAATTTTGATTCTATATTAACAGGGTGCGAATTGTTCAATTTTCAGAGGGGGGGATAGGAAAAATTAAAATGCCCATTATATTGGGAAATATAGCAAAGCGTAAAATACGATTGCCCACGAACACAATGGTGCATTTGGTGCATTTCTAAGCGATTTGTACACTAAAACATCACGACATATGGCATTATTAAAGAGGAATTGCCTTTAATTTAGAGGGGAAATCAGAAGTGGTGGGCAAGCAAAATAAATCTTGGAATAAATAAATCTTTTCAAATACAGATTATTTGCTAATAAAGGCAATTTAACAGTTGTTTTGTGTGAAAATTTATTTGTATAATTTTAGATTTATTTCAGAAAAAAGTAGGTAATCTATTGTTTCGTATAGATTAAAAGTCAACATTTTACGGAGGGGGGGAAAATCTATCCCCCCCCCCCCCCTGGGATGCTTTATTGGAAACAGGGCCGGGGATGAGAAAACCAGAGGGGGGGAAATCCCCCCCATCAATTCGCACCCTGTATATTAATACTGCACAGCTCATTTTGGAGGGAAACAGTTTGCTTACGAAACGATGGGGGGACTGGGTAAGGCGCTGAGCGACATGCTGGTCAGGACCGCATAGGCCCGGGACAATGTAGAAATTCCAAAGTGAATTTGGACTATTTTTATGCGTTTTGAACAATAGTTTTCGAGGATTTGATCTTTGGTCACATGAGTATTTTTTCACAGTTATGAGAATATGTTTAAAAAATTCGTTTTTTGTCTTTTTATGCCAGCTATTTCTAAATTGAACCCTATAATTCCCTCCCGAGGGGGAATTCCCCATGGGATGAGAAACAATGCATTTTCAAGTCAATTTTGGTCAAGTTGAGTAAAGAATCACTACAAATTAGTAGAGAAGGGGAGAAGAAGCGCACACTTCTTACACATATGTACCCAATATTTGTTGGGGTTTATATTTTTAATGTGAATGCTATGGTTATTTCTTGAAGTCTTCGCGGACCCACTGTGAGGACGGGTCAGTGAACCACGCTTAAGAATCGCTAATTTACACTTTGAGATTTATCGCTTTTTCTGCGTCCTATTACTTTCAAGTGTACCTATTTGTTATCTGTTATAATGTGATAGTTAATGTTACAAAGATATCTCACATAAGTATTTTCGTTTCAGATTGGGCTTGTGCTGCAGTAATAGGACCCCGTGTTGGGTGACACTAGTAACTGGACATGTATTCAGACAAGTGGCAAACCTGCTTTCCACCTTCTTTCATTTGATAATAATATAATAGAACAAATTACAATTTATGTTGGAGTATTTAAATAGATGGTACTGCCAAGTTATTCCTTGTCCGCGGGACATTTGACAGTCATGTCGCAACAATCCACTAAGAGAGCATATATCTTCACATATTCCGCTTCATTGTTTTCAATGAAATGGTTACGTTTCAAATTATATTGATGGACCGAATAGTGACATGAATTAATTAATCTATCTTAAGTTAGGAAATACCCAAAAGAGTTTGAGCATATATTAATATTTTTATGCTACGTAATATACCATTGCAAATTGACCGCACTACATTTTCCTACATTTCTAGTTGATGATTTCTATTCAACTCATTTCTATTGAGGAACTGAGTAATTTTCAAAATAGCTTTCTAATATTTTTTCAGTTGTCAAAAGATAATTTAGTAGAGAGGTTATAATATTAGACAGATTTAAGTACCATGAGAAATGTGTATTGTATAATATATGATTATTTGATTGTTTTTCAAATTGGGATTTCGAGGTTGAATTTTTCACTTGGAACATTTCAAATAGATGTTCATAATTTGTATAACACCAAAAGTCAAGCCTATGCGTAAATAATGAGTGTATCTGTGTATGGATTCCTTGTGTCATGCTTGTTGCAGTGTCTATTCTCCTTTCAATGTATATTGCTGGTTCAGTATGGAATTTAACCCCCGAATGCATCAAATTGGTAGCTGTCCTCTTTCTGTTTTGTGTAATACCTACCTGTAAGTCATCCACGTCATATTGGCCTAACAAGCTCGTGGCATTATTTTACATATTCGACTCGAGTCTGTCCCGCCCTTACGTGTTAGTGGAATCTATCAGCAAAACAATTTGGTATGTTGATTATTCTCAGATGTCGAGTAACTCCTACAGCACTTAAAACTGTCATTATCCGAAGTCGAACAACGAATTTACACAAATAGGTAGGTACACTCGACAATTCATAAAACGGTATTTCAAAGAAATGGATTGTCTGAAAAAAAATGTGATGGCATCATCCGATGAAGTCTATACTTAATCGTCATCTACCTCTAGTAGGTGAGCTCCGATTTAATTGATAATAACAAGGATTGAATGTCAATGAACCTGACCAGCAGCCAATCCGTTTCGTTCAAATACCGTTTTATGAATTGTCGAGTGTACCTACTGTAAATGTTCACCAAGTAAAGCAATCCCATTCTACTATCACGTTAGGGTGGGACTGAATTTAGTTTGTTACTTTTTGCAGAGCTCATCCCCATCTCAATTTGTTTTTTTATTGTGTGTACACATTTAAATTAATCACTTAATGGAATTCACATAAATTCAACACTAAACAATATACCTCAATATAGGGAATTGCCAAATGTCCAAAAAACAAACCTGTATTAGCAGGTTGTATCTCCTTCATGATATTGCAAAATAGGTATAAAGTTGTGTGTAAATGTCCATTAAAAATGTTTCTATTGGACCACACACTAGATAAACGTTTCAGTAACTACCTGCCAAAATATACAAAATGTAAAAAAGTATCTGGGCCTCTGCACAAGATCCCCAAAACTTGGCAATACTAATACAATCTGAAAACACCAATGTTGTTTCTCTGGTTTGCTTTGCAAATGTACAGGACTGTAGAAACTATTGAGTAACATCAAGAAAGTCCATGTAGGTAATGTTGTTCCAAGGGATGTGTTGACAAATAGAACAGTGGGTATAGGTACTACCTTTACCTTGTCTGTGGTACAACACACAAGTTCTTGTGGTCGATGTGATGTGGATGCCCATATTTGATATTCAATTTTATTTTAATAGTAAAAAAGCACCAATGAATTTATTTTAGTAAACTACATTATCTACTTTCATTTTAATATCAATGTTCTGTTGTTTTTCTACTCTATTTACATAAATTTGTTGATTTCGAGATGGACAGGAACACTAGTTAAATTTGGAAGAGGATGTAAGATGTGGAAAAATATCCAATTGAACCTGGTACCTCTAGTAGGTATGCAGGGAACAAATCTACATCTTCCATCCTTTCATCCTACCCTGACTCCACTGAATGTTTCCCAGAAACCAGAACCTATCTCATAGTTACATTTGTTTAGTGAATTATTATCCTAAAGTTATTATATAGTAAGTATAATGTAATAATATGTTGGTCCTTGAAATACAAACTATTCAAATTGAAGAAATCGTGGAATGTTGATTAGATTATATTATATGCTGAATATCATCGTGTATTGATTAACCATGCATTTAATTGTGGGTGCATTTCATGCTAACAACAATCGTTGAGAATTACTTTGGCGCTTAAATTCGCGTCAAGTTTGATTCACGTAAATTTTCACGAAATGAAATTTTGGACACCCATGTTGTGTAGCAGTCGCAGTGCACAACAATTAGTAGTTGGTGATATGTTATGGTATTTACGTGAAAGAGATTGTGTTTATGCCTTCTTTGTTTGAAGGACCAATTAATGACGGTTTTCCGTCCAGATAAATGTTGGACATGAAATTATTTCCAATGTTGCTATGGCTTAAAAACAATCGTATCTAATTGACGTCTCTAGCTTGCTTAAAAAGTCAGATCACAGTAAAAATTTCTGCGTAAGATGCTGAGATGTATTTTGATCGAATTGTTCGCCGTGTGGAACATTTATTTCTTTCGGTTACTTACCTTGTAAAATATAATTTAAAGCAAATAAAGTCATTACATTTTGCACACTGTAGTTATTCGCCTTTACAACTTGCACCGTTGTCGAAATCTTCCTGACGACTATTTCCCTGCCGTATATTTTACGAACTTTCATTTGTATCATTTGATACTTGTTTAATTGGGTAAAAGTATACTGTTTCCTATCGACTACAACAATGCTGACGATTGTTCTCTTAAAGAGCAGCACGAAGAGATAGAAACAATTGAATACACTTGCTACAAATTGTCATCAACCACCGTGACAATATTCTTCTCTAGCGTATTCCTATTCTATTGTAAATATTGTAACAATGTGTTAGGAGTGGGGAATACCTACAAAATGGGTTTATAAAGGTGTCCCTGTACCTTGTCTGATGTATTACTGTCAACTCTGCTATCAAATCCACTTGTTAATCGAAACATCTCTTGAGGGTAAGTACATCATCAGACTACAAGTTTTCAGTGATTCATCCTAGGACGAAAGACAAATATCAAGAGTAAAGTAAGAATTCTTCTTTTCATGGAAACTTTCCACTCCATATGTTATTAAATAATTTCAACATTTTACTGTAAAAACACGTTATGCAAAGGACAGTATTAAAAAAATATATGGGTACCTACCACCTAGTACGATTCTCAATTTAAACCTTGGGTATAAGTACTAGTTCGTACTGCAATCTCTGTTTAGATGCGTTTGACAAAACGTCACATTTTCTTTGATTTAGCATCACGAGGGGATGGTGCATTTATTTCAAGTATTCCACATAGGTCCCCCCAATTTGTAAAGCTGCTCGAAAATATCCAAGCAATGCTATTCACTTCCAAAAATTAAAATAGATATAGTTCGTACTTATAATGTGTACGTATAACTACAAGCATAGAGGTAACCTCTATGCTACAAGTTTTAAAATGTCACAAAATTTCTACTTTGCAGTTTTTATTAATATTTTTTTTGTGTTATCAAATCGCTGCACTTTTTCCAGAATTAAATGTAAATAGGTCCCACAAAATCGCAATTTACATTTAATTCTGGAAAAAGTGCAGCGATTTGATTTGAATCGCAATTCTCTAAGTACACGTACGTGTACTTAGAGAATTGATAGCTGATGTCTTTAACTGAATGTGCCCATCTTTTACTACTGCCACTTCCTTTACCTATTGTGTGGTATATTTCACAGTAAAATGACGCTATGTCATAAAAAACAAACACTTCATGCATTGTATATTGTGGAGAACAATCTTGACTTATAATCCGGCCAGGATTCGATTCCCGCTGCCAAAACTGAGGTTTGTTCATGGTTTCTCTTAGTCGAGAGGCAAATGCTGGGGAGTTGACTATAATGGGCCACTACCGCCTCCTCCGTACATATCAGCTATCACTGAACCTATTCCTTATCATCACGCACTCATCATCGTACTCATTCATTTGCCGTTAGCTTAGGGGTAGAACAGTGCGATATTAAATACCATTTAATAAAATGTATAGGTATTTAACATTAAAATAAAATTCTATGTTTTCTGACTCTTTGATTGATACTAAAATTCACCTCATCTACGGTAGTCTCTTAGAAATTTCCAAAAAGCATTTCATAGCAACGAGAAACGCACGGTTCGTCAAAGCAATTTTTTAAAATTTCTTTTCGCGCTGATTTTTTTTTTAAATCCGATAGCTCAAAGTGTTAAATACGATATTTTTGGTAAAATAATCGTATTTAACACTTTGAAGTAGTACCAAGTGTTATAAAGTACTCCAGTCTGTGGCAATATTTAGCTAAAATAAGTTAGGGGTCACTACTATCTGATTTTTTACAATTTTATCAGCGTGAAAAGATTTTTTTAAAAATCGCTTTGACAAACCGTGCTTTTCCCATTCGCTTATACGCAGGCCTCTTAATGAATACAACACCTCGCACCATTGTTCATCATCAATCATGTTGTTTGATCAATGATCAGTACTGTTTCAATAATAGGTATACGTATTACGTATACATTTAAATGCCATGCTTCATCCTATAAGATGTGTGTGCGTAATCGATTCTTGCTTGATCAGCAGGGAGCCGCTGAGCTTCTCAGACGATTCCCACATGGCTGGCTCTATTGGCACGGCAGCCGTGCCCGCAAGGGGTTCATATTCTATTTACACCAGAGTAGCCGTGTGCGCATGAAGGCGTATTCTATTGGCACCAGAGTACACCAGAGCACGGTCGCCGTGTGCGCAAGAAGGCGTATGCTATTGACTCCAGAATCCACCAGAGTTCACTCCAAGATGGCCGTCCTCTGAACAGCTGTTTTCCGGAGCCTATTTAGACTTTTTATACAAATGCAGAAGGATCGTGACGTTTTGAAAAGTGTAGGAACTGATCAATAATAATAACAATTAGGTCAGGGTCATACGTCACGACCTCAAACTTCGATCTAAACGCATCTGTGCAGCTAAATGACTTCACTTACGCGCACGGTTTTACTTCTGGTGTAAATAGAATAGGAATTCATAGGAACACGGCAGCCGTTTGCGCAAGGAGTTCAAATTCTATTGCCACCAGAGTACACCAGAGTTCACTCCAAGATGGCCGTCCTCTGAACAGCTGTTTTCCGGAGCCTATTTAGACTTTTTATACTAATGCAGAAGGATCGTGACGTTTTGAAAAGTATTGGAACTGATCAATAATAATTACAATTAGGTCAGGGTCATACGTCACGACCTCAAACTTCGATCTAAACGCATCTGTGCAGCTAAATGACTTCACTTACGCGCACGGTTTTACTTCTGGTGTAAATAGAATAGGAATTCATAGGAACACGGCAGCCGTTTGCGCAAGGAGTTCAAATTCTATTGCCACCAGAGTACACCAGAGTTCACTCCAAGATGGCCGTCCTCTGAACAGCTGTTTTCCGGAGCCTATTTAGACTTTTTATACTAATGCAGAAGGATCGTGACGTTTTGAAAAGTATTGGAACTGATCAATAATTGATTGCAATTAAGTCAGACACATAGTACAAATACTAGTGAAACCATATTGCAACTTAAGTAGACATAAAACGCGAAGTCTCCTAATCGGCATCAATAGCCGGTTGGTTAAACTGCTAGCTTAGTAAGCAGACGGTCGGGGTTCGATTCCCCGAAAGAGACTTTCCGATTTTATTTCTGTATTTCTTTTTTTTTACAATCTACTGATCATTTGTGAAGTATTTTATTGTTTAATATAATATTAAATGCGTCATACCATTATAATAATAGTACTTTTCACATCGTAAAACATCGCCTTCTCGTTCACGGTCTAGTGACGGAAGGAGGTTATAATATGTTGCTCCGCCTCCTACTAAGTTGATTTTATTAATAATGTTAATAAATTGTTTTTAATATATTGCTGGACATCAATTGAATTTAAAAAAATCGACTTTTATGTTTCAAGGTCAAAAACTCTTTCAGTTAACGAATTTTATTAGATTGCTGTCCAGTCCAGCAATCTATTTATATCAAGTCATTTACATTATAAAATATCATCACTGATATTTAACATTATACAATCATAATCAAAATTTAGTATAGGATGTTTTACGATGTGAAAATACTACAATAATTATTTGTATAACGCATTTAATATTATATTAAACAATAAAATATTTCGCAAATAACTGTAGATTGTAAAAAAGTGCAATACAGAAATAAAAAAGGAAAGTCTCTGTCGGGGAATCGAACCCCGATCGTCTACTTACTAAACTAGCAATTTAACCAACCGGCTATTGATGCCGATTGGAAGACCTCGCGTTTTATGTCTACTTAAGATGCAATATGATTTCACTAGTATTTGTACTATGTGTCTGACTTAATTGCAATCAATTATTGATCAGTTCCTATACTTTTCAAAACGTCACGATCCTTCTGCATTAGTATAAAAAGTCTAAATAGGCTCCGGAAAACAGCTGTTCAGAGGACGGCCATCTTGGAGTGAACTCTGGTGTACTCTGGTGGCAATAGAATTTGAACCCCTTGCGCAAACGCCTGCCGTGTTCCTATGGATTCCTATTCTATTTACACCAGAAGTAAAACCGTGCGCGTAAGTGAAACCTTTTAGCTGCTCAGATGCGTTTAGATCGAAGTTTGGGGTCGTGACGTACAACCCTGACCTAATTGTAATGATTATTGATCAGTTCCTACACTTTTCAAAACGTCACGATCCTTCTGCATTAGTATAAAAAGTCTAAATAGGCTACGGAAAACAGCTGTTCAGAGGACGGCCATCTTGGAGTGAACTCTGGTGTACTCTGGTGGCAATAGAATTTGAACCCCTTGCGCAAACAGCCGCCGTGACTAGACCGTGAACGCTAGAAGGCAATGCTTTACCATGGAAAACTACTATTATAATTGTATGACGCATTTAATCTTATATTAAACAATAAAATACATGTCAAATGACCAGTAGATTGTAAATAAAGTTAATTACAGAAGTAAAAAAGATAATCCCTGACGGGGAATCGAACCCCGATCGTCTGCGCCTTAAGCCAATGGGCTAACCAACCGGCTATTGTTGCCACTGAGGAATTGTTGCGTTAGATGTCTACTTAAGTTGCTATATGGTGTCACTCTAGAATTTGAACTAGGTATCTAATGTGTTCGCAGCTCACTTGCACGGTCTACTACCGTGTCGTGTTCATAATACAAGGCCGTTTCCACACACGGTTTTACTCTGGTGTAAATAGCATACGCCTTCTTGCGCGCACGGCGAACTCTGGTGTAAATAGCATACGCCTTCTTGGGCTCACGGCGAACTTCTGGTGTAAATAGAATTTGAACCCCTTGCGGGCACGGCCGCCGTGTGAATAGACACGCCGTTCCCGGATTGCTGAATGTCGCCTTTTTGTACTTAAAGATGCAAATAAAGATAATTGAAATTGAAAAAAAAAAAGAATGTGTCTGCAAAATGGAGCTTTTATACCATTAGGTACCGAACAGGACAGTAATGAATATTTTGTGAAATAATTGGGTAGATACACGTTAATTCGTTTGATCTGTAATGCGGAAAGTACACACAGAGAGACAAAAAGCAGAGATTCGAGACATGGGTCCCTACCAAAGTTTCAAGTGGAGACGCTCAAAAATATATGTACACTTGGACCAAGTAAAAACGGTATTTGAACAAAACGGATTGGCTGCTTGGCAGGTTCCTTGACAATCATTCCTTGTTATTATCAATGAAATCATACCTCACATACTAGAGTTAGATGATGCATTATAGCATAGCACAGCTTCATCGGATGACGCTATCATACCTTTCAAGTTTTCTTTCGAATAGGTACCGTTTATTAATAAACCGATCATTTGCAGTAATCAATGTACACTCCCCCAAATAATAAACGGTACTCGAAAGAAAATGAATTGACTGATTAAGGTTTGATGGCATCATCCCATGAAGTCAGTGCTAACGCATTATCTAACTCTTTTAGGTGAGCTCTGATTTCATTTATAATAACAAGGATTGATTGTCAAGGAACCGGCCCAGCAGCCAATACGTTTTGTACCAAGTACCGTTTATTATTTGGGGGAGTGTACCTACACTCGAACAAATAATTATTTGTTCGAGTGTAGGTACATTGATTACTGCAAATGATCGGTTCTGTTGCTCCTCCAGCGTGTTTTTGATGGCTTATGTAGCGATGCAATGAAGAACAGAATAAGAGTTACCTATTAGAATCTGATCATATCACTGAACTGAAACTTGATGCTACAACAGCTGACTAGCAGCCACTGGAAAATTTACATGTGTATTTTAATATCTTATTAATAATGTACATTGTATTCCTAAGCTGTTAATAAAATTCTATTCTATTCTATTCTATTCTATTTAATATTGATTAGTGATTTGTATTATGCTTTTAATATTGGATTATATGTTTTCTGTGAAGGGAATTTCAGTTCGAGGTGTTGTACGTTTCGGTACTCGCTTATCAACGCGTTATACTGAGCCTTAATTCCTAAGTATATAGTTAAACTTTCAACAAAGTAAAATGTATTGATTTGTAACCATTCTATGTTGATTCCAGCTTGAAAATGCGCCAAATGTTTGTATTAGCTCTCATTCTCTGCGGGATATATGAAAGCATGGCGCAGAATAAGCTGGCCGACACATATGAAGTAAACGATGAGCAACGCACAGGCAAGATGGGGCTGGACTCGACGCGATCTGTACTTGCTGACATTGCCAGAGAGATGGTCACACGATCAGCAACAAATAGTCAGGTTTGTCCAACAGTTTCAGATCATACCTCCAAATGCGTTGTTTCTGTCAAGTGTATCACACTATACAATTCTAATTGAACAATTTCAATCACGCCAATCAGATTTTTTCAGAGTGTTTTCATAGTCAATCAGATTTTCAGAATCCCAATCAGATTTTTTCAGAGTGTTTTCAGAGTTTCACTCAAAACGCTATTTCATTGGCTTGAGATTGAATCCGATTTGCATGATTGAAATTGTCCAATTTGAATTGTATCTTAATGTAATTTATAACCACTTTTAGGAGAAATTAATTATTCTCACGGAGCCATCTTGTAAAATCAAACCAAATTTGCAATTGATTAAGTTTAAGTATATCTTAGAATAACCACAAAAATGCAATAATATTTCCGTATTCTGTTCTCTCAGGTTTTGAGCTTGAACTTGACGAATCTTCTGATCCTCGTGGTGCTGAAAGTCGTTGTGTTCGGCGCTGGCATGTTCGGGTTCAACTTCCTGAACAAGGGTGTTGGCGTCATACGCCGAGCTGAAGACAGTCAGTTCATGAGTGAACTTGATATCCTGCTCTTGTTGAGCTATCTAATGGGAGACGCAAGACACCAATACGAATGTCTGCATCGTGTAGCTTGTGAGGAGCCAGAGAAGGCGAAGGAATATGTTGTCGGGGCTAAAATGATGATGAAGGGAGCCAAATTCTTTAACAAGTAAGTACGAGGGTGGTCTAGATAGTTCTAATCTAATAAAATTTAAAACTTTCGACGTATTATTTTTAATATTTTAAATTGTTAAAAATGCGTCTCGGGTTTTGCAACTGGCATGATGGCTATGAATGAGAGTAAAAATACGTAAGGTTTATAATTTGTGTATGGCGGCAGTAACTGGGTGATATGATTTTACGAATTTAGTGTGAAAATGTTTGAGAACATTTTGCAAACCCCTCCTTTAAAATATCAATTCTTTTGGTGGGCAAGTACCAAGCGCTTGGCAATATTTTTACAAGTTTTTGTTTTTGTACAGTAGGTAAACCTTCTTCTGTAAGTTCTGTAATTTTAGAATAATTGATTGTAATGCAATTAAGTCCAATAGAATTAAAACTCACCTTAACCTCATTTCTCAATCTCAGAAAGGGCGAAACACGTTAACGTGCATCGTAGATAAAAGTATACATTTTAAAATGAAGATGGATTCTTCTTCTTGACTTGACACAAAGAGCAATTTAGACATTTAAACAAAAACATATTCGTACCTCTGTTATGGCCAAAGGTGTTGTGGATAAGACGAGTTTCGAAAATTATTATAGTGGGAAATGTTACTTTGATACAGATGTTCCCAAATCACTACTTTTAATTATATTAAGGTATTTTTAATATCTATATGTATTTGAAATTATTTATCATAACTTTCCAAATATGTAAGAAATACATTCAAATTACGTAATAAATGTCAAATGGATAAGGCGAGTTTTGCGTCCAAAAAGGTGTTAATCATGGATTAGACTCTTTTATATTTTTAGAATCGAAGTTTGACAAGTTTTGATTTCAAACATGCTTCTTAGATGACTTTATAACACAGAGTATAGAGGAGCTTACAACTTTTTATCTACGAATAAGTTCACAATGAACCATAATCAGTAGATAACTCCACATTTTTCAAGTGGACAAGACGAGTTTTGCTTCTATAGGATATTATAATAGTGTATATTCTAATTTGTGGCATGGATCCACAAACTGCTTTATAGAAATTCTATTGTCAGTGTGCCTTTCACTAACATCTGTCATCGTTGAGCTTTATGCATCTAGATGTCGAGCAGCCACACCATTGTGCGTACTTAATTGTGAATGTAACAATACTCTCATTGTTTCAGCATCATTCCATACAATACAAAGTATGAGACAATCGTCTCAGAAGTTCAACACGCTGTGGACTTCGGAGTCGGTGGAGGCAAATGCGAGACCAAGTATAAGTGCTCAAAGAAATCACGTTAATTGGATTTATTCCGTGCAAGTTTCATGACTTGTGAAGAAAATGTTACCTTTGTTTTATTTGTTATTTTTCTGTTGATCTATCAAATATAATTTATAATTTAGTGTGTACACAGTGTTTACGATTTCATGTAAACTATAATAAATAAATTGTAATGATTTGGAGAATGAGACAATCACTAAAAAATAACAACACCATCATATCCCGTCTTAAACAATTTATTTTATGAAAAAAAACATTGTAAATTCTTACTGAACGGTATACCTAAGTTAATCAACACCTGTGATTAATACATAATACTTCAAATAACAACTTATTATGAAAGTAACGGTGTACTTTATTGTTGAAATCATAGAAACTGTCTTATTTCACATGGCACCCTATAATATAACACTTCATAAATTAACTATAGACTATCAGGTAACTCAATAGTCAGATGAAATGTCTTGAATTGAGTCACTGTCAATATTAGGTAGATAATAAATGTTTATAAACTCGAAATATCTAGTGTCTACATAATTTTGGAATCTAAACATTGTACATTATACTCTATCTACATTTTTATATTGAATCTGAAAGTTAGTACTTTAAAAGTTCATACACATTTTATTCATTTACTTAAAGCATATTATATTGAAATCCTTTTTGACACTCTTTTCATTTTAATAGTAAATGTGATCCTTGAAATAATGCTGCACATTCATTTGCTAGTCCTGAGACGAAAATTACTGTTTTAATGTTAGATCTTTGAACAGTATGTGTCTATCGTGGTTGATGTTTTGCATCCACGCACTTGTAGGAAGAGCAGTCGTGCCGTTTCACTGCAGCCATCACATCTCCCAGATGATAGGACACCGCAATGTTGGGCTCAATCCTGCAACACATCAACCAGGGATTAGATCCTCGCTAGTCGCTTGTGTGGCAGAACACTGATGTGTATTACCAACGTAGATCAATGAATGACGCCATGCTTGTGTTGACAAAATGAAGATACCTGAACTTGAATAAATGTATTCTGATTTCCTCTTTCTTTGTAGCTCTGTTGTAAATTTATTGTGGAGTCAAATTGACTTAACTTTGATACACAAGATATAAAACCTTATGCATCTATTTCCACAGAGAGCAAAGCTAGGATGGATCTTAGGGTCAGTTTTCAACTTTAAAATGTTTTGCTGAATTTAAACAGTTGATGAAGACAATATTGCCATGGCATCAATCAAGACATTCCTCGAATGACTGCTAGTAACTGTTAAACTTAGCAGCTAATTTAACATAGCATTTAAAAAACGGGTACCAGTACTCGTAGATATGATAGATGTATTTTGACCTTGTAATGCACCACAATAGACACCACAACAGTCAAGCCACAATAGACACTAAACTCCAAATTTTAATGTCGCACATGTGCACTTTTAAACAAATAAGGAACATTCGATTTTATTCGATTAGATGATTTGAGCTGACACCTTTAACAATTACTTAATTATTTTATTCATTGACACATACAATTACTTTGTTATACAAAAAAGAGCAGGCTCACTCTTTTGAGCTCAGGAATCAATGCGCAGATTTGCTTGACTGTAGAATTCTCATAAGATTTATTTTGTTTCAAGTAGGTAGATTTCAAGTTTTTGATTACAATTGTGATAAGGCAATTTTCGGTTACCGAAACTTAAACGACATTGTTCTATAACATATGGTTAAATAACATTTCTTTTCACTCTCTACAATAAGTAAATGTTGTAAATTTGGGGAGGGACATCACTGCATAATCGGCACGCTGGAAGAGTTTCACAGCGAATTACATATTATTATACATATACGCATGCTGCGTAGCAATAGCTTAACGATTCACTACTTTCACAAGTATACAGTTACAACATTTGGTTACAGTAGTGTAACATTGAAAGTTACAATAGCTAAGTTTTACGCACAGTGATACCTGATATAGATTCTCACGATAATTTCTTTTCAATCGAGGCCAATGATTCCTATAGTCTTTGATATTATCATTCAGAAAATTTAACTAATAAAATCAACCAACACACATTCTTTTGTGCACATTCCTACTACGCAAATTTATATTTCAAGGTCAATAAAAACCAGAATTATTAAAATCTAGGCTAAGATAAAAGTGTGGCGAATTGTACGTGAAAGTCGCAGAAAACTTTCCAACGTGCATTCACATATCTTCTTCCACACATGCATTAATTACTTGCACTAATTTCATCTCTATCAACAACTAATTAACAGTCAATTGCATCGCTGGAGGCACACATTCAGTAGTGTGTTCGTCCTTTCGAAACCAATCAAGATAATTTCATTATAAAAACATAATTGTCACGAAAAATGCTATCGTGCATGCTAACGACATTGCCTCAAAAACATTTATTATAAACATTATTATTATAATTACGATTAGACTAAGTTACTGACTATTTGCGGACTTTACAGCCAAGAACTCGATTGCCTGTAGTTTATTCTGTCAATACGAAGTCGTATTTACCGCGATATTAAACCATACCATGCCTGATCAACCTTGTCTAACTGCATTACATAATTTCCCTTCTAATAAAAAAACTAATAAAATTGACAAAAACATAACAAATTAAAAAATATCAAAATATAAATATTCAAATCACATCTTATTGAATTGATTAAAATCGTAAGTGATCCATCAGATATGTTCTTATAATCTATCGCATGCATCGCACTTCATTTCATTCTACACTACACACTTTTGATTATTTCAACCATTCAAACTATTTACAGAGTGAAAAATAGTTTACGTAGCTATCTTGAGTCGACATAAGAAAATATTAACACCAACTTCTCTTAAATACAATATTTGCGACCAAACTCAAGAGAACATGCACATTTTACCTTTGTGTTTTTGGGTACAAATACTATAAAGCTGGGGGGCTGGTTTATAGGGTGAGTAATTAGCATTATTATTAGTATATCAATAAAGCTCCATCTTCTTCTAGTCCCCAAGGAACCCAACGGCTGATGTATGGGCTGGGATATCTCGGTTCTCGTCTGATCACCGAGGTCTGAGCGCGCTCAGTATTGGACGGGTGACCGTTCAACTCTGACTTGCTAGTTGCTGGGCCAGAGAGACTGGGTTTTGATTGATTGATTGATTTATTAAGTTACAAATTGTGTTAATACAGGTGGTAACACTTAATTTTAATTTAATAATAATAATAATACATATAATAATTATTATAATAATAATAGTGTTGATATTATTAAGCAAAGAATATCTTGATAATATAATTAATCTAATAGTAATTATGATATGGTCATAATTAATAATTTATATACCGGGGTGTTTGGGGGTTAGTGTGACGACCTCCCTCCACCTGTTATCAGTCTCTCTATGGCCCTGTTGGTATCTTTCGTCAAGAGTAGAGCTAGGCTACATGTTGACACCGGGTTTCCTCTCCTACCTTCTCTGTGTTACATTCTCACTCGTGGAGCCTACTCTATTGAGTTGGATTAATCATAATGTTTCTAAATATAAAACTTTTAAAGAATTTAGTTTATTAAACATGTTTAAATAATTTATTATTATTAATTTATGTAGTTATGTATAGTTTCTTGAGTCGACAATTGACCTCGGGGACGAAAAGAAGATGAAGGCTTTATACTAGTAATTTTCATTAAGTTCATTTCCGCTCTGATTAAAATAATAATGTCGAAAATCATAATTTCGTTATGAATTTGCAGTAAGACATTACGTAGCGTAAGGACTGCATCCTTATAAGGATAGGCAATCCTTACTCGTCGCAATATGCCTTACTGCAATTCACTCACTTCCATTCTAGAGCAAAATCTCTTACGTTCCCAACTTGGCAATCTTTTTTAAATTGTCTTTTTTAGGTACTTGTAAGAATTATCTCTTAGAGAAAACATTGCGATCTAGCCACAATTTAGTTATATTTTTAGATTTAAAAATAGTTCTTAGTCATAATATGAGCATATGCCTCGACACAAGCCCAGGCTTCTAGGGGTATGCATATACAAGGATCCCTCATTAACTCTGTAATGAACTTCACAATCATATAATTACTGTCATGAATGACAAAGATTTAGGAAAACTATCAATAAATTATATCACTCTATAGAAAGCGTAATTTTGTTATCGTTGCAATTTTCCTTTTTATAATTATTTACTTGGTCAAAGTCGAAGTATTCATTATTGTTGAAATCAGATGCTACACGACCCCATGTAAGAAGGATAACTTCGTATTACACATACCTTTTTACATTTTATGTTAGTTTTCGTATGAGTGTGTGAGTATACTGAACAATTAAGATTAACTATATTAACTAATCTACCTGCAGGTTGCGTAATATGCTTCATATTTCTTGTAATACGCGATCTTGGCCCTGATGTGAACTGATGTGATGTGAAATAGAAATGTCAATGTCAAGGGAATAGCCTTGTTTGTGATTGCATACGGTTGCCCAGGATATGCGGCCCCGGCCCGTCGCACAATCAAGAGTGACATACCGTTACGAGTGAAGATGATGTCTATACAATTTAGTGGGTTACCAGAACTCCAGGGAAAGTAAGATGTATACCGCCAACAGATTGCATATATCTTGAAACATGTGGTGTTCAGTGTTCACTCTTCGGGTCATTAGCCCGGCAAGAGCTAACACCTGATGGCCACTCAGGTGAAAGTTGCAAGAATATGCATTCCATTCATGCGGTTAACCCAATAACAATCAGCCTACATGATACCAGTATTGATTCACTATACGCTCCTTGCGTCTTCTTAAGACCAAACGGAAGCGAATGAGTACCTACGAGGAAGGATTAAGATTTCACGTGAAAAACTTGAAAATATTATATTTATACAAAAATACTTAATAATTTTTAACTGCTAGGTATGTCCATTGATTGTCTTGCTCTCATTTGATAAGTTGGCAAAAGTTGAAATTCCACTCCATTAAGATATAAATGAGTAGGTGATCGGACAACTTACAGACTGAGGAATGTCGCCATCTTCTTCTCCATCAAGAGGATGGCATCCTCCGACTGCTTGATCATGGTGTCACAGAAGAGGCGCTTGGAGCACGGCGTGCTCGTCCAGTCGGAGTGATGCTCCAGATGCTCCAGGCCGCTCGGCGTGGACGTCTCGATGCTTTGCAGGATGTCGCTCATGAAGTCGCTCTCGGTGGCTCGCTTCACGCGGTGTCCGCGCTCCTGGACTGATGTGACTTCCTCCACGGCAACTGGAATCCACTCGTCCTGAACGGAGTCAGTGATTACTCTTTGTACACGTATCGGCAGTTTCACTTCAGTCGGTGAGCTGTCTTTGTCGTTGACTTTATCCTCTCGCTGCTCTCTAGTAACCTCTTCCGACTTTTGTGACGTTTCTTTTACTTCATCTTGGTCTTTCTCAACCAACACCCATCTACCCTCCTGAGCACCTTCCGAGTCGGTGTTGTCAACTGTCAAACTCCTCCCCCTGGCAGAAGTTTTGGGCTCTTGCAGCAGAATCCACTCGCCGCCGTGCGTTGCTTCGAGCGCTCTCTTATGCTCCATCTCTTCGGCCGTCATGTCTTCGCTCCTCTTCCGCATCATGTCCACGTCCAAGTACCTGCCGACTGCAGCGGCTCCCAGGCCCAGAGCAGCGCCTCCTGCCATCAGCCCCAAGGCAGGCAGAAGGACGGGATAAGACGACACGGCCCCTCCGACCTTCTCCTGGATGGCGTGCACGTCGTGGCTGCGCTGCGCAAATCCCAGATTCTTTGAGATCTTGTGGGAAGCTTCAATCAATGGCTCGACAACAGGTCTTGTTAAATCTGACACGCGGTCCATGCCTGTCTGCACGTGATCTCTGATTGTGTCTGTAATCTGCTCCCAGAATGGTCGTTCAACCACTTTGACGAGATAGGGCCCTGAATACGAGTTGTAGCTATTGACACTGTTATATCCGTCATAGGGGTACCGCTTGATATAATCGTCATTGCTCAGGCCGTACGAGTCTTGACTTTGGTAATAATTCTTCTTGGGAAATTCATAGTTCTGATTGTCGTAAGCGTAGTTTCTATTTGGTGTGTTTTCTGTGGAGCTCTGGTAGTAGTTCGTCTTGGTAGAGGCCGAATGGGCGCCGTCATTGGACCGCTTGTCGCTGATGTCACTGTCAATCTCCGTCTCCATGCCGACATAGGGACTGCGATCACTGTGCAGATCTTGATGGAACATGGCCATGGTGGCGGCAATGTGCTTGTGGGAAATGCCGCTTGTCACTGCTTTAGCGCTCTTCGGCTGAAGACGTGCTGGCTGCACGCCCAGCTCCGGATGGGCGTATTGCAGCACGGGAGTGCGGACTCCTTCCTCAAATGAAGCACGGGCAGGTTTCTTACTCTGTGGTGTGTATAACAACGATGTTGGGTAAATAGGAGATCCATAGTGCAACATTCGAGGTTGGAATTCAGAACTTTCAGCGCTGGAATCACTGCGTTTGATTTCCGCTGACGAATATTCTTGACTGCTGTCCATTCTTCTGTCGGCAGGGAACTGAATCATGCGGGCTCGTGAGTTGACATTGGCTTTGCGCTGCATCTCTCTTTGGTTAATCGTTTTGATGAAATCTATTAGTCTTTGATCTGTTTGCGTATTTGTTGGGACGTGTTGATGAGGCGCCAGCCTCTCGATGTGAGACGCCTCAAATCTGTTTGTTTCATCCTGTCTTCTCTCAAGCGGAATTCTCTCTAAAACAGTAGTCTCCTTCTTCTTGTTATCTTTCTTGATTACTAGCCCAGGTTTTGCAATTGGAACAAGTTCTCCGTTGATAACCCTCGCGTTTCTCCAGACTTGTTTGTCAGACTCATCATCTGGCATACGAACGCCTTGGATCACTGGAATTCCGTCAGCTCCAATCTTCATCAAACTTCTGCCACGCTTGATTTCATCCTCACGTTCACCTTTGACAAACATTGGCATAGAACGAATATAAACTGGAGGCGGAACACGGACATCGGCCTTCTGATCTCTAACCGTCGCCCTGCCTCTTGCACGCGTATCCTCAACATCAGCATCTTGGTTCTTGACGAAGTGCTCTTCCGACCTGACATTCACCGAGGATGGTAAGAACTGGAACCTCGTATCATCTGTGTTGAACCTTCTTGTCTCTTCTCTCGTGCTGTTGACGGGTGTCGACGTCGAATGCTGCTTGCCGTCGCGCTTCTTGACGATCAGAGTGGCGACGTCTCCTGAACGCGTCTTCACTTGCAGAAGCTGCGTCGTGTCTGGGTTCAGACTTCTGGACACGTGGAGGGCGGTGCGAGTGTACTGCTGCTTGGGCACTGCCGAAGGATCCACGCTGATACTACTGCTGATGGCCGACAACAGAAACACTATTAAATAATAGTGCGCCATCTAAAAGCAAACAAATACGTTTTCACTTAGTGCTGCTCAGAATATTAAAGGTTGATGCAATTATTTATAAACCGGCATTTATTTTCTCATGAAAGACGTAATACTTCCTTTTCTTTTATGTCTTCGAGAAGCTGTCGGAACAACTGAAATTAATGTCGGATGCATAAAGAAGGCGGCTGAAAGAGCATTGCGTGACCATTGACTGTTGAAAGTGTGATGGACTGATGGATATATCGTATTTCATATTTATAGTAAATGCATCAATTAGTCTTGACAAGTAATACAAGAAGACACACGCAGTTGTTTGTTATGGCAATTGAATAATTTCAATTAGTTAAAAATAGACATCTGAATGCATGTCTTTACTGAAAGACTATATATAAGCTCTGGTCTGGTTAACAAATGATCATTTAAAAGAGTCTACTTTTAACGCCTCGGTAATTCCGTCATCTTGTTTTAACCTGCAATTACTGCACGCACTAGACCACATTTTAGGTCATTTCTTTTTGGGCACAATATAATATATTTATTGTTTCATAAACGACAATTTTGTGTAACCATTAAAACACATTCAATTTAAATTAAATATATCTTGTTAATAGGAAAAGACATACAAAAGGCACACAACAAAAATGTGACTGGAATTCTTAGTCAATATTATAAATTTTCTCTATTAGACATGAACAATTGATTATTGGTCGACATTGAGCTATTGACGACGTTTTGATGGTCGTTGCCATCTGTTCAAGTGCTTCATTTGAACAGTGAAGCCGACAAGTTCCGACCTTAAAACCGCAGAAACCTCCAGTCTTACTTCTCTATATGGCCATTATTACATCTGCGTGATCACTGCAACTGCAATTGCAATTCTTTCGTGTAATACTTAGAGACAGCCACGAACCGATTGCAATATCTATAGTTGCGTTCTAATAATGTGTTTCTTTCTTAGCAAAAGTCGGCTGCATCCCATATTTCTTAGATATAGTTATAACTTTTGAACCTTTTAATTCTTACAAATGAGAAAAAAATTATATTTCTTGAGTCGTATAAGAAATAAGAACGCTAACTTTTAAATGCATTTTTGTTCACAAACTGAACCAAATATAAAATAATCAATTTTTCAACTTTGATTTGAGTTTGGGCACAAATATTTGTATTAAGTGTGTGCTATTTATTTCCCACAAACTAAGACTACCAAGGTCGAATCAAGAAATAGCTTCTCGGAATACTATTTTTCAATTTTTAATAATTTTAATTTATGTACACTCAACAATTCATAAAACGGTATTTGAACGAAACAGGTTGGCTGCTGGAGGCGTATTCTAGAACGTTTTCCCAATTCCATTCCTGATGGAATCTGGTCACGGCCATAAGGATTAACATTGCACAGAATCAGATTCCATCAGAATTTGGAATTTAAGAGTTCTAGAATACGGCCCCTGGTCAGGTTCATTGACAATCAATCCTTGTTATTATCAATTAAATCAGAGCTCACCTACTAGAGGTATAGATCACGAGTAAGTATAGAGTATAGACTTCATCAGATGATGCCATCACATTTTTTTTCAGACAATCCATTTCTTTCAAATACCGTTTTATGAATTGTAGAGTGTACCTACAATAGGCTACTTCAAAGAAAAGTACAATTACGTAGATATTGAGGTGATAGGGCTGTGGGTTGGCGCTAGAGGTACTATTTCTGATTTCTTTGTTAGTTTTTGTAGACGTTTTAAGTTAAATGGGAAGGTTATTTAGAGTATAGTTTTGTTGGCCCTCAAAGTTTCGATTCAAATTTTTAGGAATCATTGTTATAATGCCGTCCTAGTTGTTAGTTATAGTATTAGGTAATAGGTAGGTAGTATTTTTGATTTATGGTAATTTTTTTTTGTATAACATTTTAATTTTAATTTTAAACAACTTTATAATTAATTTCATGTATTTTATATTGATAGTTATTCTGTGTGTATACAACCTTTGTTAATAAGGTAGACTATTTCTGTGAATAAAGATAATATATATATTATATGACAATATTTATG
The DNA here is from genome assembly GCA_934045905.1 of Leuctra nigra. Classification (NCBI taxonomy): domain Eukaryota; kingdom Metazoa; phylum Arthropoda; class Insecta; order Plecoptera; family Leuctridae; genus Leuctra; species Leuctra nigra. Next base: position 4,990,419 of record OW203763.1, read on the forward strand.
AAATTATCCAATTTGAATTAATGTTGACACTATTATTTTGGTTGAAATAAGTAAAATATAATTAATCATATTTAATATATTAACTTTGCTATAAACTGAGGCTCTATGGGATCGTTATTTTATCTGATAAAATATGATGACGTAATTCTGCATCGCGCTGACAATCCTCTCTTCCTCAGACATTTTGTCCACGACGAGTGCAATGAGACTCGTCGGAGCATGACTTGTTTCATGTCCGTGAACTTGCTAGTCGGCTTAACTAGGTTAACAGTAGCAATTCAAAAGAGTATAGTTCAGTTGTAATAAAAAGTGGAAATGACAAAAGAAAATGCGGGCGAAAAATTTTAATTTGTTATTATTATCAATATAGTTTATGACCTTAAAAAAGTGTTTGGTTTTTGTCACCAAGTAAGAAATGTTATCATATGGACTGAATGAGACAAATGTTTTTTTGCAGTAGCGTTCATTTAATTGAGTAATTTCACAAAAAAATACTCTTTTTGATCAGACAAGTCACTTAAGTCCAAATAACAAATAAATCCTAAGTAACTTGATGCGTGTAACAGCTGACGTACACCTATAGAGATGTCGCCTTATTCTTGAACCATTGTGTTGCCGGCTTGCTCTCAATGACGAGTAAAAAAACAACTTGTTTTCAATATACATATTCCAATGCTATATAATATAGAAATCATTAAACATTGCTATATCAATGTATTGAAATGGGTGTGTTGCGATTTTCAGTTTCATTCGTAGTGTGTCGATTGTTAGTTTGAAATCACTTTCGGTCTTTCACTGTGATGCTTCTCTCTATGCCACTCTTTATTATCACAATAACGACACTAATATCAATTTCATAAATGTAATGTTATAATAATGCAGCATATTTCACATGATGCCATTTTACTGGATTATCTTTATTATTAGTATGTAACAATAACTACAATTCTAATAAAAGTAAATTGTATCATCTTCCACGTTTAGTCACTGAATTTAAGTAATAACCCAACATTCTTAATTTGCTTGATTTATTAATTAGTTTCATCTTAATTGGTTTGATATAATGGGTCTTAATAACTCTTCGTTGAGGCATGAAATGAGAGCGCAAATTTTTGTAAGCTGGGTTTACCGTAATGTTTCTATAAAAATATCAATCAAAACTTAGGTTTTAAAAAAAAACATTTCGATGTAATTATACATGATTATACCAACCATATTTAGGTAGGTAATGACCAGTAAGAAATATTTTAATAAAATACCCAGCACCTTCTTATTCGCACTGCCATATCCTGAATAAAATTAAATATTAAAACATTTTACATTTCTTGAAATATTTACCTTAATGTTGATAACTCAAACTGTCCAATTCACTTTCAGCTAACACCACCAAACAAACAAATTCCACTTGAAGAACAATTCACTTTGCAAATCTGAAGAACGTATCACTTGCACGTATCACTGAGCACTGCACATATCATCCCTTACAACATTCACTCTGAACAACTGGTGATGAATGCCAATGCAGAGTTGCAGCAATCGCTTTAAACCAGCTTCTCATGTAACAATCCCCTCTGATATTCTAATGTTCCACCACATTCGTCTCTGAATGAATCAACTAATGTGCGATTGAACGACAGATGCAATCGACAGCCGGCTATGAAACGGAAGAAAGAAATCCAAGTTCTCTTCCATCGTATATTATATTGTGGATCTTCTCCTTCACTCGCATGTATACACGTGACCTAGTTTCAAGGAGCCAGCGTTCTACATTCGCCCTATACTCTCCAATCATGTTGAGGAGTATACAGTGGCGTACCTTAGAGACAATCTTACTGATAATTAGGCAGACTCCCCTCCATTCCACTCCCATCCTAAAAGTACCCCCTCTCTTTTGATGCACACTGCTGTTGTTACGATTATTTTTTTGGTCGATTTTCTCTCATTGAGCTTTGCAATGAGGTGTGTTGCCTTATGTCCACTAGGCTCTATAAGTCATTGTTTGCAAATTAGGGTAGACTGATTACATTATATTTGAATGTATCATGTTCTTTGCACTAACCATCTAGTTTTAACAAAACCTAAAAAGATTTTGAAGCTACCTTTTTGTTCTCTAAGTGTTTTCTTACAAATATTTTTGGGGAAACAAGTGGGAATAGGAAATATTGTGGCACCTACCACCTACACGTAATCTTCTGATTTAAAAATATTTTTAATTTTCATTGTAGGAATTGATTTAGTTAAGAAGTCCATTACCTACCGTTAAGCATCAGTATTTACGTTGTTTGAAGATGTATTTTCTGTTTAGACAGCAATTAGCTGTGAGATCCGTCTTGTATTCAGAGTCTGTCATGGCTAGAGCACAGATCAATGAAATCGTTTGACCATAAGGCGAAGAGAATCCTACTTTCCTTTTCTCTCGAGCTACTTTTCAACTTTTCAGACGGTTTCATGAGTGAATAATCATTCGAGTAACTATAGAGAATCAGGCCATAATCACTTCATGGGTTATGCTTTTTTTCTTACCACTGAATCATATTTTTAGGAAAAACATACCTTCGTTCCGCATTATTATTTCGTTCCCATAACATGCATTTCTTTCTTAAATAGGGCAAATTATAGTATAACACTTCCATTTTAAAAATAAGTTAGCCATATTAGTGGTGCGTAAAGAACACTGTAAAAAGATTAATTTTTTAATTTGTTAAAATTTATTCTCTAAAAAAATTAACTTGTCTATTGTACGACCTGAATTTGAAATCGTAATTTCGACAAGTACTCAAAAATCATATTTAGTTCTTACCTATACTTGAAAATATGAATTAAAAAGGTGTTATTAATACTATTCATGTATCTACAGTCTACACCCAACAAATCATAAAACGGTATTTGAACGAAACGGATTGGCTGCTGCAATCCTTGTTATTATCGATGAAATAAGAGCTCACTTACTAGAGGTAGATGATGCGTTAGCAGAAACTTCATTGCCATCAAACCTTTTTCAGCCAATCCGGTTCTTTCAAATACAGTTTTATCATTTGTTGAGTGTACATGAGCGTTTCCATTTGACACATTGGCACCCACTTCATTGATTGTGATTATTCAGAGTTTTTGCACACGTACACTTAGCCAAAGAAAAACGGTATTCGAAAGAAACGGATTGGCTGAACATGATTTGTAGGCACCATCGAAATATGTCTATGCTAATGCGTCTCCTAACTCTAGTATATACTTAAAGCTCTGATTTCATTGATAATAACAAGTATTGATTGTCTTGAAACCTGACCAATGCCCTATCCGTTTCTTTCAAATGCCGTTTTTACTTTTGACACGTGTACGTTCCTAAAATTATCAGAAATATTAATAAATAACTAAACTTTTTAATTTTTAAATTCAATCGAAAATTATGTAATTTGTTGTTGCCACCATATTTTTTTCTTCAGGACTGAAACACATTTTTGACCCAAATCATCGAAGAAGCACCCCTTAGCATACGCGGTCCTTTGTTTTGCAGATTGCATTTTGTTAGCACTTTAAAGATTCTAGACACCTAGCGTTTCGATTGATAATATAACAACCATCACCAAACTCCAACCAAGGTGCATTGACGTTGACATGAATCTTGATCAGGATGTGATCATGACATGATGTGATTATGGCATGATGTGATCATGACATGATGTGATCATGACATGAAGTGATCTTGACATGATGTGATCTTGGCATGATGTGATCATGACATGATGTGATCATGACATGATGTGATCTTGACATGATGTGATCTTGGCATGATGTGATCATGACATGATGTGATCATGACATGATATGATCATGGCATGATGTTATCTTGGCATGATGTGATTATGACATGATGTGATCATGGCATGATGTTATCTTGGCATGAAGTGATCATGACATGATGTGATCATGGCATGAAGTGATCTTGACATGATGTGATCTTGGCATGATGTGATCATGACATGATGTGATCATGACATGATGTGATCTTGACATGATGTGATCTTGGCATGATGTGATCATGACATGATGTGATCATGACATGATATGATCATGGCATGATGTTATCTTGGCATGATGTGATCATGACATGATGTGATCATGGCATGATGTTATCTTGGCATGAAGTGATCATGACATGATGTGATCATGGCATGATGTGATCATGACATGATGTGATCATGGCATGATGTGATCATGGCATGATGTGATCATGACATGATGTTATCTTGGCATGAAGTGATCATAACATCATGATGTGATCATGACACGATGTGATCATGACACGATGTGATCATGACACGATGTGATCATGACACGATGTGATCATGACATGATGTGATCATGACACGATGTGATCTTGGCATGATGTGATCATGACACGATGTGCATCTTGACATGATGTGATCATGACATGATGTGATCTTGGCATGATGTGATCATGACACGATGTGATCATGACATGATGTGATCATGACACGATGTGATCATGACATGATGTGATCATGACACGATGTGCATCTTGACATGATGTGATCATGACACGATGTGATCATGACACGATGTGATCATGACATGATGTGATCATGACACGATGTGCATCTTGACATGATGTGATCTTGGCGCCTCTCTCCAGCATGCCCCTGTACAGTGAGGGGTTATAATAAGTGTCTCACTCTAGGATCAACCTGATCATGTTCATGATCGGTGCAATTGAAGATCATATGAGGTAAACGTTTACAATGTTCTCTTTCTAGTGCTCTTTTTTCACTAACACACACATTATATAAAATAAAATATATTTTGTTATGCTACATCGTATTATTTTATAATGTAGGTATACATGATGCTATTCCATTATATATTTATGTATTCGTCAGGTGGAATTCTTTATTTTCATAGTCTAACATTTTCAAACAGCTGTTGATAACAGTGTTGAATCCAGGCATACCTCGGGGGGGGGCACTGCCCCCCCCGAGGTATGCATGTGCCCTCCCCGGCACAAATACCTATTCAAAATACTTTCAAAAAAATATGTGAAAAAAACACGTAAAAATAGACGGATCATGTCTAAAACCTTCCAAAACGGTTAGAATTGAATTAAAATTCCAAAAATTTTCCGGGGCTGTGCGCCCCGGACATGTATATTCTAATAAGTTTAATAAATTTACCTATTCTTAAATCTCTTGGACCATTTTTTGGATATTTTGCAATTTATAATTCCCCAAAATAGCTATACACTGTGATTCAAAATTGTACCTAAACAAATGACCTTGATCAAAAATTTTCTCGGGGGCTAAGCCCCCGAACCCCCTGTTTTTCACTGTGACCTATCAAAATATATTACGTATAATAATTGCTTTGTGCTTTGTACAACTACAAGCATATTCATAAATTAACTCTCCCCCCCCCCCCCCCCAACACCAATATCCAAAAAGTACCAAAAAAATATGCCACCCCCAACTATTCAAGTGCCCCTCCCGAGAAAAATGTCTGGATTCAACACTGGTTGATAAGAACCCGGTTATTCAATATTGCTATTATAATGTTAGTATTTTTGTTAAAAATCAATCAAATAACACAGTTTGGAACAATTAAGAGTACTGTTTCCTTTTATTGTTCAACAAAATGCACTACATTCAATTGAGGGCACCTTAATATCTTTGTGCTATTAGATGTGGGTTGTATAGTGGTATATTTTTAAACCAGCAAGAATTGAAATACAGGTACCCAAAGTTTGTACTAAACAAGATAAGCAATCACTACGAAACTACGACATATCTATCCATTGTGTTACTTAACAAATAACGATATTGTCTGACGTTAATTTTTAATAGGAAAAGTCCTTTGTATGGCTTATACAAAGCTGAGAGAAATGTAACAATCCCGAAAAGAGAAAATAATTTCATCTCGATTGTCCATTATTTTTGTGCGTAAATGCGTGTCAGTGAGTCTCCGTGTCATCACTACTTTTTAACCCACGCCTTTTTATTGTAAAAAAATATATAAAAATTTATAGAGGACAACCGCATTTATACATTTTAGAGAAAGCTACAGTTTTAAAGATGTTTCTTTTACACACAATCTGACTTGCAAGAATGATAAGTTACATTGGTAAACTTCACAATGACGTGTTCTAAAATATCTTTCTCAAGTCAAATGTTAAGAGAATTCAACCACGGTGAATGAACGTTTAATACATTTTACATACAATTAAATATTATATCAATTGTCAAAACAATTCTAATTATACACTAATAGTTTCCATCCGATCCAACCTTTCGTGGATGGAAACGTATTGTGGTTTCTTTTTGAATTATATTCCTCAAAGGTACATTTGATTCACACAAAATGTATTTAAACTATTAGCATCATTATCTGACTACTGGATATCTGACCTTTTACCACGTGACGCAAAACTAGCTTTTACGTGGATTTGTGTCATTCTGCTGCGATATTAATTCACTAATTAGTACATTTATGTAATTAACAGAGTCATATATCTTCCATTATTGTATTACTTAATAACATAAAAATAACATTATTGAAACTAAAACTAATGAAATGTGTATGCCCTTTTATGACCTTTTTCCTTTAACGACTTAACGACCCAGTACAATTTCTTTCTTTCATGCAAAAACAATTAGTCGACGTAAGCAACTAAAGAAAATATAAATAATTACAATTAATCTGTAATAATAATATTATTGAAACTTTTCAAAACTTTTTAAAATGTATTATCTTGTCTGACTTCTGCTCTTCCAGCTTTATTTCCTTGTTTTTTGTCGGGGCAGTAAAATGCATTACAATCGTTATTTCTGATCGCTCCGAAGACGTCTTTGAATCCTAGTAGCTCTGCCATGCTGTCTGGAGTGCTGAAAACAAACCAAACCATCACTCGTCTTGCCATAATGTCGCGTAGCAGCTTGTTATTACAGTGATACTCCACTTTTACAACCATTTAGCCTAGAATTGCTATACTCTAATTAGACAAAGCTAAAGACAATTATTTAGACATGAAACTAAGATTTAAAAAAATACCAACCACTTGCATGAAAATATCATGTAGGTATAGTGAATACTGATATCTAAATATAGAATCATAATTCCCCTCATCGAACGGGTTTTGGAATGATTCAATTCTCACGGAGTGTTGTAGTGTTGTGTTATATTTTTATATTATATTATATAATAATACTGAATATACGAACATTTTGTTCAACAAAGTTTGAAGTTTCTCAAAATGATGATATGTCGTCTTCTCACTTCAGTTATATACACTTCAAGAGGTTTTCTATATCTTTCTATCGAAACGGAGTTTGTCAGCCAGGACCATCTTTAATAATTTTAATTATAAGTTTTATAATGGGAGGATACTTTTCAACTAAATTGAAATTTAAGATGAAAAAGTATACAATCAGGAAGGGAAAATAAATGTTCCGAACTTAAATTAAGTGAAACCTTTTATTTTAAAAAATGATTCGAACTTAGAAGAGTTCAATGCCACGTACTAATACACGTTCAGACACTGAGTTGTATGATAATTTAGTCCTAAAATTGTTGTATTTGCTCAAATTAGCTAAAATGTAATTGATTCGGAACCATCGGGTAATAGCATGGTAGTGGTGACTGTTTGTTCCGATGAAAACAAACCGGAACCATTCCGATTTTCATCGGAACAAACCGCCACCACTGCCATGCTAAAATGTAATTATTCGGGGGTATACCTACGTTCAGGGTTGCATTTTTTAATGTGGAATTATTTTACTATAGCTTTTATTGAGCGATCGAAGCGAGCGACTCCTATAGACTCTTTTGGCACTAAACTCTTCTTTCTTTTTTTTTGTTAGTTTTTCATTCTATCTGCTTATTATACAGGTCGCACCGTTTCTCCGATCTAGCTGATATTTTGCACATCAGGTGGTGCGCGTATATGTGCTTGCTCATCAACGCGTTACAATGAATGTTTTCCTAATTTATTACTACAATACACTGTAATTTTTTGTATACATTTAGTTACTTATGTATTTGGCAGCCGCACTTGTGATTGAAGTAGCTATACAATAGTACATTCATAGATTTAGTTCAAATAGGTATACCTATACAATTCAATACCAAAAGTAATAAATCTATCAATGTACTATTAATTTAGTGTTACTTTTAATACACGTGCGGCTGCCATATACATTAGTACCTACTAAATTTAAAATTTTATTTTTTAACAGTTTACCTACCTATATTTCCCTACATTCCCTCAATGAAACAGAATTTTGATTTCTTTGGAGCTCTATTCTTTCACAAAATGTAGTGTCGCCTAAATAAAAGCGTCACATAAAATATGTGAAAATGATTGGGTTGATAAGATTTGTCCGATGACTTACTCGTGTGCTAGCTGCCAGAATCCTTGCTGGACCACACTGCCTCCTGTTGCTCCTCCCATGCGAGAGATCTCGCAGAACATGCGGTTCTCGCACTGGGACTCCTCCAGAGAGTCGAACCCGAACCTGTCGAAGAGCTCCATGGCAGGATGCAGAGACCCATCTTCAGCCCGTTGTCGATTCATCCCGGAGCTGAAAACAGACCAGTGGTTTCTTCTCAAGCCAGATTTCATTCGAAACTAGGAATCAGTGAGTTTCGAGGTGAAAGCACCAGCCTTTAGAAAAACATTGTTGTGATTGTTTTCAAGTGTATTTCTAATAATTGCACAATGAACCTCACCGCACATGTCACTGTCAGAGTAAAATTCATTTAATTAGCAATCAATTAACTATTATAGTAAGATCTAGAATTATCGAAAAGTAATTGTTTGTCATAATTTTCTAAATGCATTTCAGAGTTAAAATTCAAAAAAGATTCGTACTTCTGAATACCAGAATATAATGAAAAATATTTTCTAACGGTTCTTTCATTTGATTAACGTTTGTTATTATTGAAATCATGAATTATAGAGTTTAGTTATTATTTAAAATTAATTAACGTAATATTAAATCAAAAATATAATTAATTGTCTCATTTTCTCGACAGTCTGGAAATGCCAAGAATTATTACGAAGCTATCGTAAATAATATAAATCTACAGTGAATACTATACTATACTATACTAGTGTATACTATAAATCAATATAGTGTTATTACTATAATGCCAATTGTATTAACCTTCTTTTCCATTAGTCGGCATAAGTACCTAAACAGACGTTTTAAAGAAAGTTAACTAATTAGTTAGTCAATGCGGCAGGAAGTGGGGGTCCAAGAAGATTGTCAATTACATTAAAGGAGGTTGTGCACTATCGAGATGTGTATACTCTCTGGCTTTCACTGCTGCGCGGTTCTTCGGAGAGTTTCAGCGTTATTTGTTTCACTACACTAGGCGTTTCTTTATGATTGGCCAACCGTTTAAATAATAGGAATTAAAGGCGTAACACTACAAGACTATTGTCACAATGAATTCATTGTTCAGATTTGTCTCTACAGAGGAGCAAACACTTATTTGTTCTCGCTTCGGCTGCATTATGGGTTTAAATGATTTCTTCGGGTCATGACATTTACACAAGTATTATGACGTCGATGCCATGCCATGTTAGCTATTGTAAATGTTAACCTATTTAGTGATTTAACACATTAAAAACAACTTCAAGTAGGCATTATTCTTTATATTATGTATTAAACAATGCCACATTAGAATTAGCGTATACCTACCTACGAGAATATACGGTGGTACTAAGTTAGACATACTCTTTTCAGAAATATTTTTTTTTCTAAGACTATCAGCGATTGGAATAGGTTGCCACTATCTAGTGATTTCAGTGGTGTAAATAGTTTTGGTGCATTCCTAGATTTATTTATAATCATAGTGAAGTGTAAATATAATCCTAGAATGTTATACTAACCTAGGAATAAATATAAAAAAAACATTCTGGCGGTATAAAGTTAGAGCAGTTAGAGCTTGGGATTGAATATATACAAAAATAAATTGAATACATTTATGTGAACGTTGCCTAACGTTGTCCATTTCCAGAATTGATGTCAAATACTGAGTGTAAAAAGGAATATTTTAAATTATAAATACCAAATCACAAGAATGTAATGTCATTGGTAAGTATAGGGGTGTATGTTAGCTCTAACTAGGTACCTACAAAGAAAGAGTAATCCATTAGAAGAGAATGGAATGAACAGCACATTTTCTTAGTGTTCAAGCGTATTTTATAAAGCTGATATCTTTGAGCTACAATCTGAGATCTGATTCACTTCTTAAAACAGTAAAAACTAGTTAAATGTGTTAATTGTAAAATTCAGCAAGAGTTCCCATAATATTTGAGAGACGAGCTCGTTACATACTTACTACACTTATATAACGTAAGAGACTGTAACACTTACAGATTATATTAAGATGAATGGTTGGGTAGGATGCTAGAAGTCCGATTAGTTGAAACAATCCCCCTATACGTTATCTGCACATAGAAATGTACTTCGACTTCAAATGAAATAGGTGATAACTGATTGGCGATTGCTTACTTGGTTGAGTTAATGTTGAGAACATTTGGTGGAAGAGCGGCTAAGAACAGACCCAATGGAATGAATGCAGCCAAAAGTCGAACTGCCTTTTCCCACGGTGTCTTCTTCTTCGTGCTGGCGCTGGAAAATCAAGTAATGCATTTACAGAATATTAATTATCGTCTTATTATTTTAGCCCTTTCATTAGCCTCTTTGCACATCGATGACCCAAGAGAAAAATAACGCGATTTCCCTTCCTCAGCAAAGACAAAGTAGGAGAGGCGTAACTTTAGCAATAGATAGAAACCTGGGGTGTCATTCCTGTACGTTTTTAGTCTAGATCGTATCGTAAATTTTGTTTACTCCAATATTAACGTCCATAACAACGGTTGCTACTGCCTTAAATTTACGAAAAGAGAGTGAAAATGCGAACAGGAATCATCCCCCCTGATTTGTCTATATACATTTAAATAATATTATGATTAGCCTAGGATATAACAATGTATTCATTAAAGTTAAGATATCATTCTCAACAAATGGTGTTACTTTGCAATAAGTTCAAACTTCATCAAGAAACAATATAAACAATTCAGTTTGAAATCAAGATATATTAAAATATGTGTTATTTTAATGCGTGCCATACCTTTTGTTAGTTGTAGCTACTTTCTTCCCACCATCAGACATGTCCAGACTGCCTTTTGAGTTGTATGAGACAGATTGATGTGCGCTAGCGGTGGGAGCCGGCTCCACATAGCGGTCACCAGAGTAGGAATTCACGTACTGATAAGGATAAGGCTCCTTCGCCTGAACATTGTACCCTTTCACAGGAGCTCGCTCTTGAGAGCTGCGATAATCATCCTCAAATTTTATTGGTTTATAACCACTGGTTTCAAAAATAACTTTGCTTTTAGGTTTCTCGATATTATATTGAGTGTATGCTTCCTTTTTATGTTTCTGTTGCAATGTCTTCAAGTACTCATTGGGTAGGTTTGATTCTGGTTTATGTTGCGGTGGTATTTGTCTGATGTATGGCCCCTCCTGATCCTGGGCTCCTGATGGTTCTGTAGGGAAGACCGGGGGTGTGAGGCGATGATGAGTGGAGCTTGCTTGGGCTCCTGATGGTTCTGTAGGGAAGACCGGGGGTGTGAGGCGATGATGAGTTGAGCTTGCTTGGGCTCCTGATGGTTCTGTAGGGAAGACCGGGGGTGTGAGGCGAGGGTGGGTTGCAGAGAAGCCCCCTGCAACGCCGCTGGTGTCTGGTGAGGACCACTGATCTGTCTTGTTGAGGTTTATGGGAGAAGAAGTACTTGGCGTTCCCACTGGGTCGACTTCCACACCGTAAGCCAGCCACAAGCTGGTCAGAGCGACGCCAAAATGCAGTATCTTCATATCTGTACAAAGTGAATTTACAAAATAAGTTGGTGTTCAATGATCCATATGTCTCAGCAGTCTCAGATATATCTTGTGATGCAAGGCCATGCCCCTGTTGCTACTAAATGAGATGAGATTTCAATATCAACGATAAATGTCAAGAATTTTAAATGCTTTGCTCAGATTTGACTTAGGTACTGATTAAAACCATGAGTATACATACCAAAGAAGAACTATGGAAGAACTGAATACATATCATATTTTTTGTAGAGCGCATAAAATAACTGATACAAGAAACTCCAAAGAAGTATTATTAAAACGCCGAACCTTCAAAATGTATTTAAAAATATACTCTATAAATGTGTATCCAAATCCAAAAAGTGCAACAAGGCTTCCAAACTGTAAATTAATGTCTTGTTGAGACTTTCTGGAACGGCATCTCTACTCAATATCACCATGTAAATACACAACAAACTGCAGTGAATATGTGACTTACCTGATAGCAGTGTTTCGAACAATACCCTCTCTTCAAGATCGACCTCTTCTTATATGCTGACATTTGAATTGTTTAAGCTCTATCGATGCATGCCCGTAGCATGGTCTGTTTCCTTCGGTTGTCACTTCTCTCATACCATGACATTCATCACACCCCATTGTTATGAAAACTCTCTTTCAAATGTTTATTACATAGCATTAAACATATTTAATGGGATTTAATATTATTTTTATATTACTATATTGTTTTTGTAAACACAGCTTAAACTGTCAGTTTAGAAACTAGTGGAATTAAATTGGTTTACACTTGGTAGGTAACACTTTAAAATTTCGCACTCCATATATTTATAGAAGTAATCACTCGTGACTGTAACATTTGATAAAATATTTGTGTCACATCATTATCCATCGTGTTCCCCCAACCCCACCCACCGATACTGTCACTTCATGAACAATGAGACACCAGCTGTCACAACATACTTCGAATTTAACCACTAACAAGCCTACTTCACAATATTTAACGTATTTTTGTCGCCATGAAAAATAATGAACATAGTAATACTCAATGTTGGGGACGGAACTTTTCATAAGTTCACGTTCCCGGGAACGCGTTTTTTTATGATTCTATGATTATGACTCTTTTACTAATTGAACTTAAAGGTTCAAAAGCTAATATTTTGAGAGAGCTTTTAAAATTGGTAAAGTTCCTTTTTCCGTATAATATTTTTATGAAAGGTGATCATTCGCAATGAAGTAAATTTACATCACAGGTATAGAGGAGGTAATCACTAACTTCCATCCATAATCCAAGGACAATTGTCATCTCAGATAGTAAATTCAATCATCTGCTCTATAGGGATCATCAGAAGGAATATTAAAAATTTAGAAAATACGTTTGTACACATTTTTATTAACTTGAACTTTTGCATTCAAATGTAAAAAAAAGGAACTTGAACTCTTGATCAGTTCATTTTACAAAAGAAAGCGGAATAAATAGCATGTAAAATTCCTTAATGTACGTACTTGATTGTCAATTTGATTTTTACTCAATGTGATCTGTGAGAAGGGACATGTGAGTGAAAGAGATTGAATTCAAGGTTTAGTGCTTAGCTCATTGGGAAGAGGAATACATGAGAACGAAAATAAAATAGTAATTGTACTCATTTATTAATTAATTAATCAATTAATTAATAAAAAAGATTTGTTTTCAATTTTATTACACGTAAACTTGAAAAGCAAAGAGAAATTAAGAAAAAATAAGATTTTCAGTTTTACAATCTCCTTTTGTCGTTTCATTTATGATATGTTTAGTGATATGTTTAGAATATGAAATTGTACTTAGTATTTATATTATATTTTATCAGACAGTATGTATGTCCATAATAATATTAATATTAACAGTACATTAGTAATATAGCTTCAATTATAATCAATTATAATCATAATTATAATTTAGATAGTAGTAGGTATATATTAATTTTTTCCATTTTTCAAGTATCTAATAACATTATGTAATTTTAATCTAATCTAATTTAATAACATGCCCTACCACAAGCTAAGATTATTAGGGTATGTACACATTACTATTGTAAAACACCATGTACCACTTTGAAAAATAAATCTTTGAAAAATAAATCTTTTAAATTATAATTTTGTGATAATATACACCACTAGAACAGATAAAATCATAATCTGAAAGTCAAGAAAATAGCATATTAAAAATAACTAACTCTTGTACCTACAGGTTTCACAAATCGCAACTCATTATCTCTAAACTAAAGAATTGTTATGAGAATTGGTTCAATGAAATTGCATGCAACCCAATTAACTTCGCTGTGTTGCGGGTCAGTCTACACACGAGTGGCAAGGCGTAGCAGTTCGACTGAATTTAGACGTTCTTAGAAATTTACTGGCACATTATTATTTGCTTCATGGCTCTGATACGACCAAGACTTTTACTCATTAGCATGCAAGGAATGACAATACATGTGATTCCTCATGTGACCTCTAAAGAAGATGGACGTTATGTAATAGAGAGAATACTAGATGTTATAGCTAGTCATACATGTGTTGCCATTTGGTTAATATGTAACGAAAAGTCAGAAGTCAAATTTAAATGATTGATTATTGGAGATTGCAGAGTGATTTCCATCACGCGAAAACCAGTGTATAAGAAACAGTAATATATTAGTTTTATCGAAAATGAAGGGAGAGGAAAATTGTGCAAACTACAAATCAAGAACTACCTATACCTACCCCTCTCGAAAACATATTTAAAATAAAATAGTACAACCAAAACAATATAATGTACCTATATTAACAATATTTGTTTTATTTCTCATAAGATGCCAATTATAAGTAATGTTGATTGTATCGTAAGTAGTAACTAATGTTACAAAAGCTGGAATTATACCTTAGTGATATTTGTACCTCATTCGACGAATCACAGTCCAGTCCCATGGAGCAATCATGTAGTTCATGTAGATCATGACATGATGTTGATGATGACATGATGTTGATGATGACATGATGTTGATGATGACATGATGTGATCATGACATGATGTTTTTCAACATCGATTTGTTTGCAATAGCTGCGTTTTGATCCTAATCTCCTCAAACGCTCTCACTCGTGTAAATTCTTGTCATTCAGCTATGATTTGAAATGTTGTGAATCAGCATGGACGTCCCCCGGAGTTGAAGCAGGAAGGGGAGGGGGGGGGCGCTTGCCCCCCCCCCCCCCCCCGCCCCCGGATGTCAGGAAAACATACAATTTTTCTGATGTTTTATGTATAGTTTCATTTTGTAATCAAAAAAACTAAAGAAAATTTATTTCAAAGCGTCAAAAACACAAAAAATGCCCTGCGGGGCAGGTTTGAACGTTTCTCCCACCACCCCAAAGTGACAAATTTAAAAATTATTGAATATTTCAACTAAATACACCTCATAACGTCTCAAAATTGATTTCAATGTCCAAAAACCAAATAACGTTCTGCTACCTGGCAGAGAAATCCTGCGGACGCCCATGTGCAGCAGTAAGGTAGGGAAATCAGGGAGCTCAGCTATTTTCTCGCTATTTTTTCTAGAAGTAAGTACTGTGCGTAGGGTCAGTTTTATTTGCAAA
The DNA here is from genome assembly GCA_934045905.1 of Leuctra nigra. Taxonomy (NCBI): domain Eukaryota; kingdom Metazoa; phylum Arthropoda; class Insecta; order Plecoptera; family Leuctridae; genus Leuctra; species Leuctra nigra. The sequence goes on from OW203763.1 coordinate 5,005,913, forward strand.
AGACACCTTGGAGTAATAATAGACTTCCATGATCTTATAATTGTATTCAATATTTTCGTAACTTATTATCTAATGCTTGTAAGGTAAGGACCGGTTTCTCAGTCAGAATAATCTGTCGGTAGGATCAGTGTTTATGTGCTAATGGTGACGGATGAATGATGATGATGATGATGATGATGATGATGATGATGATGATGATGATGATGATGATGATGATGATGATGATGAATAGCTGCGGTAGGACGGTCAGGGAGGTTATAGCCTAGGGCACCAATTTCAAGGAATTTGAAAAGTTCTTAGATGTTAAAATTTATTTTTGTTTTTAGATGGAAGAGGAAATGCGCCAAATTTGTATTGGAGGGGAGTCACAGTTATTAATGCGACCATGAGGAAGTTGGGAAGGTGGCGGGCGTAACTTATTAGTTGGGAACCGCTACAACTTCTGTCTCTCGACTGAGGAGTGAGGAAAACCCCGAAAAAGCTTCAGTCAGGAAGAACGGCCGCGAGAATCGAACCCAGGACCTCCGGAGTGCAAACAGGGCTTTACTAGCTGAACCAACTTGTTCTGTAATAAACATTAAATCGAGGAACAATTGATCTATCCTGCTCTTTCAATGGCTACATGATCTTATTCAGAAGCTATTCCGCTATGTTACGTTCGTAAAACCGGGTTAGGTGCTAATTGCTCTGTTTCCTCGTCTGTTTCCTCGTATTCTGCGTCTGGTTCCTGGAACTTGGGTCTGACCCCCATGGGTCTGACCGTCCTCGGGCGTGCGCATGCGTGCTTCTGTCTCGCGTGATGAGGGCTCAGGGCTTGAGGATTCCCCAAGAAAATCCCATCGTGACTCATCACTCATCAGTCATCACTCATATCACGTTCACGTCAGTCGTCCATCGGCGAGGACAAAGTTCATGAGTTGACCTCTGCAAGTGATCTGAAGTGATCTGACCTGACAGAGACGAGAGCGCTAGTGGTCCCGCAGACAAACTGGTCGCGACTTCTTGTACCCCGCAGCCCTACGAGCCAGTTAGTCTCTGCTCTTGCTCGGCCTAGGAGAGTCATTCTCTACCGGACTCGACGAGTCATTAGGTTTAGTTTGAATCGACTCACGAGGTGTTTCTAATCGTCATTTGTTACGAGTGAAAGCGAACTTGAATTCTGTGTTTGCAAACGATCAACAGAAAATAATAGAATGTGTGCGTTAGCTAATGAATGAGTTAGCACGTTATAATAATGTGAATTTTTAGTGTGATATAGACGCTGGTCAAAGGTTTTGTTTACAAACATTTTGATTGTGTATTTTGCATACTATTAGTTTAGAGGGACACGCGGAGTGGATACTTTCTGATTTCCGCGAATAACATTTGATTTACTTTGTTCACTGTTATCAACAATAGTGCGTGCGAAATAATATAATCTAGTCATTGACATAGTTAGGTCGCTAATTAAATCTGTCACAAAACGGGAGGTGGTCAGTAATCAAGTGATAAGAAAGTAAATGTTCTTGACTTCCTGAAATCACACCGTTTACCCTTGTGTCATATTCAACAATGCCGAAAATCGAGTTGTATTTAGGTTTGTTTTTCTTATCGTTTCTGTCATTAAGTGTGGGATATACTCTACATAAATGTTGTCCATATCATCAACAACTGCGTAATGATTTACAAACATGTGAAGATTTCAGCCCGGAGACATTTTACAATAACACTTCCAACGATACTCAATATTTAAATGTCAGTCAACCGCACTTGATCAACTCGACAAATCTTCCTTGGTGGTTCTTTGAAGACGTCGATATACTCGACGTTGACACTTTAAAACCTGTAAATCCCAGAACTTCGTTTCTCCAAGGAAGATTCCCACTGGACGTGAAAGCAGGAGAAAACCTGCCATGCAGTTTCCATTCAACAAGACTAATAACAAACCATGATGACTTCAATTTTCTGGAAGACGGGACTTTAGTTCTATACAACGGGGACACTAACCAATCTTTCCCAAGTTTATCTTATTGCTCGGATATTGTACAATTATTGGAGAGGGCACACGTGATCAAATTGTGTCCGTGTCTCACTAAGTTCTGCATTCGAAAATGTTGTTCTCCTAACAAGATCATGAAAGTAGGGAATTTCGATGAAAACTCCCGATGTGTGACACCTGAAAACAACGTAACAGAACAATGGAAACCAGACATTATTCGCACAGACAACAGTACTCTTGATGAACCACACATAATCATCTATGGACTTCCAAAATGTGAAAATTCAACCCAGCTTTTGAATAAAAACAATGGCCAGCCGGCATATTCTGTGAATGTTTTGAACAACTGCGATGTTCGTATTGACAAATCCGGTGTTGACGAACGGAACATCAAGTACACGGAATATTGTGCTGATATCACGGAGTATGAAGACGGAACCAGGACGAGGAACATCGTCTATTGCGCGGACGAGCCAGTGGAGGAGAAGCCAAACAACTACGGCCTATTCTATGGAATATTTGTTATCATCGGTGCAATCTTTCTATCGGCCACATTAGTGGTGTATGCTGTGCTTCCCGAGCTCCGTAACCTCCACGGCAGTAACCTGATGGCGCATACAGCGAGCTTCCTCGTCGGATACATCGCTCTGGCAGCCGCTCATCTTAATCCTTACATGCCGTACAACCTCTGTGTTGCCATTGGTAGGTGCAATCATACGGATCTCTGGCAGACGCTCATCTTAATCCTTACATGCCGTACAACCTCTGTGTTGCCATTGGTAGGTGCAATCATACGTATCTCTGGCAGCCGCTCATCTTAGTCCTTACATGCCGTACAACCTCTGTGTTGCCATTGGTAGGTGCAATCATACGGATCTCTGGCAGACGCTCATCTTAATCCTTACATGCCGTACAACCTCTGTGTTGCCATTGGTACAGTACGTCCAGTGAGCGTGTAGCCAGTTCAGCAAATGCTGTGTAAAATTCAACAATGGGTTTAGCTTGTAATCCTGAGTGTTTTGACGCGTGTGCGGTTGTAAATATCTCTCAACGACTGAGGTGTTCGGGAAAGGGTTGTTTTGTTGTGGTGCCAAATATCTTTCAATGCAGTTGGCTTTTAAAATTCAAGGAAAGTTGTTTAAAATGGCAACAGTGTAGGTGGAAGGGGTGGCAGGTCATAAAAAGAGTTGTATCTTGTCAGAGCTTAACTGTCGAACAAGGGTCGAACAATACTGCTCATCTTATGAAAGGAAAGGCTACACGCTCGCTGGACGTACTTTAGGTGCAATCATACGTATCTCTGGCAGCCGCTCATCTTAATCCTTACATGCCGTACAACCTCTGTGTTGCCATTGGTAGGTGCAATCATACGTATCTCTGGCAGACGCTCATCTTAATCCTTACATGCCGTACAACCTCTGTGTTGCCATTGGTAGGTGCAATCATACGTATCTCTGGCAGCCGCTCATCTTAATCCTTACATGCCGTACAACCTCTGTGTTGCCATTGGTAGGTGCAATCATACGTATCTCTGGCAGACGCTCATCTTAATCCTTACATGCCGTACAACCTCTGTGTTGCCATTGGTAGGTGCAATCATACGTATCTCTGGCAGCCGCTCATCTTAATCCTTACATGCCGTACAACCTCTGTGTTGCCATTGGTAGGTGCAATCATACGTATCTCTGGCAGCCGCGCATCTTAATCCTTACATGCCGTACAACCTCTGTGTTGCCATTGGTAGGTGCAATTCTGGCAGACGCTCATCTTAATCCTTACATGCCGTACAACCTCTGTGTTGCCATTGGTAGGTGCAATTCTGGCAGACGCTCGCTAACTATTGAGTATTGGGCCACCCATCAAGACATTTTGATACACATAATGCAAGCTGGGAGCGCATCCTACCTCTATATGTACCCCTTGCCGGCTCAACTAAGATTCAATAATATTTCAACCTGTGAACACTGTAACTCCTCATGGCTGTCATTCAATCCAAGTAATACATTTGCTTTTCCCTCCAGGCATTTGATGACCTTATATCTAAGTGCGGAAGTAAAAGTTTTTTTGTACTCCGCAAAAGTAATGCCATGATTAATTATGCACTCAATTGTCACTACTAAGTGTGGGTGATTTAACAAACGCTTTTTCTTGCTTTGCCATTAATTTCTTATGCACTGCTTTCATTAACTTGGATGATTAGCTTATGTTCTGTTTTCATTAACTAGTATGATTAACCAAGTATGACGTAATGATGAGGGAATTGTGTTTACATAGCACATACATTGGCAATGAAGTGAAACCAAAGGGTATACCTGGCCTGGACTTGAACTCAAGAGCAGTAATATGTAGTCAATGGTAATACACCACATTTCCCAAGTGGAGCTTAAAACTAACTGTAGTTATTAAGGCCGGGTAGGACCATAGTTATAGTTAGTTAACATCGATAGTTAACTTAATCCAGAGTTGGTCCTACCCGGCCTAAACTATAATCGTAATACCGATACTCAAGGATACCGGTCCTTATCATCGGATATTATCATTAGTTTAATTTTCAGTTTAGTTAAGCTCAACTTCGGGAAATGTGGTGTAATATATACCATAATGAACTGCGGCATATTAGCTTAAAATGCAGTCAATGTAGCCTGAGGTTAATGTAAACTGAGGAAATAAGCCCCGGAATTCAATTGCAGTGTATAATGGAAGTTCCCTTCCTTTGCGGAAGGAAGTTCCTCTACATGTCGATACATATCACATTGTTTTCAGTAGAATCTTTCTTTTTTTAAAGAAAATTTCTGTTGCATTACTTATACTTGGCAATCCCTGAGGTAGGCTACAGGTTGTAATCATGTTATTATTGTAATTATAAACATGTTAAATATTAGTTATTACTTTACAAGCATATTCAGCCTTCGAGAATCTTACCAGAGAATATTTACTGTCTATTTTTAAAATGAGTGTTAAAAATGTACATATTTTTCATGTATTTAGACACATTGTATGCCCTATGACGTCATAACATTCGCAGCATTGAGTTTGTTTTGTTTGTGTTTGCTGATTGCTTGAAGGTGACTTGGTTGGCTTTAGTGGACCTCCTCATTAATTTCACTTCTTTTAGTTTCCAACCATTGTTTCATCAGGTGCTTTACTCTGGCTTTATCAGGTGTCTCTGTCTTTACGGTGTACAATTACAAGCTCTGCAAAGAGCTCTTAGATCAAGTGCAACATCAAACATCTACATAAATTGCATTGATATGTACTAAAAATTGATTTAGACAAGACATTTTAATAAACTTTAACCCAAGAAGAAAAACCGCTTTCAAACAAGATAAACCAATGTGAAAGCCATTAATAGTAAAAAATGTTCTCTTCGGTAATTATTATACGCTGTTTGATGTCATATCAACCTTTCACTTGAGAAGACTTATGATATAATTAAATCAATCAATTCACTTCACTGGAGTCCAAGTGACAAGAATATGTCAGTTTTTTTGTGTCCGAAGTTGACTGGTCTCAAGTCACACAATATATAATTAAGGTCGGTGACAGGCAAAGATGAACCCGCGCTAGCATGGGCCGGCCTATATCTGGCCATGTTAAACAGGGTTCATCTTTGCCTGTCACCGACCATAGGTACATTGCTGTAATTATATTGAAATAATTCCAAATTATATGAATTATTAGTTACAATACCATGGAAACATCAGAATCACATTTCGAATATTCGAGTAAACTGCTTCATAGTTTACTTCATAGATTTTTTTACATCCGCATTGTTTCGTTGACCGACTCCTTTCTTTAATCAATGATAATGTCAAATGTTACGGACCAATTCTTGCTGCCCTTCACAAGCCAAACTGTTGCGGAGAAGTGAAGGACATCATTTTAGATGGGATGAAGCAGGAGAGATTTCTAACTCTGTCGGATTGTCGGCGAAGCAGGCGAAATAATTAGGAGATATATTGGAAACGAGTTTTCATTTTTTTTTATGTTATTTTCATGATAATGAATAAAATATTTAATATGATTTGATTTCCTGCACTCTCGGTACAAATTAGTTTCTGTACATTTGTTGTGAATTATAAGATGTAAATTGCGTACGCTAATGGTTTTCCTTCTGCTTGCAGGCTTCATCATCCAGTTCACAGTTCTGGCTGCGTTCTTCTGGCTAAATGTCATGTGCATCGACATTTCATGGACTTTCAGGTGAATACGGGGTTCTGAGGGGGGGGGGGGGGGGGGGGGGGGTCACACACTCACATACATACGTACTTCTTGTTTCGTATGAAATATATTATGATAGATTCCAGAAATAACTGCAACTTCGTACTTCTAATATTTACTCACTTTTTCTAAAATACCTAGAAAATCTCTCTTGAAGTTGATTTTCTTCTCGTACGTAGATAATTAAAATGAGGAAGTAAAGGGCTAAATTCCTGCCACATAAACTAATGGGAGAGCTTTCCTCTCATCGTGGCTACCGCTGCGGCTAAACCGGTCCGGTTTGAACACCATGTGACAAAGTGTGTTTCAGTACTCTCATTTACACATGTAGAAATACACGGTAAAGTGTACACCCAACAAATCATAACACGGTATTTGAATTAAATCGATTGGCAGCTGGCCAGGGCAGTTATTCTATAACTTTAAAATTCCGGATTCGGCCCGAATACGATTCGGTGCAATGTTAATCCATATGGCCGTGAATCGTATTCGGGCCGAATTTGGAATTTTAGAGTTATAGAATAACTGCCCAGGTTCCTTGACAATCAATCCTTGTTATTATCAATGAAATCAGAGCTCAACTACTAGAGGTAGTAGATGACGAGTTAGCATAGACTTCATTGGATGATATGATGCCATCACATTTTTGCAGCCAATCAATTTCTTTCAAATACCGTTTTATCATTTGTTGAGAGTACCTACACACTCGGTGGTAGACACCTCTCTCAACTCTCATAGATGCATTGATTGATCAACTTTTAATAGAGACAGTTCTAGATTTTAGAGTCCTGGGGATCGCTGTAGAAACTGACGGCTGTGACAAAGTTCACAAAAAGCGGACATTTTCCCAAAGCTCATTATTTACTCCACTGTTATGCAACTGTGGGAGGTAGTTTTTATACACATTTTCTGGGTATGCTATTGAGAAATTGTAAGAAATATTTAAAGGCAAAAAACTTTACTTTTACTCTTTTACTGCAAAGTAAACTTAAACATCTTTTAAATAGACTTTTAAAACTTGGTAATACTTTTTTATTTCAAGTAGTTCTTAAATTTTCTCAATAGCATACCCAGAAAGTGTGTATCAAAACTACCTCTCAAAGTTGCATAACAGTGGAGTAAATAATGAGCTTTGGGAAAATGTCCGCTTTTTGTGAAAATATGACGCAGCGTCAGGACCATAAAGTAACTACCAGGACTCTTCAGGCATGATTTTTAGAACTGACGACATTCTTGGTAATGTAACTTCTATTGGTTGTTTGTGTCTAGCTGGTTGCGGCCAAGGTCTGTTGTTCTCATGGCCTTGATTATGCTAATCATGAGTATCAGTGAAGATGGGATGTTTTAGTCATGTCAGCTAGGGAATGAATATGTGAACGGAATTCCCAACCCACAGCTCCCGATGATTACCAATTATTATATTAGAAGCTGGATCGGATGACCTTGAATCTGATCGTTGAGTTCTCATCTCGGACATTCGACTGAGATTAATAACCATTTGACACAACTTCACAAGACCCAAGTCTCTAGAAAATTATATATCTTTTACAATCTTTTACGTGATAGCTATTCTGAATGTTTCCCAGATCACTTCACTATAGTGATCTAACGTGTACTTCAAACCTGTCAAACATTCACTGAGAGAGTTAAAATAGATAAATAGCTATTTTAGCTTTCCATAATTATGTTTAATTAAATACATTATAATTATGCGCGAGTAACATTGTTGTACAGTCCATGGCCCAGAACTGAAAAGTGCCTTGGCCTTTAAGGTCACTGGTCACAACGACCTGCATTTAGTGGGTACATGCACGCAGTACATTATGAAGCTTACTACTCATACCTTCAAGGGCGTATCCAGGATGAAATTTCAAATTTCGGAGAGGGGTTCGGGGGCGGAGCACCCGAGAAAAAATTTGATCAAGGTATCATTTTGGTGCATTGATTCGCAGTGCAGCTATTTTCGGGAAATATAAATTAGAAATGCCCAAAAATTGGTCTACGAGGTTTAAGAATTGGTTAAGAACTTATTCGCGTATGCAAGTATAGGATGCATAGTCCCGGATTTTTTAATTTTAACTCGATTCCAAGCATTTTGGTACGTTTTCGACATGCGCTATCTCTTTTTAAGTGTTTTGTTCACATGTTATTTTAAATGTATTTTTTTTTATTTGTAGTCATGATTTCAAGGGGGGGGAAGGGTGGCCCCCACGGCCCCACTCCTGAATACGCCCTTGCATATCTTTATGCTGGTATAGCATTAAATGTATCAATGTCTTGTATTATCATGGTAACACGTAGGTAGGTACTAATGCTTAGCTTATTTATACATTGGGATTTGGCAATTAAAATCAGACCTAAAGTTTAACATGTACAATTTCGTAATAGCTAATATTATTGTATTATAGCATTTACCCAGTTATTCTGGTATACTTTTATGATTTTAAAATTGCACAACCCTAATTTTAAATGTTGCACTTGATTATGCTACACTGGCCTAACGTGACGACGGAGTCTTCCAACCTTTGGTAAATCTGCCCCAACCCAAGAGGTTTTGATCTGTCTTTATGAAAGTATTAATTGAAAAAATGATCGAACACAACAAGATAAAAAAATAATGCAAAGTATTTTATTGTATCATTGTATGTGTTGTTCGAGTAAGTATTGAAATTTCCTGAACAGAAAGATTTATTAAATGAAATTTGACACTGCAGGGTGGACACAGTGCCGGAACTATAGGATTTCAGGGCCTCCCGCGAGATTTCCACAGACCCCCACCCCCCTCCCTCCCACATAAAAAACTTTTTTGTTAACGTTTCTCTTCATATTTCAATATGTCTCCGTTTGGTGGGCACTGTTTGGTTGGCTTTAAGTTCAACTGATAGATTTATCTGATGAGGTGTTCGGGAAACCCCCTAGAATATGTAACACTTGGCCCCATGTCCACTTATATTATACTCTGAAACAATACGTATTATATATTTCTGAAGTCAAAGATATACTTTGAATAAAAGCACTAGTACATCAAGTAAAGTCCTGCCGCCCTAAAGTCCTCCCCCCCCCCTCCCACGCAACCACGGTCCCATAATAAATAAAGAATTTGTGAATACGTTGTGAATAAATAAAATAAAATAATAATAATAGTTCCACAACTCGCCAGGAATTCCATGTGGTCCAGTTTAACCACCGCCATCGCTTGTCACGGTATACGTGCTTTTCCTAACGTTCTGTGATCCTTCATTTACATACTTTTCACTCCAGGTTGTTATTAGCATTTTTGCAGAATTACACGACTTAATTCCCTTAGCACAAAAACACATTTGTATTTATATTTCTCTTAACTCTCTTCTTGTATTGCAGTGGACTCCGACCTCCACAAGGCAGCGCTAGGGTGCACGATCACAAGAAGTTCATCTACTACTCCTGCTAGACAGTCCCTGACTCTATGATTGTGTTGCAGTGGACTCCGACCTCCACAAGGCAGCGCTAGGGTGCGCGATCACAAGAAGTTCATCTACTACTCCTGCTAGACAGTCCCTGACTCTATGATTGTGTTGCAGTGGACTCCGACCTCCACAAGGCAGCGCTAGGGTGCGCGATCACAAGAAGTTCATCTTCTACTCCTGCTAGACAGTCCCTGACTCTATGATTGTGTTGCAGTGGACTCCGACCTCCACAAGGCAGCGCTAGGGTGCGCGATCACAAGAAGTTCATCTACTACTCCTGCTATGCGTGGGGCAGTTCGGCCGTTATCTCTGTTATCACCGCTATCGTGCAGTTTACAACAGGAGATCATCCCTGGAGCCCTGGCTTTGGAAAGAAATCCTGTCTGTTCAATGGTAAGATATCAGACAGTTGCACAGAGACAAGGCGGTTGCTTGGTGTGTAGTCTTGTGTTGTTTTTGAAGCTTGAAGAGGCTAGAGGGCATAGCTCCTCCGCCTCCGACACCCTCGACGTCCAAGCTCTGGAGCGATGTCGTCGAGGTGAACCCTGACCTAGCCATGACCTAGCATACTCTGCACCAGAGCTGAGCGGTGAGCTGAGCGGCACCAGAGCGGTGGCCGCATTTCATCTGATGTACTCGATTATTACTGAACTCTATGAATTTTGCTTTTCCTAATTACTTCGTGCATATTCGCCCCCGCCCCCTACTTGGGGTGGGGGAAATGTGGTAGCTTATATCTTTAGTGAACTGAACAATGAACATCTCTTCATTTCATATTATTACCTCTATTTCGAAGTTATCCGAAAATTCTTAAACAATTTAATTTCTGACTAAATACACACACGCACACACACACACACACACATACACACGAGTTTTTAAACAAGCTTAATCTTTTCAAAACTTCATATTGTCATGCATAGTTCAATGGATGGCTTGATTTTAAATACAATAATTCACATTTGCAAATTCTGCTTGACAACATTATGTCGAATTACAGTTATTTTAAAAATAATTCAACTCAAAACCAATAGCATATTACACCATGATTAATGAAAATAGGAAATAAACTTGGGATATTAGAAAGTGGCGAGCGATAACAAGTACAATGTTCTGTCTTCAGGTCACATCCCATCTATGGTATACTTCTACATACCCATGGCGCTTCTACTGATTACAAACCTGGGGCTGTTCCTATACACTGCTGTCAAGATACTCGCCGTCAAGCGCCAAACTGCCTTTCTGCACAAGCCTGGATCAGCGGCATATAATTCTGACAAGCAGAGGTACCTACAAATACACACATGCAATCACTCACGAATCTTCATTGACATTGTTTTGAAAACTACCAGGCATACCTTCAATAATGATCACCTTTCATAAGCTGATTATAATTGACAAATTATACAGGAAAAATATTTAACAATTTGTCGTATGCAAGTAAATGGATTGTATAGCCTAATCAGAAACATAGGCGTGCGCAGGAGAAATCATTAGGGGGGCCAACATGGGCGCCGGCAGGATTAATGACGGGGGGAAAGTCCAAGGGGAAAAAATTTCCATGGTTGAAAGTAGGTGTGGAGGGCGCGCCTTCACCTTGCCCCGCAGGACGTTTTTTGTATTTTTGGCTCTTTGAAATCAATTTTGAGACAGTCTGACGAGTATTTTCTTTACAAATTCATTTTTTTTACACCCCTTTTCACTACAATATGGTGAGGGGGGCATAACCCAAAACCTGGCCCGGCAGAGCGTATTTAGTATTTTGGCACTTCAACATGAATTTGATACGTTTTAAGGTGCATGTTGTTCCCAAAACTTTATTTTTTCACGACATATAAATATAATTGATATGAAAGGGGGTTCGGGGGCGAAGCCCCCGAGAAAATATTCTTTAAGGTCATATTAGAGCAATTTTTAGGCATATTAAAAAGTGGTTTTGGGGGAAAATCCTAGAAATTCATGAAAAAAATCGTGTTTGTGGAAGGTACTTTATAGGCATTGTTTTCCAAAATATTGTGTTTTTTACTTGATTCCAGTGATTTGAGCAACTCCAGTCTGCCCCGCAGGCAGAATTTTTGTTTAAACCCTTTAAAAACAAAATTTGGACACTTTGAGGACCATATTTTATAATTTTTTACTTGAGGCTGACCCATTAGGGGGGGCCAAGGCCTCCCCCCCCCCCCCGTGCGCACGCCTATGATCAGAAATGATTGTTAGTGCGTATGACAAGCGACAAGCGTAATAGCTATAGAGGTTTGATTGTGCGTTATATACTGACGAGTTTTGAATGAATTACATCTATGCCTACTGAAAGTCAATCAACTGTAGATCGTGACATAATAAGTGACAACATACTCTTCGGTACTTATTGGCTGCTTACCATGCGGTAAAGAGTAGGTGTGAATAATAGGCATCAGCAAAATTACTTGGTAGCTTTACTTTTTCACACGTATTATAATGTTGCTTGCCATGCATATTAAATTAAATCAAATCAGGAAACATTGTACTTACTGAGGTATTGAAGGAATGTGAAGTATACACTCAACTGAATATATCGATTCTTTATTTTCAGACTTGTTCTCTACTTGAAACTTTTCCTACTGATGGGAGTGACATGGGTGACAGAAATCATCTCCTTCGTAGTCGGTGGTCCTCACGAGTATTGGTATTTAACAGACACCATCAACCTCCTAAGAGCCGTCTTAATTTTCATTCTGTTCTGCTGCAAACGCTCTGTGTTTCAATTATTCAAGAGACGTTATCAGCATTCCCTCCGGGGTTGGTCAGTCACTCAAAAAGAAGAAGACGTATCAAGGAGGAATAGAAGCAGTTCGAGGCCATCACAAGATAATGCCATGTCCACACAATATATACAACCTATTACAACTATAAGTCAAGATATTGAGATCAATCTTTGACACTTTCACGTATTTGTATTTATTTAAATGTGAATTTTGCACTCCTCAATGAATTTTTGATATTACGTTGACCAATTTTGAAATGTGTTAAGTACCTACACCGATTTTATTGTGCTGTTAAGAGTCTGGTATGGTAATATTTAACTTTGCCAACTAACTTGCGATGCGAGTAAATAAAGCTGATGTGATTTATTCTAATTAGAAAGAGATTAAACTGAGAGTAGAAAGTGCAGTGTATTTATAGGAGTATTCAATACAATAGGTAGTCTGATGTATTATTATGTCCAGTCATTGACGCTTAGAATTTAAAGAAATAAGATATTTTACCATGGACAGTCTGTTTCTGATAACTTGAGATCAATCTACGAATGACCTGTTGATTGATCAATCATTATGGATTATCTTAGTTTTACATGAATGTCACTGTCTTGGCGTTAATTTGTACATGAAATTTGAATTAAATATTTTTTTATTGAATTGCTCGGGTTTCATTTCTTCCCAAAAAGTTAAATTTCATCGGGGTTTTGGTATGCAACATAATAATTTGTCCTTTTACCACTGTAAACGCCTGTTTTGAGCGTCTCGAATGCCATGACGAAGACCGATCACCATAGGCGTGTGCAGGAGAAATCAATAGGGGGGGCCAACATGGGCGCCGGTAGGATTAATGACAGGGGGGGGGAAAGTCCAAGGAAAAAAATTGCCATTGGCGAAGGGGGGTGTGGGGGGCGCCCCCCCTCCCTACCTTGCCCCAAGGCATTTTTTTGACACTTTAAAATCAATTTTGAGACGTTCTGAGAAGTATTTTCTATGCAAAATATATTTTTTTTTAGTTTCACACAACTTTTCACTACAATAAGTTGAGGCAAATGTCCCAAAACTTGACCCGGCAGAGAGTTTTTAGAATTTTTTTCACGACATATAAATATATATTGATATGAAAGGAGTTCGGGGAAAATATTCTCTGAAGGTCATACGTATCAGAGTAATTTTGAGGCATAAAGAAATTTTTAGGTGAAAAACCTAGAAATTCATGAAAAAAATCGTGTTTTTGGAAGGTAATTTATAGGCATTGTTTTCCAAAATATTGTGTTTTTGATCAACCTAGTACTTGATTCCAGTGATTTGAGCAACTCCAGTCTGCCCAGCAGGGAGATTTTTTAAAAACCCTTTTAAAACAAAATTTTGACACTATGAGGACCACATTTTATAATTTTTTAGTTGAGGCTGACCCATTGGGGAGGGGGGGGGGGGGGGGGCAAAGGCCCCCCCCCCTCGTGCGCACGCCTACGCCGATCACTCCTGGAGAGCCTATAATCACTCCTGAATAATCTATTTCTTAAACATGTTTTTAAAGATTCATGGCTATTATTATTATAGCAATTAAACGATTTGGGATATTTCGTCATGTTTTTGTAAAATTATTTATTATTTTATCTACATTTTCGATTTTTCTATTAAAATCTTCCTCAGGACATTTTAATAAGAATATGAAGATTTTAATAGAAAAATCGAAACTGTAGACAAAATAATAAATAATTTTACAAAAACATGACGAAATATCCCAAAACGTTTAATTGCTATAATCTATTTCTTATTTCCCGCGTGTTGCGTGCGCCTTCTAGTTTCCTTTCCGTGCAGTGGCTCCAGCTGGTGGCAAGCTGCAAAACTTGCCGTCAGTGTCAGTATTCACGATTGACATGTTGATGGTAGTGTATACAAATCTGTTTGCTACGCAAACGTTATAATTTTATGATAATTGAAGTGTTTTAAAGTTTATGGACCGTGTGTATTTAATGTTTGAAAGTGCAATTGAAACTGGATTCTAGGAGATTTGGCATTGGAGGTAAGAATTTAAATTTGTGTATGCATTCAACAGGTTAAAGTTGCCTGTTCTATTCTTGCATTGGAATCACCTGCAAAATAGGCAGTGCATGCTTTTTCACAATATGATTGCCGATGTTCGAAAATATAGAATTGATACTCAATTCATTTTGAGACATTCTAATTCATTAACAAGGTATTTATTTGCCATCATTGCTAGGTAGGCTATGTAAGCTTTTTAGCGACTTATATTAGTGTTGGAATTTTCGAGGGATTTTTTTGTAATCACATTTTTTATTTAATTATTTGGCTATTCCACAGTGATGCAACTGCATGGAATCTCTATATGTCTAATAATTCACTAATATACTTAATTTCGAAAATGCTAAGTTACCTACTGTAGGAACTTCATTAGTTTACCCATTTTTAGTCCAAGATTTACCTATTTATTAGTAGGTAATGTTTTAAAATATGATTTTGTAGTCACTCGACTATAGACAACTCAGCTAGTGTAGTGTACATGGCAAAACAGACACCATGATCGAAAAGATACAATTGAACATGGTGTGTATAAGTATATACCACCTACCTACTTATTATTTGAATTCAACCTATTATGCTCTTTTAAGCATTTAAAAAAAAATCACACCACATTCCAAAGTTCGAACTAGAAGAAGCTAGAAGTCAATACCTATGTCAATGAAGCTAATATTAGCTTCATTGATATTTAGGTGCCCAACCCAAGTAAAAGTGTATTGCCTTTTCAGGTCGCACCCTATAAACACATTCAAATATATACACATAATTAGTAATTACAAAAAATTGCACTGATGATACTAATGAATGTCAATTAGGAAAATACATATGCGACCCACACAGTTCCGTTTCAATAATTAATTAGTAGGTATGTATGATCTATTATTATACATGATAATTTCCATTATTCATTCAATCCAATTACACACCATGATGCAAAACAGATTTTCCTATCTTTCTTGGAAATAATTTGTCAAATGACGTACTACTGAAATAATTTGTGGTTGAACTGAACTGGGGGCAGTCGAGAATGAAATTATTCGTTATGACATGGGAACTGGTTCCCCTTAGGAACAAGGTTAATTTGACAGGTGCTACGTTAACTTCTTCTACTTAGAATGTCAATTGAATAGTCCTTTATAAGGTAGAAACCTTAGGTAGGTACCTAAAGTAGGATACATTTTGCATTTGAATCACAATCTTCCCACCTGTTACATAAATAATGTTCGAGTGCGAACTTTGTGGGCGTGATCTCGTATCGTATCTAACACTGTAGTCATTGTTTTGCGGACGTAAGATGTATTCATTTGCGGTTCTAGCTAAAACACCGATAAGAACATGAATGTTCGACTGTTTTCGGTGGGGAAGGTTGATGGGGGAAGTTGATTTCGGCGCCCAGAATTGGTTGTAAGGAGTTTCATTGAAGACCAGACCAATGATCCTAATTTGACAGGACTACTACATACCTACCTAATTTGAAACAATGCTCATCTGGCCAGCTAGTATTGTTAACTGAACCCGTTCTTTTCTTCGGGTCAACGTTTTTTTCGTAATCTCCTCACATGTATACACTATGATGCTACAGTTCGTTGCCCCCGACTAGATCCTAGCATTGTCATTATCACAAGGTAATGGTAATAAGGCGCTTTATTCCTCTTCGGATGCTTCTGCTCTAGCATGATTGTATTTTACATTCTTTCGTTCTTTTCGCCATTTTTCTTTTGATATTCTACGTTGTAGAATGGCTCGTTTCATGTCGGTGTTACACTTTAGTCCCAACTACACAACGACAAATCTTATAACCAGGAATCCAATTGAAATGGATACAAAGTTGACTCTCACTAAACAGTCTTGATTTAAGTATACGCATCTAGGTAGAGTTGGATTTCGGCTAAAGAATCTGTTCTTCTAAAATCTAAAATCTGTTTGAAATGAATGAGTGTGTTGGTTATTTCTGTGCTACATTCTTGTAACAGGATGGACGGGAGGTGGCGAGCTTCGAACCCCGGTCATATCACGGACCACTGACGCAAAACACTGCCCAAGTTGATTCAAACGCGGGCATTTTTTTCCACTCTCGTGCTCGCTCTCCATTCTTTCTGAGTTCCGACCAAATTTTCACCGCCCATATCGACCGCAATGTTAATCTAGGTCGGCTTACTGTGCCTCGTTTTTGGTTTACACCCTAGTTTTATTTACCATCAAGGGTTGAAAAGGTAGCATTGAGGCCCATTAATTGCATCAGGTCAGAAGGATATGAACTTTTCATGCAATCTCTACCTTCTTGCTTCTTCTATTCTGAAACCATCTTAGAAAATGTGCATGAAAAGATCCCCCTTTCATGCCGCGCTGCAGTTTGTGGTTACTGTTAGTCGGAGCACGTAATTTTCCTCAATCAGTCAACATTTGCGGCGCCCAATTTCAATTGACGGGTTTTGTTCCGCTCAATCGTGTGTTGCGTGCTCAGCACGTCTGGGAAGGCTGTGGAGAAATCAGGGCCAAGATGCTAACGTCGAGACAATTAGGAAATCTCTTACACGACGCTGCCAGCCCTTCTTCAGACTACTTGCTATACATTGCCTTCCAGCAATTAAAGACAATTAAAGACAATTAAAAAATTGCATCGAAAGATTGTGGGAGCCGCATGTCTAGTTGAATATTATTGAGGGAATGTGAGCTCTGAGAGAAGTTCTTTGGGAGCTGTATTTATAAATAATTACATTCTTGCCAGATGGCTTTAGGGTGTTTTTAAAGAAAACATGCAGTGTGCAGTAGAAATTGTTTGGACGGAAGACTATTTTTAGTAAATTTTTCTTCCTACTAGAAAGGAAGTAATAATGTATAGATTATCGACTAGGAGTGAGTGGATGTGTTTATATTTTGTATTTATTATTTTATTTATCTAAGGAACGCCATTTTGCATACACGATTTTAAGCGAATAAAAAGATGATAATTTGATTGTCATTTTATCCATGGGCTTTGAATGAACTTCTCGGTTATCATACCACAGTCATACCACAGTCATACCACAGTCATACCGGCGAATTAATTAGGCTGGATTGCCCATCACATTTAACCCACTGCACCAATCAGCGAATATTTCAAGTTGATTCCAGTCTGAAGCTCAATAAGGAAATGCATTTATTTTTTAAAAATTATAATTAAAAAATTTTCATTCATAATGAATATGAAAATCGGTGTAAATTTTGGCGGGAAAACGCCATCCCGGCCAGGGATGTCATTTATAAACCAACAATGATGTTGCCATGGTTACAATAAAATATGACATCACTCGCCGTGATGGTGTTTTCCCGCCAAAACTTACACTGATTTTTCATTTCATATTTATGAATGAAAATTTACACTTTTGAGATTGAAAATAGTGTGATTTACCAACAAATATGTTGATATTTTGAAATGTTGTATTTAAACCGCATTAAAAAACTTTTGCATATTCCCTATTAAAGAATTCCGTACTCGATAGTACCTACCTTGCCTGATTTGCAATGATTTGTTGAGAGATCAACTAATGCCTTACCTGGGGATGGAGAAAATATCGATATATCGATATATATCGATATCAAAAAAATATCGAAATATCGATACCTGAATATATTGAATATCGACATATTGAAATATCGAAATATCGATATATCGATATATCGACATATTGAAATATCGAAATATCGATATATTGAAATATTGAAATATTGAAATATCGATATATTGAAATATCGATATATTGAAGCTTTACCGGCGATACAACTATGTTCTTAATTGAAGTTTATACCTACTATGACAAAATAATTCATATTTGCAGTGCAGCGTTTACCAGATTTATGGATCCAATTTCTCAGATTATTCACATTTCTTTCTTATCTGGCCGGTGACCCTATATCTTGGAATAGCTGTGTTATTTCTATTTACATTTTCTTTTGAAATTCCTAGAAGTTTTAGGAGCAATTTAAGGCATTTATGCGATCCTATATCAATATTTCCATACCTACATCGTAATATAATACTTCCATATCAATATTTCGATATTTCGATATATCGATATTTCAATAGGTATATCGATATTTCGATATTTCAATATTTCAATATTTCAATACATCGATATTGCGATATTTCAATATATCGATACTTCAATATATCGATATATCGATATTTCAATATTTCAATATATCGATATATCGCGATATCGATATATCGATATATATCGATATATAAATGATATCGATAGTCGATATCAAAATCCAAGTTCGCTCCATCCCTAGCCTTACCTATTTAATATTAAGCTCATCAAGTTTTTATTATTTCAACCCAGAATTAGATCAGTGCTTGTAAAATTAGACATGGGCAACTTCTCGCGGTTTTCTAAGAAAGAAACACTAATATCTAATAACATCGAAAGAATTGATTAGTACCTACTGAGAGCGAGACTATGGCCAGGCGCACCATCTTGCGGTTGGGTTTCGTTACGCTTTGCAACCTTTCTTTTGGGAGGCCGTGTTCTGCATGAACATTAGACGCAGGCCGTGTCTGCATCATAACAATGCCATAGCTATGCTATGCTATGCTGTCGTTGTTCTAATCATGAATAGTATTGAAATATAGAGAGATATATATATATATATACCTAGGTACTTATTTGAAAATATTTTCCTTTAACTATCTCTCTATATTTCAATACTATTCTATATATATATAGAATACATATATATATATATTTCATACCTATTGCAACTTTGGTATTTATTCACATCCACCTATCTGAGGTTATCATCAAAAACCATATTACACACACATGCGCACTCATCTGCTTATGACTGAGAAATCCAAGTCGAGTGAAGTTAGTCAGTTGTCAAACGTGGAAAGGATTCCACGGTCTTCTGACCCTATCTTCAAAATATCGGTAAGTTGCTAACGCAGCTTATATTGGAACACAGCCGCTGCAATATGAACTGCCTCGGTAGCTCGGTAGCCTCGGTACTGCCTTTATGTAGAGCATCTGACTGGATCTCGGAAGGTCGTGGGTTCGAGTCCCACTCAAGGAAAATCTTTTCATATTGCAGTTGGTATTTATTCCACTTTAGAGTAAAAACTGTGTGCACAAGATAACCGAAACGTCGGAAAAACCTGTTTTTCTATCTTGTGCACACAGTTTTTAAAATGAACGTACATAATTTTGCGAACTGTGCAAATCTGAACTCATGTATATACGATACCGGGTAGCCCCAAAAAAACGTCCAAATTTAACATGTTATAGCAAACACACCGATGTTTGATGTGTGAACGCTTCAAAAACATTTCTTTAGTAGGAAAAAAGTTACAGTAGTTCGAATTTGGTTGTCGAAAAATCGATTAGGTATACGGAGCTCAAAGAGCGCACTCAGAAAAAGTCCAATGGCATGGACACCTTTATTTTCAACATAACTGATGATATCAAGCTTGAAATTTCAAATGTTATTCGAAACATATGACTATCTATTGTATACAAATTTCAATACATTTGAATCAGTGGAACGAAAGTTATGGTATTTTGAAGTTGAGCTTAAAAACAGAAAATACGGGAGATAATTTCACTTCTAAAATTAACATGTGAAATAAAACTTGAGAAATTATCTCAAGTGTGTATTCTGATTTTTAAGCGCAAATTCTAGATAACATAACTTTCGTTACCTACATTGATTAAAATGAACTGAAATTTTTACACAATCAATGGTAATATATTTTGTATAACGTATGAAATTTTCATTTGATATCGTCAACAGTTTTGAGTGAACAGCGTCCCGGCCATTGGACATTTTCTGGACGCGTGATTTTTGAGCTCCGTATAATCGATTTTTCGACAACGAAATTCGAAACGCTGTAGGTAACCTTTTTCCTATAAAAGTTATAGTGTTAAAACTTTCACATATTAGACCTTAGTATGTTATGTATGATTGGTGTAATTTTCAGCCCGATATGTACAGTCGTTTCGTCACAGTGTTGTCTCGCCCGCTTGCCGTTTTTTTGGGCCACCCAGTATATTATATATACCTATATATAATGTGTAGGTATTGACATAGTTGAGTGTGAAATGAAGTGACGAGTATAGTGATCACTGATCAGTCTGATTCTGCATCAAGTGTCAGTGAGAATGAGATGAATCTTCCAGCAGGTGTACGCGATGTTCCGATACCTGTGTAGCCTCCTTGCCGACTGCATCGCCGGAAATACGCTCTGGCGCTCGCCGCCATCTTGATCCGACCGGAAGTGACGACCTCCTGCTTCCGGCCAGTCGAGAACATTGCCGACCAGGGTGTCGGACCCATGGCACCCTCGTCCCTGACACTGACCTTAGCATTGGCACCCTGGTCCCTGACACTGACCATAGCATTGGCACCCTGACACTGACCCGCCGGGTCTGGTGCCGGACCATGGCACCCTGGTCCCTGACACTGACCATAGCATTGGCACCCTCGTCCCTGACACTGACCTTAACATTGGCACCCTGACACTGACACGCCGGGTCTGGTGCCGGACCTTGGCACCCTGACACTGACCATAGCATTGGCACCCTGACACTGACCCGCCGGGTCTGGTGCCGGACCATGGCACCCTGGTCCCTGACACTGACCATAGCATTGGCACCTTCGTCCCTGACACTGACCTTAACATTGGCACCCTGACACTGACACGCCGGGTCTGGTGCCGGACCTTGGCACCCTGACACTGACCATAGCATTGGCACCCTGGTCCCTGACACTGTCCATAGCATTGGCACCCTGGTCCCTGACACTGACCATAGCAATGGCACCCTGGTCCCTGACACTTGACCATAGCATTGGCACGGTGGCACCCTGACACTGATCTTCAGCAGTGGATTGTGTTACTGAAGGTCCTGTGCAGCATCCCATGGTCGCAGTCTCGCTGTCATCTATCTCGTTATTCATCTTGATTGCCAACCTACAGACAGGTTGCATCGGGCAACTCGGTCATGGCGATTGGAATTCGGGATTGTATAATAATGTGACCCTAATTTTTATTTATTATTGTCTTAAAAAAATGTGATGGCATCATCCTATGAATTCTATGCTAACTCGTCATCTACGTCTAGTATTGAGCTCTGATTAGGATTGATTGTAATGGAACCTGACGAGCATCCAATCCGTTACGTTCAAATACCGTTCTATGATTTGTTGGGTGTATACGTTGACGTTGAATGTACGTGACATTACTCAACGTTAGTGCGTCGAACAAATCTTCTGAACAAAATCTCTTGCTTATTCTGATCAGCTTATGTCTAATGAAATATTAATTATTCATTCAGTTTAAAAATAAATAAATAGGAAACTGAAATATACGCGGCATCGAGAACAAATGAACTAAGCTGACCGGTCAGCACCAGACACTAAAGTTACACGATCTTATCAAGTAATATCTTGACATAAGACACGACACGAGATGTAGGATGTTCATGGAGATGAGAGTTGCGGGTCCCCTATACGTTGAAGACACGTGACAACACTAACACAGCAGGGACATTCAGATGTTGCAGAAGAGTCTAGGTTTTGTTTGTCACTGAAATATACCGAACACATTAATAAAGTACAAAGCCCACATTGCTATCATATTTTTTTGCAAATGGACACAAAAATTACACGTTTCACTGGTAGGCGAAATGATGTTTCAGACCTTTTACCAATTCTGGAAAAGTTATTTATAAATACGGAATTTTTTCTAGCCAACGGTAGAATAAGTAAAAATTTGGCACACACCAAAAATAACAATACAAAATACGTAAATGACCTTCTTTTGTTTGTTGCCCTATTTTGAAAGACTACATTGCAGGATTATCTTACCAATCTAACGACACTGTCAATTATAGGACTTGATTGAATATTGAATAGAGATTATGTAACTTTTCTTGCACTTTGCTAGGATTGCTATGTTGCTAACCGACATTGAAGGGATGATTATTTGGAATGATCATTCTAAATTCTTGAGAAAATGCCTTTCAAAAATAAATTAAAATAGTGACTGCTAAATCATTGACGCTAAATGTTGCCAAACTTTACTTTATTGAGGCAAATTCCAACTTGAATTGTGAATTGTCATTCATGTATTCAACAAGATTAAAAACGTAGCAATTTATAGTTTTTTAATTTGGTTTTTATGGTTATTTAATGGTTTAATTATGTAACTGGACTGAAGAGAGTGAAGAGGAAGAGGATTCAAAACAAAACAACGTCAGACCCGGCTAGTCGATTAAGAAACTTAATGTAGTTCTTGTCTTGTTAGACAATGTGTCTAACTATGTCTAACCCTTGACCCGTTATATTTGGAACCGGTGTCCGTGCAAATAAAAATGTAACTTTAATTTTGTATTAATTTACCTCAGTAATTTATTAGTCTCATAAGGATGTACAGATAGATAGCTACGGCTACTTTTGTTCTAGATTTGAGTTGTTCTTGTGTTGGAATCGTGTTGTCCTGCATTCATGTGAGTTTGAGTTCCACGAGTGAGACAATGGTGTGAATCCGGTACTATTAGTACTGGCTCACTTCCGCCATAGTTATTAGTTCCTCGTATTCTACGCAGAGTACCAACATTGCATTGGCGGAACAGCGGTAGTCGCGCCGTAGGGGGGGGGGGGGGGGATGGAATAGAAAGCACAAGCACCTAGCAGAAGGTAAAAATTAAGATAAAATGCAAATTAAAATCAGTTTGACATAAGAAATATAATCCGTTAAGTATTGGACAGTTTATAGATTGGGTAACTTATTTAGTTATTTATCTCAAGTTGGCCAACAACTACTAGATCTACGATGAATTCGGTTGAAAAAGTTCCCGGTCCTGCTGAGGTCGGACCCGGGTCGGACCCGTGTGTTGCTGGGGTCCTGCTCTCGGACCCGCTCTGTAATTATTGTCCAGCACTATTTATTATAGTATGTATGCTTGTCTACTACAAAACTCCACTGCATAAAATTGGATTTGGTAGTAGCTAATTAATTATCAATAGGACAAGATATTATATTTATAATGTATTGAAAAGCACGGGTGCATGTTGTAAGATTTTGGACGATTTTGGCAATTATAATATGAGGGTGGGAAGGGAGGGGGCATACAATTATTGCGCGGGAGGGCCCATAATCTGAAAATCTGTTTTTTTATCCTAGTTATCCTTCCGCCTCTGATGGGTTGATGTGAACATCAAGGTATTCCGCCACTGCTGTCACGTGACCGATCATCATCTCGAGATAGTTGTTATACTTCAGCTCTACCGCTCTTTAGACGTTATAATCAATCAATCAATCAATCAATCAATCAACATCTGTGTAGGAATTGTTGTAACTTGAGATGGCGTCAGGTCCCCCTCCAAACATCACACACTTAAAATTATGTAATCAAAATTGGAAGAGAACAAAATAAAGACGTTTATGTTAATTTTGCAAAGTTACCGAAAATTAACTATTACTTGTGATTCAGATCAGTCGACTGATTGCCGATCTTCAAAATGGGAAGTGGGTGTCCTTAGGAAACAACGAGGGAAACAAATTATTATTTTTTGATTTTCGAAGTAATTCCTTATGGATAAATCCCATTACGCCACGATCAGTATAGCCGACATGTCGTGACCTCGAACCGGGGCTTCCTGTGCGGACAGGACACTGCCGAATGTTCCATGTTGGCCATGTACTCGAGTAGCACCTACTACTGGTACTTCTGTTTCTAATTGGTGTTAAACGACCCTTGTAATGAAGACAAGGTCTATTGATGATGCGAGGGAACGCGAAACACGTGATTACTATCTACATTCCACTCGACATCAACGATAATGAATTCCAGAATATTTCTCTATGCTGCTAAGGTTTCAGACGCTGCTACTGAAATCTACAATTCCTTCAGAGAATTACAGATATTTCCATATTAATTTAATAATTCATTAACACGCAACTGTTTTCGAATGGATAAATGCACGCATTGCTAAGGAGAGATGTTTTTACGACCTTCCTACATACCTTTCTTGAAATCTGTACCCCGAGGGCTTGGAAGGCAGCTTATCTGGATCCGTGACATGAACATGGCATAGTTCATCTCGACTAGTGAAATCCTACGCAGCATCTAGATCCCGCGTAGATGTAGCCAGCCGCTTGTAGCCATGGCGGCAAGTAGCCACGCGTCTTGGTGGCAAGCACAGGTAGCCACAAATGTCCTCCCTAATTATTACTCCCTAATTTTGAGCGAATTCGCAAGATGGTCGTGTTGTGTAGGAGTCTAATCTAAGTAATAGGTCACGACCGTGTCCTTCACTGCACTCGACCACATTTTCATCGCCATCCTCGCTTTGATCAATTGCCATCGACATTAGCCTAGTGCAGAGCAGTGCCGGCATTAAGAGCTGGCTTATTACAGATATTTAACTAATTTAATTGATTTTAAATTACGGAGGAATACCAGTGCCGCCTTGTAGTAGATCGGATTTTGTCAGTAGATCGGGTGACACTGATAACCCCCAACCGGCTTCATGTCAACACAGCTCTTTGTGTCCTTAGGTGTGGAGGCCGAAGGTTTCGGGGCTAGCAAACCTCTGCCACCCCCCAAGCCGGGGGCGAGAGCGCCGGTGGGGGGTGGGGGTGGCTATTCACCGCCCCCATACAGAATGCCACCCTATCCTCTCTATGGTGAGACGGCGGCTATTCCGGGCGCCAGTCAAGGCGCCAGTACGCTACATACGCACTCGAATAAGTTTCCGGTAAGAATTGATCAAATTATGAATCGTCACTTGGTTGTTTGGAGCACTATTTGGTCTGTGACTGAAACAGTTTTCTTGCCAGCGTGTTGAATTCTCGCAGAGAAATTACTATTTCCTGTCGAGAGATTTCAGCAAGTTTGCATGAAAATCCTGTTTCAAGCACTCTGCACGTGTACCTACCTAGTAATTTGTGTAGATGTAGGTACACAGTTCGAAAGCACACCTGCTTTTGTAGCTCAGCACGAAGTAGCTTGTTTGCCTTTAGTTCGATTTCCATCCACAATTTGTCGAATCTTCTTCATCTTTAAATAACACATCTTATAGAATTATCTTGTGACTAATTGCATTTTTCACCATCATTGGATCATACTCAAGGGCCGATGTGGTTGACTCGATATTTAGTAACATGCATTTCTTCGGAACTTTAACATTTCAGTGTTTTTATTCAAGTTTCCTAGCAAAAACCTGGAATCATTATTAGAAAATACACTTATAATTGTATTAATCATAAAATACAGAAAAACTGCGGGCTGGTGTAGACGTTTTGTTGTCATTAGTGTCAGAAATAATGTCCATGAACGAAGTCACGAAGATGCCTTCTGTTCTTCTTCTTGAGTTAGGCGAGCGAGTTTGTTTGTCTTGTGTGTGTATTTCTTATTATTTCCAAGACTTTGTATGGTATATTGCACGAGGACTTGATAGTTTAAGTTATGATCCTTCTTGGCGTACCTAATCGACTTTTTCTCTTGGAATCCATGGTTAATACAGGTCGAGGCAGTTCTGGTAATGGTTATCCAAGGTTGTGCAGATATGTATTGTGTGTGTTGCGATTCCAACTGCCAGGATCAGTTTCACGCAAAAAAACACCACAGGAAAGAGTAACAGAGCCTGTGTATCTTCAACAATCCATATTATAGTTTATTACCAATCAATTTGATGTCACTGAAGTGACAAATGACCGCAAACTTGAGAAATACGAGTTGGAAATCACATCAATGCCGGCATTTGAAAGCGCCTATGAAAGTCATCAATGCATGTGAAACAGCTATACACGTTTATAGTATAGTTTCTAACGTCGTTGTGAATAGGAAGTGCGTTAATTAATGAAACAATATAAACTAGGTCTTTACTATCACATTGTTTTTTCTCTCGACCAAAGCACTCACGTCGTGGTGTAGAATGGATTATAATGAATGCATCTAGTCGGTAGTCCTAGTGTCAGTGGCTGGTGTGAGTGGTAAATGAGAAGAAAAACATATCTCTCGGTAGTTGCATGGTCTGCATTTCTTCTCATTTGGTTAGTTGAGTGTGGGAAGTTTCTCATGAAGTTCTGATGATGGCTCTACTTCATTTACCATTCAGCGTTCGCTTCTTATAATTGCTTTATTACCGATTAACAGTACCTACATTACTAGCGTACACAACTTTCGCTGTCTGTATTGGACTTCCATTGTTATCAGTTACATTACATTGCAAGACCACATTTGTATTGATCAAGCGGACACGGTTTGGTCAGCTGTATTTTTGTAATATTGGTGAGAGGAAGAATCACACATTATATTTGGGATATTCCACAAAAGTACGTAGCCTAATTAGCTCGCTCTGAGTTCATATGCGCATTTGCAATCAACAAGTAGAAATAACACAATTTAAGTAAACTTGGTCGTATCAATATTATTAGTTGTAAATTGATAATTTCACTACTTTTACTTAAATAATTACCTACCGTTTTACAACTTTTAAGTGTTACGTATTTCGTTCGATCTAATTTCGTTTTTACCTCAGATAATTCATTGTTAAGGGTTGATACACGAGAATCAGCGAAACATTTTACCTAAACTGAATGCATCACACTGCACTTAGAAGACACTATTCAGCCCGAGAAATTGCAATCTATGACTTGAAGCAATGTGACGTGTAATGTTATGGTGGTTGCAGATCGAGCGGGAAGTGATCCTGAGCAGCGCGGATAAGAACACGAAGATCCCGATCCTCCAGGAGTATCGACGTCGCGAGGGGAACAGAGCCATGGCCGCCATCGCCCCTGACGCGCCGAGCAAGCTGGTGGCCTGGGGCAGCACCCCCACGTCGGTGAGTGAGACATCAGTCACTCATCAGTCATCAGTCATCAGTCATCACTAGCAGTCGGCCCTTTCTTCCATGTCACCATGTGTCAGTGTGTGGTTGTGGTGCAATCATGGTCAATCATCAATACGCACATTGATAACTATTCCGTTCAATTTAATCCAGAAGTACAGTTTTCTGGGACTATGCTCCTCGGACCCAAGGTTTCTGAGTCCTCCACAGAGGCCAACACACTTCCGTTAAAATTGTGACATCAGAGAGGATATATTGTTACAACGAAAAGTTTAACACTATTATTTAGTTATTTCCCCTTTCCCTTTTAGACTGTCACTATCTCATACCACATTTTACAATATTTTGAACTATTTAAAAAAATAGTTTTCTTTTCGGAAATCTCAAGTGTTTTTTAGTAATTGGTTACCTATGAAATTATATTATTGAATGAATGGACAAAAATGTATACAAAAATAACAATAATAATTTTATAGCGGTATCGACACAAATCACAATTATTTCGTAAATTTAAGGAACAACACATTTTTGCAAGCACCATTGTCTGGACTTTTTGCTCAGTTGGCACCAGTGTTTTGAAGTAATTTTGACACAGTTGGCCACATAGCCACATGTTTTAAAATGCAACAGGTGGTATAGGTGCCATTCATTCATATTCACAGCATTTACCCAGCTGAGTGTCCCTTGTGTTCAATGCCACTGACAACATGAGTCTTGAGTTTGGTCGCAATGCTGACTCACTGCAGAGTAGAAGAGCTCTGTTATTACTCATTAGTCACTCATTATCATGCATGCGTTTTAATTTCATTTGCTGTTGGTGTGTTCTCGTAGTAAACATTTATCAGCATTGTTATGACTCGGTGGTTTAAAGATTGCATGCCATGTGTGCAACCCAGTTTGGAATAACTTACCTAAATTCAATAAAAAAGAGGAAAATGAACATTTCGGTTTCCTGATTGGGTTTCAAATAAATATCTGAATGTACTGAGAAATATCATGTAGCTCATGACATGGAAGGAAACACTGATTTGTTGCCTAATCTATTTATATTTTTATACAATGAGAGAAAGTCCTGATAAATGAAAAATAACTAAATGGCTCTTGTAAAAGTCGTTTTGCACCAATAAAATGAATCACAGAAGAACACTTATCTAAATGAAGTATTTATTTGATTTATTTATTGAAGTACCTACTACTTACACTGAAAAGTATTTGCATTTCAAATGAAGCGTAATTATCTGTAATAGCAGGACCATTGTAATTTATATATTCCATATATTGTGACCCAGATATTACAATAGAATCTATTGTGCAGACAGACAGACAGACATGTGCCATGATCTGGAAGGCCGCTTGAAGTCTGTGTTGATTTCAGAGCCATATCCAGCTGCCCGAGACACCGCTGCGGCCACACCAGACCTACCTAACGGCCTACTCTGGCGGGCCGCACACTGGAGCAGTACCGCGGACGTATGACGTTGGTCGGGGCAAGTTCATGCCCGGAGAGATCCAACTGGCCACGCCCCTTGTCGGTCAGTTGGACATGGCCCATGATCAGACCAAGACACCTAGTGAGTGCCAGATTAAACTGAGAGATGACATGGGGAGGGGGGTGGGGATAGCACCCAGTAAAATTTACCGGTAAATTAAGGTAAATTTACCAATGATTAATTTACCGGTAAAAAAAATTGTAAATTTCGTTTTTTTTAATCCTTTCGAATGTATGAATGGAGATATCACAATATAAGTAATAACTATAAGTAAACTTCAGTGTGATAACATTAGCAGTTAGGCATATTTTACATAGAATTTTGGATGTCTTCAATCATTCTGAATGATAATTCCTTATACGAGGTAGGTACTTCCAATGTCGGAATCATTGTTCAGGCATAGTTCAGGTTTGCTTGCTTAGCAGACACAGTTTAGCGATTGTAGCTTTCAGATCAATTGGTATGGTCAACAATTCCTCGTATGGTAGAATAGCACAGGCATGGCATACTAGATTGGCCGAATCTATATGATATTCTGCCATAATTTATTTCGATCAGCTATCATCCCTTATCAAAATTCAGTATTGTCATTATTAATGATTAGGTATAGATGTGGGTATTGTTATTGTCCTGACTGGTAATCTTTGTAAATTGGTCAAATAATAAAGTAGGGTCATTTTTGTATTTTGTATAGTCATATATTGCTATCTGCCATCGTTTTTCAAAATTTACCGCTGACCGGTAAATTTACCGATTTTTTCAGAACCGGTAAAAGTGCCATCCCTAGGAGGGAGGGGGTATGCTTCTACTCGGCACCACACATAATATAAGTAATATAATATGTC
This sequence comes from Leuctra nigra, assembly GCA_934045905.1. NCBI lineage: Eukaryota > Metazoa > Arthropoda > Insecta > Plecoptera > Leuctridae > Leuctra > Leuctra nigra. The sequence goes on from OW203763.1 coordinate 5,035,511, forward strand.
ATCGAGAGGTATTACGTTGCTGATTCAGAAGGCGGGAGTTTGAATATACCGCAGTCAACCTTCTTTGCTGAAGTTTATCCTCCATATCCTTTCTGCTACATAATCTTCTATTCATCATCCATATCAGTCATCATAATCATTCAGAGATTCAAAATGTCTGGGTCGTCGATTTGTCTACACATACATTATAGACATTATAGACCTATGTACTAGTTAGAAAATGCATGGGGCCATTAGCACTTTCTTGATTGTGTTACTAGACAAAACACCCCTGAAGAACTTAATAGATATTTATGAACATACCTTTTGAAAACTATGACAATGTTAATAATAATAATAACATAATAATAAAAATCAAATCTTCCAATTAGGTATTGTGCTGTTGCTATGTATCTATTTTGGCATGAAATTCAGCACTTTATGGTATTGTACGTACATCGCTTCAGTTTTCACCTTAAACCTAAAACAGATTACTAGTAATATAAATGATGTAAAAACACTCTTACATCGTAAGTATTAGCGTTCAATCTCAAGGTTTCTTTGACTCGATCCATAACAATAAATCTTGTTTGTAATATTGTGGTGTGGTAGTTGGTTGTTAACTGGTTAATCTTCTGTTACCTCAGTGTCCAACCACGGTCCAGCCGACCCCCGACACTACCCTGCCGAGATGCGAGACGAGAAGATAACCATCGACCATGCCTCTTCCATTGATGCCCTTGACGGCACGAAGAAAGATCCCAGCGATCCAGACAAAAACAAGGCTTTCAGTACACGCACATACCAAACGCTCAAGGGCATGATCTCTAGCCGCTTCAACAAGAAGGAAGCCTCGGAACTGAACAAGTCAAGTACATCACTGGTTGAATCCAATACTCTCAACAATATGGAGAAAGAAGTGAATAAGTCACTGGATAATGGGGTAAAAGATGAAGAGAATTCTCACAATGAAGGTGCTTATGCCCGCTTGTCCGGCATGGGTTCCATGGGAGTTGTGTACGCCAAGGTATTGGATCAGGGACAATGTTCCATCCCGATGGAAAGCAAGAGCAGCGATTCGATCCATGCCACTAATCAAGCCGTGTACGCCGAGCGCACCGCAGCTGGGAAACCTCCCGAGATGGTGAAGTCTCCTTCGTATCCCGACCGTAGCTACAGGAGTCCCAGTACTTCGCAATATGCCAAGCCAAATACTCAGCATTCGGACCAAACGGGCATATACATGGTGATGCGGCAAGGAGGCCCACAGTATAGTGCTACAAACCCTACCTATAGTGGCCAGAATGGCATCAGTGAAAGTGGGAAAATAGGGCAACATACACCCATATATTCTCCACAGCATTACAAGCCACAGACTTCTACGCCCAATATGTACCCTGGGCACACTGCAGGGCACCTCCAACACCCTCCTTCACACCCTCCTTCACACCCTCCTGCACACCCTCCTTCACACCCTCCTGCGCACCCTCCTTCACACCCTCCTATGCACCCTCCTTCACACCCTCCTGCGCACCCTCCTTCACACCCTCCTATGCACCCCCCTGCGCACCCTCCTGCACTCCCCCCTTCGCACCCTCCTTCGCACCCTGCAGGACACCCTGCGGGCTCTATCGGCCCAGGCCTGACATACCACCCCTCACCCAAAACCACTGAGCCTACAGGGTATTACGCCCGCGAAGATGCGGCCAAGAAACCAAGTGAAGAGAAGGGCAAAAAAGCAATGAATGGCGGCTTCCGCAAGAGCAAGTTGGCCTCAAGTGGCGTGGGCTCGGGCTCGGGGCAGAGTTCAGACTATGACAAGACTAATGTGGACTCGGGCAGAGGCAGTGCAGTCAGTGGACAGCAGATGACTCGCGAAGTGGCAGAGACCAGTGAAGAGTCGTCGACGACACCACAAGGTCAGTTTAAAACAGATCTAACTTAATCTTCCGTCACAAAATTTAATACTGTGTGCCATCATATTCATGCAATATTTAGTAACACACTGGATAAGCAGGATACTGCTTATCTATAGAACATGTATAATTTGTTTGGCTTGCGTCTTTTGACAACGAAATGCTCTTTTATAGTTCCATGTTATGTTATGTTATGTCACTGACACTCTGCATTATGGTGGTGACCTTGACTGCTGGACATCAGAAGGCTCTGCATAAAACGCCAGAGCACTGGCATTACAATGCTAGAGATTAAAATTATGTATCCAGTGGTCGAATTGGAAGTCAGTCCATGGGGGGATGGTGTAGGTACTGGCAGGATTTCTGACCCGGGGCCCCCCACGTTGCCCCGCAGGGCGTTATTGGGTTTTTGATACTTTGAAATCAATTTTGAGACTTTCTGAGTTGTAGTTATTTTGATTTTTATATTTGTTTAATTTTTCTGTTTTCACTCCAATTTAAGGTGTGAGGGGCCTGCCCCAAAAGCCTCGTTCCGCAGGGCGTTATTTTGTTTTTTGATACTTTGAAATCAATTTTGAAACGTTCTGAGTTGTAGTTATTTTGATTTTCTACTTTTTTAAAATTTTTCATAGTTTTCACTATAATAAAGTGTGGGGGGAACGATCTACAAACCTTGCCCCGCAGGGCGTTTTTTGGTTTTTTGACACTTTGAAATCAATTTTAAGACGTTCTGAGTGTATTTTTAATCTCTCATGGGGGGACGGTGAAGTGGAAAAATTAGCCAATTTAAAATTAAAAATTCCATTTGTACATAGAACCATCAATATATTCCCCATGGGGGGATGCCATCCCCCCGCATCCCCCCCCAATTCGACCACTGTATGTATCTTTAAACACTAAAGCAACAATGGCAAACTAGGATAAACAATAACTTAATAAGTTAGTGACACTGACAACAAATGACAGCAGCCTTCAATTCTAACTTATCTGTATGTGGTGAATATGTACATTACGTAATATATATTCTTAATTTCTTCTCAAATAAATTTTCCGGGTTAAGCATCGTGTAATATTACGTTTTATTCCAAACATTGATTCCAACCATTGGAATAAAACTGAATTACACGATGCCTAACCTGGAAAATTTATTTGAGAAGATTAAGAATAATAATTATGCATGTGAAAACATTTGAACCAATATAGGTATACACATTCTTCTAACTGTACATTTTATGTAGGCACCTTCTCACTACTGAAGCATGTAAATGTCTTCAGTCAACCCAAATTCATAACCAAGAACTTCTGGCCACTGCTTTAGTACCCAAATATAATGTAATTAGCCACTAACTGTGTTACCATCGCTGAACAATTTGAGATTCCTTGCTGGGAATTAAAATATAATTTCTCGTAGTTAGGCTCTTACTTGACATCCCTTTTTTCTTTGAACATTACCAAAACCATGTTCTTACTATGTGGAATGTACTATATATGAACTTTGCTTGATCTACCTATTCCAATTGAAGGGCTAAGATGCAAATCCTATTATCCTAGCCATCTCCACTCTTGATCAGTCGCATTTCCTATACAAATAGCCGGCAAAATCAGTTTTCAATCCACGTTTTGAAAGGGATTTTTGTTGAACTTTACATTGTATTTAGAAGATAGAGATTTAATAACTGTATATTATTATCACGTATAAAACTCAAGATACTCAAAAATGATCTTTTTGGAGATTGCTAGGTTTTGCATCTAACTCCCTCAATAGGGAATATATATGCAAAAGTTTTTTTAAGCGTTTAAAGTACACATTTTTAGATTAACAACATAAATGTGGGTAAAACATGCTATTTTCAAACTCAAAAGTGTAAATTTTCATTCATAAATATGACAACTAAATTCAGTTGAGATTTTGGCGGGAAAATAGTATTCCTAACATTCAATTCAATTCAATTTATCTTTATTTGCTTTTGATACAAAAAGGCGACATTCAACAGAATTATGAGCATTTTACTGTTCATTGTTGATCTACCATCAACATTACCTAACGAGTTAAATGTCATATTTTGTTTAACCATGGCAACATCATTGTTGGTTGATAAAAATTATGTCACTCGTTAGGAAATGTCAGGAATACTGTTTCCCGCCAAAATGTCAGCTGATTTTCAATTTCATATCTATGAATGAAAATTTACACTTTTTGAGTGTGAAAATAGTGTGATTTACTAAAGAATTTGTTGTTATTTCGAAATGTAGTAATTGATAAGTTTTGCACATTCTCTATTGGAAGAACTCGTCATTTAGAATGTAGATTTTGTCTAACATTCTATTTTTTAAACTTCTTCTGCACTTCAGTTGGTATGTTGGCCGAAGGATTTGTATCACAGATTGATGTCTAAATGTGCCTGTTAATATGTGATGTGCTTCCAGGCAATGACTCTGAGTGGGTTGACTTGGTGGAGTCGGAACTCCGTCAGATCCTGGATCCTCATGTCCACCACCAGGCGGCTGCACCTGCCGCCAGCGCCGGCAACAACTCCACTGTCAGCGACAGCATCAGTTCCATGACACCTCCTTTGCCGCCACTCTCGCCCGGCGGTGGAGCCAACAACAGCAGCAGATACAAGCTCACACACAATGCTAGGTACCTAACTAAAATGACCATCTCATCCAAAAAAGTTTTCTCAAATCGGTTCTTGCTCATGATATACCTAGGTGAGATTGATCTGTAAGTAAACTCATTATTATTCGCTTGGTAAAGCCTCTGCATCATTGAAAGCTCAAATTTCTATTATTATTCAATTATTCAATTGTTCAATTCAATTCAATTTCAATTCAATTCAATTATTCAATTGAACAAGTATTCAATTATTCAATAGATGTAAAAATTTTAATATTGAATTTATAATTTTCTGTTATAAATTTTTAAAACATCACACATTTTTGCAATCAGGCAATTGGGGATTTGTGAATTATTATGTTTATGATGATGATGAAGTATTATAGGTAAAGATGGACAGCGAGAAGAAAGTAGTCATGGTCTATAAGGAGGGAACCTTCTCATCATTAGTGTCTTGACTTAGGAAAAGCATGAGGGAACTTTGTTAACTGAGTACCTCACAGTTAAGAAGATAATTCGGGAATCAAACCCAGTACCTCCGGAGTATAGAGCATTACTTAATTTATTTAATAATTAATAAATGGTTTACGGCATAGAATGCTCCAGTTCTCACAGTCTGGGGAAATGTACTTTTCTGGATTAGGTTTCAAGAATTGTACAAGTTTTACCACAATACAAAACATTGTCCGATTAGGTGACATGGGCCAAAGTTCTCCCCTGACTTCAAATTTTACATTCCATTGTTTTATAACAGGGAGGCATATATTTGTTGTTGTACCCACTCCATTACAAATTAAATATAATTTCATAAGCTAAGATAAGGATTGTGGCCTGAATGAGTATATTGCTCACACAAACATATCCCATCTGTTGACAGCGGTGTGTATGGCATTAAACAAGACTACGGACCGATCGACGGACGCAAAACTTCGCAGTCGCAAGGTCGAGGCAACATGTCGAGCAGATTCAACTGGAGTAAAACATCTGACAGAAACAAATCCACTCTACTTGGACAATCCATGATGGGTAGGTGTTTTGTTTCACAGTAAAATGATTGATTATGTCAGTAAATGGTTGATGAAGACATGAATATAACTTTCCACAATCTTCAATCTTTTCATTCTCACTTCCCAATGTACAAATAAATAACAAATCAAACCAATCATAACTGTCAGCCCAAAATACTAATTAATACCTGTCACGAACTATTTGTCAGTGGCCAGTGCTATTTTTCTATTCAATTTGTTTGTCCATGCAACGTTGCAACATGCTTCTCAATACGTACTAACTATTCTTCAATGCAAATTTTTGTTGATGCATACATTTTTAATTCCGAAAATGGATTTTGTTCATTGTTATTGTTACCACTTAGTGATTTGAAAAATAATTTTCAATTGATTGTTGATCCAAATACATAATCAGTGGTTAATTTGGTGGTGGACGAGGGCGGACGCGTGCGTCCCCTCACTCTTTTTTCAGGGTGGACGCCATCAGCCCACTTATTTTTCATAGAAGTAAAAATTGTCTTATAATTGTGCACCAGCACAAATCGCGTAGAGGCACAAAATTTGGTCCTGAAATTCAAAATCTTCCCAGGGCTGTGCGCCCCGGGCCCGCATTATGTTGGGGGGGCCCTCCCCCCAAACCCCCCATTGTTTTTGTAAGCAAATATGTTTCCCTAACATCTCCGAGCATCCGCTCACTTATTATTTTACAAGGTAACCACTGTACATAATCTAAATAGTGTTGTTTAGGTAGGTACACCCAACAAATCATAAAACGGTATTTGAACGAAACAGATTGGCTACTGGTCAGGTTCATTGACAATCAATCCTTGTTATTATCAATGAAATCAGAGCTCACCTACTAGAGGTAGATGACGAGTAAGCATAGACTTCATCGGATGATGCCATCACATTTTTTCCAGACTATCCATTTCTTTCAAATACCGTTTTATGAATTGTCGAGTGTACCTTTATAAGTTTGTTGAAATAAGTAATAGTCCACGATAATGTGTTTTTGAACTAATAACTGTGATAATTTTGGTTCCAACGTTTGTACATCTATAGCAACCTTCTATGGTTCTATGTAAGCTACAGGATCTGCCTGTCATTACTTTTGTTCCTTCTTTTGTTTTATATTGGACTGAATCAAATTAATTTATATCCTAGTCTTTTCTCATTGGCAGATACACATCACAATAAAGTCAGAATGTAGCTCGACCATGCAGAGAGATATGTAAATATAATAGCGCGGGAAGTCGATGTAAACTTACTTAGTAAGTGAATGTAAACTTGTTGATGCAGGCGGTTCAGTAACCGACATCACCTCTACGACTGGCACGGGTCTCGACTCACTCTTAGACGACGATGTGGCGACTAGTATTGCGACTGGAGACGCCAGAGCCATTCGACATCAGCTGGAGGGGCTGGAGAATATGTACTCGCAGGTACTCAACTACATAGCTTACTCTTTATGTAAATGCTGTCTTGCCTTGCAACTAATTGCTTTGCATTTAAATAAAATATAAAATTATAATTGATAATATTAATTGTGTAACTATTAACTAAGCAATAACATGTATCACTGTACAGAGTTCAAACATTTAAAAAATACTAAACTGAAATGTGTGGATGAAACAACTTTTCTAGGAATTTTGATAGATAAAAACCTCAACTGGAAAAGACATTGCAACAAATTATTAAGTAAATTACATTCAGCCTATTTTTAATTAAAAACAATTATAGATATATCAAGCGTTAAAACAGCCAAATTAGTATACTATGCAATTATTGAAAGTCATTTACGTTATGGGATTCAGTTTTGGGGAAACTCATCAGATGCCACTCGATTATTTACTTTACAAAAGAAAGCAATCAGAGCTCTGTTTGGATTAAAATATCACAAAAATTCTTTCATCAAACCGGATTGTAAACCACACTTTATCAAACATAACATTTTAATTTTTAACCTTGCCCTGCATATATATTCTGGAATCAATTCTTGCCTTTAGATTATATGGTGACGCAATACAAAACAAAGATATACATGATCACAATACCAGAAATAAAAAGAACATACACTTAGACAGACATAGAAGTCAATGTACTCAAAAAAACTCTCAATACATAATTACAAAACTTTACAACAAATTGCCGGATAAATTTAAAGAAATAAACAAACACTCAGAATTTAAAAAAATATTGGATGTAAAAGGATGTGTTGGAGAGAGGAGGAAGGTGGAGTGAGTTGGAGGCTGAGAGACAGTGGGAGGACAGAACATGGTGGAAGGAATTTGTGGAACAATTAGAAGTGGAAGAAGAAGAAGAGGCGGAAGAAGAGGAGGAAACGCCAGGCGTGGCCAGCCGGTTTCCAGGAGTCCTGCGGCCCTAGTGTTGGTGGGAATACCCACCCCCTGACCCATTAAATTGGAACCAGGGATGGATTATTATTATTATTAAAAATGTTATTAGTAAAAAAGGCATATTTTTCAATAGAAGTATTTTCGATGGACAAGTTAGATTAGTAAAATTTCATTTAGGTACTGATTTTAATTTCATTTAGTGTTTATAATTTTTTAGATTTTAGATTGAAAATAGATTATTGCCTAATTATAAATTATAATTAATATAATTGCTTTCCATATACTCCAATTTAAAGTTTAATCTTTAGGAGTCTATACATACATGTAATAATAAACTGTTTGGAAATAAAATCTATCTACGAGGTCTGTTCAAAAAGTATCCGACCTTATTTTTTTTTTTCTGAAACCAGTTGGGTCTAAGCGTTCATAGTGGGCCATGATTGGTGGTCAACCTTACTAGGCTTGCGTGATTTTTTCAGCCTTGTCTGATAAGTCAAGCGCCGTCAGGCTACCGGTGAGGATGGTCACCTTACATACGCTCGGCGCATTTTCAAATTATATCTGCGATGACGGAACAATATGATCAGCGTTAGAGCCTTTAATTTTGTCAAAAGCTTTGTGAAACAATTTCTAGGATTAAGCAGACTTTTGGCAAAGATGCTATGGTGGTTACAAAAATTAAATAATGGTTTACCCAGTTTAAAGATGGCCGTAATTTGGTTGACAATGACCAACAGCGTTCTGATCGGCAGCCAACACAACAAGATCCGCAAATTATTACCCAATTGATGATGGGGATGGGGATGATGATCATTGATCATCTGATAGACTTCTTAAAGTTCTATCAAGAAGTTATCCGTTTTTTTCATGCTGCTGTTCGGCGCAAGAGACCCGACCTGTGGTGACTGTCACACAACTGACCACTGCTTCCACAAATCTCTGGTGCCTTCTTACCCTCTGGTCAAACAGTTCAGGCTAACTACGGGGTCAGATAGGCCCCCTGGTCTACAGACATAGCTCGTAATGATTTCTGGTGTTTCCCAAGCTGATGGAGCCGGATTACGTAATCGTGCGTAAAGTGGAATTGGACATTTAAAAATTCGATGAGCGTATGTAAGGTGGCCATCCTCACCGGTAGCCTGACGGCGCCTGACTTATCAGGCAAGGCTGAAAAAAATCACGCAAGCCCAGTAAGGTTGACCACCAATCATGGCCCACTATGAACTCTTAGACCCAACTGGTTTCAGAGAAAAAAAATAAGGTCGGATACTTTTTGAACAGACCTCGTATCTATCTATTTGGGTTGGTTTATTTAATATTTAAATTTGTGGCAATACGTATTATTATAGGGATTGATTTTGATTGAATCTTTTACATTCTAATAACTAAATGTTATAGGAACTGTTTGGATCAAATATTTCCTTGGGTTTTACGGAACCTAGCTAAACATTTAATTTGTTTGAATAACTGAACTGTGTATGCAAATGGTTATTACCCTGTGTATCCTGCAGGTTCTGCAACTGCTCGGCGTGAAACGGCAAGGCATGAAGGGTCAGGGCTACCAACCCTCCGACCCTCGCTTCAACAAGCGCAGATTCCACGGTAGCGTCTCCTCAGTCCCCAGCTCAGTCTCAAGTCGGCCAATCAGAGAGAAGCGACGGCAGGATGAGAGGAAGAAAGTTAAGGACATCAAGGTATGAGGATACAACACAAGGAGGGAAGTTCTTCATAGGTTTGCCAACTTCAGGGGGAGCAAAAGCATCAGAAATATCATCAGAAATAGTTGCTTTCAAATGAACATCAATATAGAATATACATAGATGGATTTAAATGTATTATTACAAATATTTTGTAAGAATCAAGTTAGAGCTACGCCAAATATTCTCTTAAGGTGATACAAGCGCTCGGCCGTTTTAGAAAATTGAGACAGAAAAATTGTGGGTGTAACTTTGATAGGATGTTCACATGAGCAGTCTGATTGTATCTAAGAAAAGTTTATATTTGTCACCGGCAGCACAAATGCGGATGCCGTTTGCGCGACTAGTTAGCAGGCCAGAGTAGCACTTTTTAATTTTTGCTACTTGCATTGTTAATTAGGCGCCGGTTTTTCAACAAAACCGCTAAAAACTATGAAATTTCCTATACGATTGGAGACCATACCTGTGAACCAATTGATCTCAAATTTTAATCATGATTAGATTAAAAACAAACTTAGGGTTATCACTTGGCACATTTTTGAAATTAAATTCCATACCGCACTTAGCGAGACAAGAAAATATAAAAATTTTCACCAAAAATCAACTAATTATTACTAATTAATGAAACAAAAAATTAAATATGTACCAAGGGATAACCCTAAGTTTGTCTTTTATCTAATCATGATTAAAATTTCAAATCATTTCGTCAACCCATTTTGTCTATAATCGTAGTATCCAAAAAAGTGCCTGAAACACGCGGCAAAATCGATTGCGCTTGCAGCATAATGACTGAGTATTGTTCCTTAACCGATCTCTTGGGTGGTCAAAGTGTGTCAAGAATTCTGTTAATCTTAGTCTTAAGTTTCTCAAATCTCAATCTCATTTCGGCATGCATTTCTGCTTTGTGGTATGCTGACAGTGACACAAGGGGGCTGAGAAGCAGGGTGCGAACTGCGAATTGATGGGGGGGATGGGGGGGATTTCCCCCCCTCTGGTTTTCTCATCCCCGGCTCTGTTTCCCAATAAAGCATCCCAGGGGGGGATAGAGTTTCCCCCCCCCTCTGTAAAATGGTTGACTTTTAATCAACAAAACAATGGATACCTACTTTTTTCTGAAGTAAATCTAAAATAATAAAAATAAATTGTCACACAAAACAACTGTCAAATTGCCTTAGTAGCAAATAAGCTGAATTTAATAAGATTTATTAATTCCAAGATTTATTTTGCTTGCCCACCACTTCTGATTTCCCTTTTAAATTAAAAGCAAATCCTCTTTTATAATGCCATTTGTCGTGATGACATCACGACAAATGGCTAAAAATAGTGTACAAATCGCTTAGAAATGCACAAAATCTAATCTTGAAATTCAAAATTTCCCGGGGCTATGCGCCCCGGACCCGCATGGTACTGGGGGGCCCTCCCCCCAGCCCCCTATTGTGTTCGTGGGCAATCATATTTTTCGCCTTTGCTATTTTTCCCAACATACTCGGAATTTTAATTTTTCCTATCCCCCCTCTGAAAATTGAACAATTCGCACCCTGCTGAGAAAAGTCTATATTGCATAATATGCTATAGAAATAATCCTACCCAAAAGTGTTGTTCTAGCTCTGTATTATGTTTTTGTTTTCTGCAGGGCATCAACAAACGATTTCAACGGCTGGAGTCTCATGTGGTCACTCTGGCTCGTTCGGTAGCTCATCTCTCATCTGAGATGAGGACTCAGCATCTTATGATCCAGGTTCGTTGATTAATAATCTTATTTAAGTTTCATTTAGTTTTATCCAAGGTAGGTAACCTATTAAAATGAAGTCATCATTGTACTATAACAGCTTTATCATATTAATGCTGTTTCTGTATTCAGATATATATTAGTATTATTTTCTATATTCTCAATGGAGCCGAGGCTCCACTATTGAGAATGTAATAGAGAAGGGTGGAGAGGAAACCCGGTACCGGCATGTAGCCTACTCCTGACGAAAGATACCAAGGGGGCCAACGGCTTAACGTCCCACCCGAAGGACGGTGTGACATTTTCAGCGCAGGCCTCCACAATCCCCGCCGTTGAGAGATTGATAACAGGTGGAGGGAGGTCGTCATACTAACCCCAAACACCCCAGTCAATCTGGCCCAACGGCATCAACTGGCAAGGCAAGTTGAATGGTCACTCATCCAACCGCTGACCGTGCTCAATGTTGCTTAACCTCGGTGATCTGACGAGAACCGAGGTATCCAATACACCAGCCGTTGGGTTATACTATATAGAAATTAGAGTGGCCAGCCCACACTAATCCTCTAAGGTTATACTAGGTAGCTGCAATTCATTAGAAGAGTAAGTGCTGCAACTAAATGCTACCAGCAATGAGCGGCTGACAAATGCTAGGTCTTGTTTTGTTTTATAACAACTGCATGTGTCATTACAGGAGATGGAGAACATCCGCAGTGAGCTGTCTGCTCTCCGCTCCCACACGCTGGCCGCTACCAGCCGCTCCCAGTCCATGCCTCGGCTGAGCTCCGCTCTCTCGTCACTACCAGCTCTCACCAACCCCATGAGAGTCAAGAAACTCACCAAGTTCTTCGGAGATGAGCCGCCACTGCTCAGACTATTCCTCAAGAAGTTGGGATATGAGGTGATTAACACTCATTCAGTCAGTTTCATTAGCAGTCAGTACCTTTTACATAATCGTGTAGACTAGGCATTACCCAGAGCTAACATCTGGTATGGTCAAGTATTCATCCATGTATTTTAATCCAAGAAGTTCAGTCTGCTCCTGCTTATTGTATTCACTCTTTTGAACCAAGCAAACTCCAAATGAGTTTGCAATTTGACTCAAAAGGATATTTGAAATGCAAACCGTACAGCAAGTTATAAATTCAGAATTTTCTTTTGTACGGCAGAATTGAAATTTCACATAGGTGTTTGTAGTACAAAGTCAACATGGTTGAATGTTCATGATTTTGAATTTCACTATAACTGCAATTAAAGGCCGGCTTGTACCAAGGAAGCCTTTTTAGATCATTTTTAAGGTAATGAAATCACATATGACTATTAGTCACCGTTTGTACGAATAGAGCGCCGAAAACCAGAATGAGATGCGATATTTCAATCAGAAGTTACATCGCGCTCAATTCTTGAAAGTGGAGGGGGACTACGTTACCGCTACGGTAGGCATGGTTTCTCTACAGTGGAGCAGCTGACAGTCATTTAACAAAATAATGCGGGGTTTGGTGATAAAAACGTAGATTTTGGATTTGTTGTAGAGGATAAAATACTCATTAATTTGACAAGAGGAGGCATTTCATATCTACCCTCGTTAGAGCAAGGATTCAAATTTCGGGGAAGATTTCATATATGTAAATATTAATTCCTTGGAATTAAACAAATATAAGATACCACTTAAAATGCGATTATTGTAACAAGGTCCAAATAAGTCACCATAAGTCAATAAGTCCAAATAAGTCATCCGGGACACAGAAGTGTTTGGTGCCGGTTTCAGGATATTCAGGAGAGACCGAAACCGTCATGGAGGTGGAATATTTATCGGGGTCAGGGAAGGATTAAGATGCAGAGTTGAGTGGGTTGAAAAGGAAGTAGAGATGATGTGTGTTGAAGTAAAAGAAAGAAATGTGGTCCTAAAGATTGTTGCGGGGTATAGACCGGGAGGAATCCAGCTGTTAGAGAGACTCAACGAAAGGTTGCAGGAATGGAGTGAAGAGGCGAGAGTGGTGATTGGAGGGGACTTTAATCTACCTGGGGTTCTGTGGGACATGGGCGATGAAAGTGTGCCACATAAGACGCAAGCCCTGGTACATCAAATAATGAACCAGGGTTTTGTACAGACGGTGCAGGAGGGAACGAGAGGTTATGGGAACAACAATAGGTCAAACCTCCTAGACGTCTTCCTCGTTCGTCCACCGAACCTATGGTTAGGAGGGGAGGTAGTCGAGGGAATAAGTGATCACCAGGTACCAATTTTAGACATAGATTTTGTAAATAAAAGTGAGGAAAAAGCAGAAACATACAAAGAGATTTGGCTGTACAGAAAGGTAGATAAAGATGGAGTAAAAAAGTTCATGGGAGAAATGTTCGATGATTGGTCTTGTAAAGAGGAAATTTGTGAAGTTAGATGGGAAGCGCTCAAGGACCTATTAAACACATGTAGGGAAAAGTTCGTGCCGCGTAAAATCATTCGTCCAAATAGCGATCCGCCTTTTTACAATAAATCTGTCAGAACAATAAAGAGAAAAGCGAGAGTACTGCATAGAAAGAAGGGCAGGTTAGAAGAAAATGAATGGAGAGTGAAGCGTAAAGCTATTAGAGAAGAGCTTACTGGTGCTAAGAAAGATGCCAAAGATAAATATATGGAGAGACTGTTTGATGAGCAGGACATCAAAAGTAGCTGGAGAAAACTTTATGCCCATATTAGAGGGCAGAAAGGAAGTGGCAGAGACATTCCTGGTCTGAAGGACGATAATTCGGAGGCAGATAAGGACGAGGATAAGGCAGAGATGTTAAGCACTCAGTTTTCCAGAGTTTTTCAAGCAAAGGACAGGGAATATATTGGAGGGAGAAATGAAAAAGCTATGTGGGAAAGTTTGAATATAACGACAACAGATATATGGAAAGAGGTCAGAAAAATAAAGAGTGGAAAGGCAGAGGGGCCAGACAATATTTCAGGGGATACTGTAAGGATGGCAGGAAATAGCATAATTCAATATTTGGATGAGCTTTTCAGAATATCTTTTGCCACAAATACGTTACCTCTAGAATGGAAGCAAGGGACGGTGGTCCCAATATTCAAGGCAGGGGAGAGAGGTGATCCCAGAAACTACAGACCGGTTAGCCTTACCTCTGTGATCTGCAAGACCATGGAGGGGGTCATAGCCAAGTACGTTCGGGGTCACCTAGTGAAACTGGGATGGCTAAGGAGCGAGCAACATGGCTTCCGACCGGGACACTCGTGTGAGTCCCAGTTAGCGGGTTTATCGGAGGACCTTCATGAGGCGTTGGATAAAGGCGAAGTCGTGGACGCAATCTTGATTGACTTTGAGAAGGCCTTCGACAAGGTGCCTCATGGGGAGTTGTTGGGTAAGCTTGGCAGCTTGGGACTGCACGAGGGAGTGGTGGACTGGATAGGCAGTTTCCTTCGCAACAGATCACAGAGAGTTAGGGTAGGAAAATGCCTATCCAGGAGCGTAGCTGTTACATCAGGGGTACCCCAAGGAAGCGTGTTGGGTCCCCTGCTGTTTATAATATATGTAAATAATATTGGGGAGGGCGTTACAGCTAAGGTTCGATTATTTGCAGACGATCTGATTCTGACCAAACTTATAAGGTGTGATCAGGACAGAAGGGAGTTGCAGGAGGATGTATATAAAATAGAGACATGGGCGATTAAAAATAAAATGGTTGTGAATGCGAAAAAATGTCAGTATGTTAGATTTTCGAGGGCACGGAATGTAGATAGTGGAAGTTACCAAATGGGAGGGGTGCTATTAGACAAACAGGATAGCTGTAAATACCTTGGTGTGGTGCTAGATCGAAAGATGGACGGGGACTTACAAATCGGATCGGTAGTAGCAAAATCATCAAGGCAGTTAGCGTTTGTGATGCGGAGCTTGAAGGGCGCTAGCCATAGAACCAAAGCAAAAGCGTACACAACGCTAATTAGGCCTATCGCGGAATATGCTGGAGCAGTATGGGACCCTTACAAAAAGGGACAGATCAGGGCGATAGAGAATGTTCAGAGAAGAGCCGCTAGAAAAGTAACGGGCAAAACAAAATACAGAAAGTGGGTCATAGCAAACAAAGGGCATAAGGTGGGAAGTGAGTTCAAGATCACACTCCAACGGGTTCCCGAAAGTGTAAGCGAAATGCTAAAGGAGCTAGAGTGGGAATCGTTGGAGGATAGGAGGAGGAAGGCTCGCCTTTTAAACATGTACAGAGCGTTAGTCGGGAAGGAGGCTTGGAAGGAGGTGGCGAGTAGGTTTGCGATGCCGGACTACTACAGCAGGAACGACCATTCGTGGAAAATCAAGGAGAGAAGGTCGCGTACTGAGGGTGGTAGGCATTCGTTCGTGAACCGAACCATTAGAGAATGGAACTCGATGGATCTCCGGGAATTTCCAGCCGACTTGGCCGAGTTGAAAAGCTTAGTTTAGATGTCAGAATTATTGAATGTTAAAATTATTGATAAGAATATTAAGTATTAAGAGTATTAAGAGTATTAAGAGTATTAAGTATTAAGTATTAAGTATTATTGAGTATAAAGATTATTAAGAGTATTAAGAGTACTTATTAAGTCGGCGAATTAACAGTTAAAAGCGATCTAGGATTAATATTAACAGTAATAGTTATAGTTATATTTATATTTATATAAGTATTTATTTTTATTAATTTATATAAATTACTTTAACCTATAAGATTGTTTTAGTTGTATTTTAATTTGACTTAGATTCTAGAAAATATTTAGTATTAAGACCTCTACCACCTGTTCAATGTAACAAATTGTAGAAAAAAATAAACATAAACATAAACATAAATATAAATGTAATATTGATGAGATTTTAATTTTATGGCAAATATAGTAAGAAGATGTTAGTAGAGACCGATGTTAAGTGAAATCAACTCATTTTGCAAAGTAAAAAAATTATCCGGGACAATCCAAACGGGTAAAATACGATTTACATGAACAGCTCCAACTGAATAACTGTTGAACACTGGCTGCATTAAGTTGTTTGTACTCTATCTCTCTCTGCTCCATATAAAAACATGTGTATTATGGGTCAGAGAGAGGCAGAGTGTAACGATCATATTGCCGCCACTGAACATAGAGAGCTGAAACTTGACATGATTATCATAATACATATACGAAGTAAACGACTAGGCGTTTTTTTGGAATTTGTAATGCAATATTTTAAAAATGAAAACGGTACATCCCGGATTTTTCATAGAGAAATCCCTAATTTTGTATTGCCTGTGGACAGGGTACAAATCAAGTTATTGACAAAAACTCAAAGTCGTTTTCTTGGTCTATTCATAACAAAGACAATGAGCTTACTTGCAAGTCTCTAGAGTAATAATTGCTGTCGCTGAAGTGTTTGAATGCAACAGCAATATTACGTTAAAAAAAAACAGGACGGAAATATTGGAAGTAAAATAGACTAAGTGGGTTGTAGAATCACTTATAGTTATAATAGTAGAATGAGAAAAATAAATTTTCTTCCTCTTATGAGGAATAGTTTGGCAAATTTCGTGATTTATAATTTTAGTCACGTCTTTCACAATGATGCGATTTAAGATTGGGAATTCAATCGATATATAATATTACACAGTTTAATGTTACGATATTTGTTTTATATAGAGTGACCTATGCCCGTAAGGGGGTGGTAAGGGTTTAATGTTTGGGATATTTCAATTAAAAATTAATTCCGATTAATTGAACGAAGACTCTACTTTAAATTGTAACAAGGTCCAATAATAATAATCCTTCGCCCGGTTCCATAGTTGGGTCGGGGGGTGGCCAAGGCCACCACTTGCTAGGGCCTCGGGCTCCTGAACCAGCTGGCCAAGCCCGGCTCCTCCTCTTCCTCTTTCTTCTCCACCAGCTTCTTCCACTTTTTCCTGTCTTCCCACCAACTCTCCTCTTCCACTTCTTCCCACTTCTCCAATCTCTCTCGCACATCCTCTGTTACCACTTCGCTCCACTTCTCCCTCGGTCTTCCCACTCTCCTTTTGCCACTCCTGGCCCGTTCAAACTCCCGCCGTGGCATTCTATTCCCTTTCATTCTCTTCATGTGTCGAAGTGTTCATGTGTTCATGTGTCGAGCCGCTCTCTACCCAATTTAAAAGTCAGCCTCTCCATATTCAAGTCCCTTCTAATTTTCTCACTCCTGATCTTGTCCATCTTCGTTAATCCTTGCGCACTCCGTAGAAACTTCATTTCTGCTGCTTGTAACTGGCTCTCCTCCTTTCCCCCAACAGCCCAGGTGACCGACCCATATGTAAGTATTGGGACAAAGTAGGTCTTGAAAAGAAGTACCTTACACTGCTGAGGGAAATGCTCATTCCAGAGAAGCTTTCTCACTAGCTGGTAAAACAAGTTAGCCTGCTGAACTCTTGCTGTGACCTCTCTTCCTATCTTTCCATCCTTCGTTAACCAGCTCCCAAGGTAGGTACTCGAATTCTCCCTTCTCCATCAATTCCATGCCTCGTAGTTTGATCTTCTCGTTCCTTGTTGCCTTCCTCTCCAATACCAGTATCTCACTCTTTTCTTGGCTAATCCGCATTCCGAATTCTTCAGTAGTCTGGCTCCATCTATCAATCTTTTCTTGCACTATTCCACTAGTTCCTCCACACACTAATATGTCATCGGCAGGGTGCGAATTGATGGGGGGGATGGGGGGGATTTCCCCCCCTCTGGTTTTCTCATCCCCGGCTCTGTTTCCCAATAAAGCATCCCAGGGGGAGATAGAGTTTTCCCCCCCTCTGTAAAATGGTTGACATTTAATCATCAAAACAATAGATAGGTACCTACTTTTTTCTGAAATAAATCTAAAATTATAAAAATAAATTGTCACACAAAACAACTGTCAAATTGCCTAAGTAGCAAATAAGCTGTATTTGATAAGATTTATTAATTCCAAGATTTATTTTTCTTACCCACCACTTCTGATTTCCCTTCTAAATTAAAAGCAAATCCTCTTTTATAATGCCATTTGTCGTGATGACATCACGACAAATGGCAAAAAAATAGTGTACAAATCGCTTAGAAATGCACCAAATCTAATCTTGAAATTCAAAAATTCCCGGGACTATACGCCCTGGACCCGCATGGTACTGGGGGGCCCTCCCCCCAGACCCCACATTGTTTTCGTGGGCAATCGTATTTTTCGCCTATTGCTATATTTCCCAACATACTCGGAATTTTAATTTTTCCTATCCCCCCCTCTGAAAATTGAACAATTTGCACCCTGGTCATCGGCATACGCTAATGTATTGGTATCTTGGTTGTCACTTGGTTCCACTCTCCTCAACAGTTCGTCCATGACAATGACAAATAGCGTCGGTGAGAGCACGCTTCCCTGACGAAGTCCTTCCTTGACCGCAAACCATCCCGACTTTCCTTCCATCGTTTGCACACCACTCTCATTTTTCTCGTATGTGCATCTAATTCTATCAATGAGTTCTCTACGTACTCCCTTCTGCTTCAGGCATTCCCATACTTTCCTCCTAGCCAAAACATGGTTAATATAAAATTTAATATTAAACCAAATTTTTAGGGGGGCAGGGGGAATTCAAACCTTGCCTCTTATTATCATCATCTACAAAAGGGTATCGCTACAATATATGGCATGCCCAGTCAGGCGCGTAGGAAGGGGGGGGAATGGGGGGAAAATCCCCCCCCTCTGATTCAATTCCCCTCCCTTTGTTCTTATACATTTATGTGTCAAGAAAAAAATTTGCTTGAAAAGTGTTAAAATCGCGTAGAAATGCACCAAATTGATGTCTAAAATTCAAAAAATTTCTGGGGCTGTGCGCCCCGGACCCGCATTTTGCTGGGGGGCCCTCCCCCCAGACCCCCCCATTGTCTTCGTAGACACTAGTATATCCGGCTCAAGTTATTTTACAATATTATTCCCCCCCCTTGCAAATGTAGTTCCTACGCGCCTGTGCCCAGTGGCATCAAATTTGATACTATTAATTGGAATTAATATTTAAATGAAACCTTCCTGCCCATGCCCCGCCCAACTTTTAATCCTTGCCACCCCCAACGGTGGTATGTATAGGTCATTTCAAATATAAAACAAATATCATAACATGGACCTATTAATTTTATCTAGCAGTACATTTTCAAAACTTCAAATTGCTGCATAAATGGGGAAGATAGATATCTCCCCCCACCCCCCCCCCCCCCTCCCCACTCCTTACAAATGTTTGTCAATACTACATATTGACCTTGTTTTGTACTTCGTTTGTTACAATTTAAAATAGGTTCATAGTAGTAGTAACACATATTTGCTCGATTTATTGGAACTAATATTTAAATGAATTCATCCCCTAACACCCTTTCTACCCTTTACCAGTGTTGAGTAGTAACTTAACGAAAGTAACGCGTTACCGGTAACGCGTTACTTTTCAGGAACTTTAGTGGTAACTTAGTTCCTTTTTTTCAGTCAGGAACTTTAACTGATAAAGTTCCTTTATTGATGTAACTTTTATATTACGTTACGTTACTTGCAAAGTTCCTTTTTTCGTTTGAACAGACTCTACTTTTTCAGCAATCTTCCCAAAATTTCCCAACTTATACTTCCGGAGTAGCGATCTGCCATCAAAACAAGTTTCCACTGGCAGTGCAGCTGCATTACTCATTGGTTTGGAATGTGCATGCCCTCGTCAGTGATGATAAGGGGATGAGGGGTAGAGGGAGGATCAATGAGAATCACCCCCTCACTTGACCTTGGCTTGTTGCAGTGTGACGTAGCAGCTCATTCTCCCTTCAACCATCGTCGCCATTACTTGCGCCAGAGCATTGTTTATAACCTCTTCTAGTGTTTCAATTTCGTTACGTGTGAATTTCTATCTATTGTAGATTTATATTGGTGATGAAAATGCGTGTAAATGAAACTATTTGCCGTGATACTTTGTGCAGACAAAAATGCTACCCTGCATCTGTGACATTACGTTTTAAACCACTATACCCTGCCGCAATATTCACGATTTTTTCCTAAAAAATCCATCGGTAACTTTGAAAGTAACTTTGCAAGTAACTTTGGGTAACTGGTAACTTGTAAGTTCCTTTTTTCATGAAGTAACTTAACTTTAACTAAGTTCCTTTTTTGACCAAGTAACTTAACTTTAACGAAGTTCCTTTTCTCAAGTAACTTACTCAACACTGCCCTTTACCTGGATAGGTCACTCTAAATATAAAACAAATGTCGAAACATGAATCTTATGTACCTACCTAATTGTATCTATCGATTGTATGCTGAAAACTTTCAATTGCCCCGTAATTGTGAAATACTATAGTAATAATTATAAAGCAAAGGGTGAAATTTTACCACCCCCTTACAAATTTTGTTTAATATTAAATATTTTATATATTATTTGGACCTTGTTACGATTTATTGCACGTTAAGTGGTATGTTTTATTTTGTATAGTTAATTGAAATTAATATTTATGTATATGAAAACATCCCTCAAACTTTGAACCCTTGCCACTCCCTAACAGAGGTAGATATGAAATGCCTCCTGGGGTCAAATCATATATGCAGTTATATTTTCTCCTCTACAACCTATCCAAAATCCACGCTCTTATCACCAAACCCCGAATTGTTTCGTTGAATGGCTCTTAGCAGCTCGACTAGAGAGAAACCACGCCTACCGTAGCGGTGACGTCACGGAATCAGCCGCCTATGGGTTATGTGGAGATAACTTTCAAACTAGAGCTCGTAGAGACTTTCCGTTTTTGGTGTTGGACTTTTTAGAATGAGTTGCACCTCTTTTATTTATGACAGCCGGCCTTTAATGTAATATTTTGGTAGCCCTGTGTGACTGAATTGTCCTGTGATGAAAACTTGTAAACTCAAAAGTTGACAAGCCCAGTTTTTAAGTTCACTCGGTTCAGTCTCAATAGACTAATTAGAGTTCACTTAAATTATAGAAATTGCATTAACAAAATGAATCGGGGCAACAAGAGAACATGTCAGAGAAATAGTAAATATTAATATTTACAATTCACTCCAAGTATTTTGGAAGCATGGTGTAACAACAATATTAATTGGTATCTTGAAATTTTTAGCAAAGATTCAAATGTATCTGAGGACACAATGATATGATCTGTCACTGAATGTGCATGTGTTTGTGATTATTTCAGAAATATGCGGGTATATTTGAGTCTGAACACGTCGGAATGGTGGAATTACCGTACATGAGTGAAGACAAACTGCAGTCAATGGGTATTCCACTTGGTCCGAGACTGAGGATTCTTCAGGAAGCCCACGTGTCAGTTCTCACCACCGACCAACTCTGCGTTTTATAGTTGCTTATTTCAAGAAGCAAGTGTAGAAACATGGAGTGTTGTGCAGTGTTTATAAAGCATTCAGAACTGCCACTCTGCACTGGACAGTTTTATCAATAGTTACGTTCATACATATTTCTCATTTTTTTAATTCATATACAGATGTAGAAAATGTTTTAAATATTTGTTTATTGTGCTTCATTAATTTTTATATACTACAATAGGTTCCTAGGTGTATTGAAAATATGAAATTACGATTACATATTTATCATTGTAAAAATAACAGTTTCTTATTAATTATTATCCTTCCTTACACAATATTTCTGTGGCTGACAGGAAAAACTACTGGCGAATTTTGTGCTGGTGAATTTTGAGGCTGGAAAGCGATCCAAGTACATTAGTTAATTGCTTGGAATAAATTAATTAAAAAATGCAATACCTAGTCAAAAAATGTTGATAACGCTCTTGCTAGACCACCAAAATAATGGTTTGTTCTCTCTTGGAAAATCAAGTTTTTGCACTCAAGTCGCTTTTCCTTCAAGCCACATATTTTCTAATCCTAACAACCTCTGAATAGTCAGTCTTAGAAGTATTTGCTCTGATAGGTGTGCAAGTGACAAATATCCTACGAAGGGCGGGTATTACCATCAGTTTAAGCTACAGTTAGCTTTTAAACTCCACTTCAGAAAACTCAGTCTATTACCATTTGCATTATTTACGTACTGCAATTTAATTCCGGAGCTTATTCCTCAGTTTAAATTAACCTCAGGCTACATTGACTGCAGTTTTTTAAACTATGCCACCGTGTTTAATAGTGATACACCACATTTCCCGAAGTGGAGTTTAACTAAACTGAAGATTAAACTAATGGTGATATGGCCCCTAATATGACCTTAGGAACAGTGGCATATAGATTTCAAGATTCAAGATTTTTTTATTGTTGTAAAGTTACAAATATAATTTAATTGCAGTTTTTATAACCTAGGAAAGACACACAAATTTAATTTGGGAATATATGAGCCCAAGGAAGTGTCCTTGGCATTCAATCCATCCGCCCTTGATAGTGGGTACTTGATCTCGACTACAACAATACCTATTATTCTATCGCCATTTACAAAAATTCAAAACAGTCATTACCAAAAGAAACATGATAATCCATCGATACTGACTCTAATAGACAGAGGAAAATGTATTTGTACATTTCTTTCCACTTTTAGAACAGAAAAGTGTCAATAAATAAAAATTAAAAAAAACGATGCGCCAAGTCCTCTTTTAAAGTATTTTCGGTGTGTGTATATTTTCATTTTTAAAATACGATTAAATATTTGGAAATGTCATTGACTTGGCCCCTTTTTTGATATTACTCCTTTTCAGTGTTGATTTTTTTTAAATACAAAAGATACTTGGATGCCTTTTTTACACGGAGTGTTTTTTCTGGGATTTTAAATATTTGAAGCATCTGCCCTTTAGTGATATTGAAGTTCAGTCCATTTTGCATACTTATTAGACGAGGAGGATCGCTCGCTCCTTGTCTTACATAGTCAAAAAAAACTTTTAGGTGATCAATATCAAATTGCCCAAAAATTTAGTCCAAACCGCGTAGAAGCTCAATATTGAAATTCAAATTTATCACGGGCAAATGGCAAATCAAATCTTTTATTTTGGTAGGTACTTAGGTATATAAAAACAAAAATACAATACAAGTTATAAACATATTGCCAAAATCAAATATAAATGTATCATAGGTTATTCATTATTCATTCATGAAATGAAAGTGAAATGAAAGTAGCTGATGTTTCATATGAAAGAGGGAATGCAATGAATCCACATGGCCTTGATGAAGCCATGCGGCTTGAGGGCTGCAAACCCCGAGCTCGTTCATTCTCGCATAGCAACTTCGACGAGGTGGATCGCTCGCTCCTTGTTTATCTTCATGGCGGCTACAAGTGCCCGTCTCTCTCGGTAACGTATTACTCACATAATACCATTGACTAACACCTTTATACCGGGATAAGCAAATCGTTTACTTTTCACGGCACGACGGTTGTAGTCAAACGAAAATGCCGCACGCGAATCACAACACGTCTAGAGAAGGAGGGGGCGGGACTTCCGTAGCAACTTGTTCTAGAGATGCGAATGAATTACACCAAACTACTTTTACCTAAATACCTTAATCTCACAAAACATGTGAGCAATACCTTCTTAGATGATTGAAAAGTGTTATAGACATGGTCTACTGAGTTTTCATAACGGAAATAAGTTTGTATGCTGTGTCAAATATGACGGTTGCAGTGGCTGGACGCCCGGGAGGCGGGATCAGATTATCACGCAATGGTACAAACGTAGGGCCGTGCGTTATAGTGGTATTGGCATGGCAGTTTCATATCCCGGTATAAAGGTGTTAGTCAATGATAATACGTTACCATAATACGCGTTCACGTTTTCATTTAGAATTGCTATGCAGAGAATAAGTTTAATTAAGCAAAGCAATGTTTCGATTTAGGTAGGCAGATTCGAAGCAACAAACGTCCAATTTATCACAAAATAACTAATCTACGTATATTTAGTGCAGCACATGCCTACCTCATTATTTTATCAAATCTAATAAAGTTCATTGACGATTAGAATTGCAATCCGTAATGGCGGCCGTGTAGATACTACTGTAGTCAAATGAACAATTGTATATCTACATATGAAAATATCAATAGAATAATCCAAAACTATGTATAATACGACTGTAGATGGAAATAAATCAATTTGATTGAATTTTTCTAATATTTTCTAATAATAAAAATAGTGTATTTGACATAATTTATACAATTTCAATAATACAAAGTAGAAAGTCTTGCCATTGACAGGGCAGTGTTCAAGTGACTGACCAATGAACGACGTGATCGACTAAAACGTCAGTGAAATTCTTATCGTGAACGAACTTTACTCAGTTTTGTTTTCCTGAGATCATGCAGTTCTGTTGGTTATCGATAGTTGCACGAATAACAATTGGAAAATGGGGGAAATGTCAACTTTCTGAAACCCATGCTGACCTCGCGTCGACCGGATATATCTGAATGGCACAACAAAAACTAAAATCAATCTACATAGCTCTAGGATCATCATTTACGCTTTATATAATTCATGCTGTTCGATAATTTCAGTACTGGAAACTTTCTGGTTAGCATCGTGTTCGTATACGACGCAAAGCCGGCTGTGCTATGCCACGTCATACATCGCATAATATAGTACTTGTTGCATAGTGGAGTGTAGGTAGCTGACGTGGCAAGTACGTTCACCCGTGTATTTAGTTGCAGACAACCTATAGGGCATTTATTGTAGATATCAAGAATATATCACATGGCAGTGATATGTGTCTCAAATGGTGGTGGCCAGGGCGCTAGGCTCAGTTAAAATTATTGTATTCAGTTCGTTAGAATTTTGTGCCGAAAGTGGTCAAAAGGCCATGCTTCATTTCAGTTTGGTATGAACTCAAGGTGTCCATGTCACAGCGGTCCACACCACATGGCCATGACACGAGTTAGAAAATCGTGTATTTTCCGATAGTTTGTGTCGGGAATGTTTGACCTTCCTTGGGGAATGATCTAACGTCCATGCTTCAATTCAGTTAGTGGTGGTCTCGATGGCCCAGGGACGACGCTAGGATTTTTATACAGGGGGGGCCTAGGTAGGGCAATAAACTTTTTAGGGGGGGCAAACGTATTTTCACATGTATATTTTCATATTGTGGCGTGGGGATCAGGCGCGTAGGAACTAAATTTGCAAGGGGGGAATAATATGTAAAAGAACTTGAGCTGGAGATACTATAGTGTCTACGAAGAAAATGGGGGTCTGGGGGGATCAACGGCGGCGTCAAGTGACGGAGTATACCTAGCCAATGAGTCATTTATATTGAATATTGACGGTCTGAAAGCACGGTTGTCTCATCTGTGACCTTGTCGAAACATTGCTTTTGCTCGTCGCCGGTTACGCGCAGTGATCGTTTTATGTTTCGTATCGAATTCGAACCTTCAACTCGTGTTCAGTGTTCACTATGTCGGTGCGACTCGGTGTGTACGTCAAGCGACGTGATAGTGTTAGTGAGGTGTGGATGATAGTGTTTGTGATAGTGTCTCCATCGTCCCCTGACCCCCCCCCCCCCCATCCCGACCAGCGCCGCCAGGACCTCGTCATGACCATCACGACCAGCGCCACGAGGACCTCGTCGTCCCCTGACGTCATACCAGCGCCGCCAGGACCTCGTCCAGGGAATCATCTAAAGGTAAGAGCTGTTCGCAGCCAACAAGGGGAAATTACACTGATACTTTGAGAAACTGGGAAAAGGGGACATAACCGATGCAGAACACACAAATATGTCTACTATTACAATGAATATTGGCTATTATGACGCGTCCTAGTACAGGGATTTTGACCGATAATTTCTTGAAAAAACAAGGCCCAACCACGTCCGTGCGATGTATTCACAATAACACTACGCCCAAGCTGAAGGCTACATGTCTGTGTTACGACACTTTTGAAAGCCATTTCGCTCCTAGAATTCATTTCGGACATGCTCCTCATGAGATGAGGACATGCTCCTCATGCAAGGGATGCAAGTGAAATGATCAGGTCGAAAAGGGTTCCAAACAGTCCAGACCTGAAAATGCCGGTTAGGAATGAAAGCTTATAGAAGGGTTGTTTTTACATTTACAACGACATTGCGCATTGCGATCCTAAATTTTTTATACTTTTTAGCAATACGTTGGTTTTTAAGATCCTATATTTTTAACTTTTAGCGATATAAGTTAGGTTTTTAAGACTATTTTTTTAATTTTTAGCAATAAGTTGGGTTTTTATTCCTCTTTTAGCAATAAGCAATGTTTTTAAGCTCATCGCTCTTGCTAATTTTTAGCAAAAATTAGGTTTTTAAGATCCTCTTTTAGTAATAAATTATGTTTTTAAGATCGTCGATTTTGTTAATTTTTAGCAATAAATTAGTTTTTAAGATCCTCTCATAAAAATAATCTATGTTTTTAAGATCGCCGCTATTGCTAATTTTTAGCAATTAAAATTAATTATAATTAGCAATTAATTTTTAGTTTTCAAGATCCGCTATTTAAGTTCCTCTTTTAACAATAAGCTATGTTTTTAAGCTCGTCGCTAAAGCTAATTTTTAGCAATAAATAAGTTTTTAAGATCGTCTCTTAGCAATAATCTATGTTTTTAAGATCGCCGCTTTGTTAATTTTAGCAATAAATTAGGTTTTTAAGATCCTTTCTTCGTAATAAGTTATGTTTTTAAGATCGTATAATATTTAATTTTTAGCAATACGTTTTAGTGTCAGTCCTTCAATACAATACTCTAAACTTTTAAACGGTTAAAAGACCCATCGATGTTTTTAATTTTTCGCAATTCAATTTTTACGCTTGACGTTCGATTCTGCGATTGGGAAACCACAACTTTTTATTGTGAACCACTTTCCTTCATTTTACTTTCGAAGTAAACGATAACCGCTCAGCCCAAGAACACAAGAACAAGACAAGAAAACAAGAAGAACGACAAGAAAGAGATGAGTTCCAGAACATTTCTGTACCGCTGAGGTAGAAGGACCGAAGGCCATCGCAATGATTCTTGAGGTAAGTTGACAAAACCAGTCTCTTCA
This sequence comes from Leuctra nigra, assembly GCA_934045905.1. Classification (NCBI taxonomy): domain Eukaryota; kingdom Metazoa; phylum Arthropoda; class Insecta; order Plecoptera; family Leuctridae; genus Leuctra; species Leuctra nigra. The sequence continues at coordinate 5,062,754 of OW203763.1, forward strand.
TTAGATAAGTGTATATTATTGTGTCCACTAACCTTTTCTTGCAGCTAGGAATTTGGATCCGCCTACAAGGCCGCACAGGCATGTTAATAAAAGAGGTCCTTTTGATTCGTTCGATTGGCTTGTTGATTATATTTGACTGACAGTCTTTCGGACGATTAAATTGACTTTCTTGAATACATCGATCAAACGGCTCGTCTCCAAGTTGCACCTCGTTCAAGGTCACAGCGTCAAGGTCACTGCCCATCACCGTTCGCAACGACAAACAGAACTTGAAGCAGAGAAAAACAGTTGTAAGAAATAATTGTACTACCCAATCATTAAGGTAGCAAAGTCACATCTTCCAAATGAGCTTATTTTTGGCAGAGGTATCATTTATCAATAATCACTGTTTACACGATACTGTGAAATATGAACAACTTCTCGTGTCTAGGTTTTGAGATATTGTATTTATAAATTCCTATTTTTAACATGTATTCTTATCTAGGCCATTAAAATCATGACGATTTCCATGCTGTTTTTGAGTTTTGAATTTTACTGAGGTTTAACGTTTTTTCAAAAAACTGATTTCTAGATAGATAGTTGGACATTCTATTAGGAAAAAAATGGAAAACAATACCAACGTGTGCTATTTTAAAAGTTATCAACCAAAAACTAAATGATTTCCCTATACCTCCTATGTTACAGTTTTGTTCATTCTCGGAAGGCAATAAATTGAAACCTCGCTATAATACAGGAGTTGCAAGTTAAATGGCATTTTATGGTTCTTTTATACAAAAATATAGTTGAAATGTAGGAAAACGTTTTTGAACTTGTAATTTCAAGAAAAAATATTTGTGCAGTGTTGGGGAAGTTCCTTTTTAAAACGATCTTTTTAAAAGTTCAGTTCACGTCCAAATATATGAACTTTTTAAAAGTTCAAGTTCTTCATTTTAAGCATGTGTAGTAAAAGTTCACGTTCCTTAAAAAAACGAATATAAGTTCTTTTAAAAGTTCTTTTTCAAAAAAAATTAACGATATAATTAACTACACATGAAACTTAAATGGAACTGAGAAGAATCTAAGAGGGGCCCCTACTTCCCCTTCCACACCTGCCTCAAACTACCCTCGCCATAGTAACCAATCCACGCTCAGATTTAAAGAAACTTTGGATATCTTCGGATCGGCTCGGACTTTATTCCGATAGACAACATTCAAAATTCACTGCGCATGCGCGACGTGCCGTGATGCATGTTGGGCTTAGGATGTGAAGAGTTTGACAGCTGCCTGGTTGACAGTGCTGAGATGCATAAAGGAAGAATGTTTTTCGGTGTTTGTTATGTTATATCATCTCTGTATTTAAATGTAACTAATTTTATTGGTATTCAACATTATTTTATGAATAATACTAAGAATAGCAGATCGTACGGAACAGTGTGTTGTGTTCCATAGAGCAAAAATAACACTAAATTTAGCCGTGAAGTGTCGTTTCACTACTTTCAAGGGACATTGATTTGAAGAAAGAATGAGGCGTGTGAGGCGAATTGGATCTCAGGGAAAATGTAGTAAATGGTCCCCTATTAAGAACCACAGAATATGTGGTGCACATTTTAACAAATCTGGTTATAAGAAATATGAAGAAAAATTGCCCTGTTTTTCCCCTAACAAAATGAATAAATGAATAAACCGAAATGAATAACCAATAGGTCAGATTGATTTGTTAATTAGTTATGTATACAGGAACATACTTTGTCACATTTTGTCAGAATTTCTGACAAAAATAAGATTTTCGGCTACCTACAAATGTCCTGTTTGTTAAGAGGAAAAATAACTTGAATACCCCTGAAAGCGATAAATATGATTTCAAGCCCAGGCTAATAATATCTACAATATTGGATTTACATCTTACACTAAAAATTTTCAACAAAAACATAATTTATTGCGTCTTATCCATTCTTTCTTCAAATCAACGTCCCTTGAAAGTATTGAAACAACACTTCACGGCTAAATTTAGTGTTATTTTTGCACAATGGAACACAACACATTGTTCCGTACGATCTGCTATTCTTAATATTATTCATAATTATGTTGAATACCACTAAAATTAGTTACATTTAAATACAGAGAGGATATAACATAATAAACACCGAAAAACATTCTTCCTTTATGCATCTTAGCACTGTCAACCAGGCAGCTGTCAAACTCTTCACATCCTAAACCCAGAATGCAATGTTGATAGTTGTAGATGGCGCTCGGGGTTTAAAATGTTGTCTATTCGACTGCTTAGTGCTCAGTAGGAAAGAGCGAACTTGATCGAAACGTTCGTGGTTAAAACGAATGTTTGACGTTCACGTTCTTTGTATACAAAAAAGAACGCGTTCGCTCAAACGTTCGCAAAAAAAGTAACGCGTTCCTAGGAACGCGTTCTTTTTAAAAGTTCCCTCCCCAACACTGTATTTGTGTATATGTATAGGTCGATGGTACTACCTTAAAAGTATCATAATAAAAATGCATTTTGTGATGTTGACATAGCCGCGTTTGGACTAAAAATAAACGTTGATCGAATAGGTAGGCATAAAACAGTGATTTCATGAAAAAGTTCACAATTTATTGGGTAGATCTGTAGTCTCGAGTACAGATTGTAGAGGGTATGCGCCGTACACAGTTATTATTATTATTTTTAACCTGTGCGTATATCTATCAATGATTATGCGTAGGTTTTCTAAAATTCGAACATCCCAGTAAATGTTGTCATAAAATTGTCATTTGATATAGAAAATCGCATATTATATGATTTGCTAAGAACTTCCAATTTTAGAAATTTGAATATTATTTGAAGCATGAAATAACTTACTTTGAAAAAAATCACAAGACATTTCTGGAAGAGTAAAGAAATAGACAGTTATACTCAAGACGTAAGAGGCGTGGGTAAGCGAACGCGAATCGCACGGTTCGTCGCAGCGATTTTTTGAAGTTAGTCTTCCCACCATGCTTCCCACTAACAGAATTTTAAAAAATCCGAGAGTAGTGACCCATGACAGCCTAATAGACTAAATAGTGCCACACACTGGAGTACTTTATGACACCTGGTACGACCTCAAAGTGTTAAATACGATTATTTTCCCATAAATATCGTATTTAACACTTTGAGGTCGTACCAGAGGTCATTTGTATTCCGGTGTGTGGCATTATTTATTCCATTAGGCTGTAATGGGTCACTACTCTCTGATTTTTTAACATTATGTTAGTGTGAAGACAAATTTGTAAAACCTCTCACTCGCTGTGAGCACTCTCACTCGCTGTGAGAGCACGCTCACTCGCTGTGAGAGCACGCTCACTCGCTGTGAGAGCACGCTCACTCGCTGTGAGAGCACTCTCTTAATAATTTGAAAACTTACAGACGAAATAGGGGGGGTTCGGGGGCGCAGCCCCCGAGAAAATTTTGGTTCAAGGTCATTCGATTTGGTGCAATTTTGAATCGCAGATTAGTTATTTTTGGGAAATATAAATTACCAATGTCCAAAAATAATTCCAGTCATTTTGGTAAGTTTTCGACATGATCTGCCTCTTTCTTTTACTTTTTTGTTCACATATTATTTTAAATGTGCTGCTTTCTTAGATGATGTTCTGATTTTGGGGGGGGGGGACGCTCCCAGAATTTTTACATTTCATGGTCATTTTGAAGTAAACCTACGCGTTTCTGGTAAAATTACTGCAACATTGAACTCAATTTTTCTTGGTAATTTTTCATGCGCAAACAAAAAGTTCAGGAACATATCTAGGTGAAGGTATTAACATAACATGAACGAGATTTGTTTGGATACATTAAAAAACATCAGTCGTCGTTTCCCCAAAAATAATTTTATTTCTTCCGAGCTTGAATATTGGTCAACATGATGACACAAAATAGTAAATTTTCAAAAAATGCTGAAAGTGCCGCCTATCCGAATGTGCCGCCGTACGCGGTCGCGTACGTCGCCTATGCCTAAAGCCGGCCCTGTGGCTAATGTAATTAGTCCTATGGGCAACTCGACAGCTGATAAGTCTGGTGAGATTGATTATAAGAAAGGGTAGGAACGGAATGTGAGAAGGAGGTGGCCGTGGCCTTATAGTGGGGAACCTTTCTAGCAATTGCCGCTCGACTGAGGAAAACCATGTCAACCAATCCTCAATCAGGAATCAGGAACCTGGATCTCCCAACTGCGAGTTCTGCAGTGACTTATCCATCCAAGTACTGGTCGCACTCGATATTGCTTGACTGCGGTGATGTGATGAGAACTAAACACCAGCTTGGTTGGGTTACCCAATAATGCAGGTATTGAAAAAATACTTTTTGTACTTGAGGATTTTGTTTGTCTCTACTCTCTGATTTTGTTTTGTATTATCTTCTTTAAAAAACGAGATTCTGATATTTAATACAATTGGTGTCAGTTGTGGGATAATTTTATATTATACAAAATGTATGAGTACAGAAACCTGAGCTCAGCCGGTTAAGCAGTTCAACAACGAACGCTGCTTTAACCCGCTAGGTGGCAGGGCAACACAGAATCTTTCTTTTGGAACCAATGTAAATTTACCTACATTCAAGGAATGTTCAAAATGCATGTATAATGTAGCACACTTGAACATGTTAAGAGAAATGCTCCAGTTTAGTTTCAGAGAGTAGCAAAGAATACGAGTTTGTAAATACGAGTATTTACGAGTCAACTGCCAACTAATATGCTATAACTATTTGTTAACTAATATGTTATTTTCTTATTATTAGTTAAGTTAGGTACTTAAGAGTCTACGATACTTGATGAAATCCATGTTTTATGAAGCACAAAAAGGCGGCACTGTAACTGTAACTGTGTATGTAACTGTAAGTCAATTATTTTCATCCTAAGTAGGTATATTTAACAAATTGAAATTCAAAATAGAGGCAATTAATAATAATCTTAAATGCCCAATAAATAATGAACATTCTACTAATTACAGATAACAAATATAATTACTGAACAGTCTGACAATTTGATCAGACTGTAAATGTGGACGTGAACTCCGATGACCTATGTTTGATTCCTGCCTCGACTTTGCTGGCTGTGGTGTCAAAGGCGATGAAGAGGTTCCTTACCATCATCCCCCCTCACCCTCAAACTTCATTATCATCATCATCATCATCATCATCACCATCTCCCAATCATCATTCATCCCCATAACCCTATGGGTCAAGTCATTGATAAACAACTATTGCATTGACAGCAGTGATTATTTTACAGAATGCAGTTGTGTAAGATTATGAGTGTAATGGACCATTAGCATTCGCTTAGTTTTACAGGTGTTACCTGTTGAGAGATGTAGGCTGTTGTAATTATTACATTTTCGATAGTGAATGTTGTTACTAGGACCGTCCAATGCATCGTAGTGTACACATCGGTTATACAAATAAATTCCGCCTCTTTGCGTGATTCCTGGGTGTACCCAGTGTACCAAATGAAAATGTAACTCATAGCAATAATGAAAGTTTCTTCCTACTTTAATGTCCCACTTCTTCTCTTCCTTGAGAGTTCTTGGCCAGTACGCCGCTGCAGAAGTCCCTCCTAAGACTTTTTCCCACCACTAATATTAGGCGCGACATTCTGGCAACGCAATAGATGAGTTTCAGTGTGGAGAAAATGGACTAAAGTAACTTATCACTTTTATCATGAAACACCAGCAATTCGAGGATGACACTCGGAACACATAAATGTTGAGCCAAAATGATAACTTCTTTCGAATTGCTATAAGGAAGGAAGAATAGTCAAATTGTTCCATTTTTCTCGTTATTGTCGATTTTCTGAACATTCAATAATCTTTTTTAAATTACCTAAATTTTTTATTCCTTTATCCTATCGCCAGGTAAATCTACGGTTGTGCTCATTGGCTGTTGCTATTGCCATGGTAACTGCCAATTTATTCTACCTCTAACTTATAAAGATATTGCCACACCGGCCCTAATTACCAATTAAGTATTGTAAACCTGAAAAAGCATTGAAGGAAATAAACTACAATTGGACGGGTTTGATTTGCTTTGGTATAGACGATATCGATAATACAAGCCAATATAGTCCATGGGTTAGTAATCATGCAAAATAAAAGTAGGTATGACGTGTCTGATAGTGCGTTGAATTAGCATACTAATACCAGAAAACATTGTAACGCAAAGGAATTTTTTGTAGAGTTAATAAATGAATGTACACACATTAGCCTGTAAAGATCTAGCAAGAAAAGGTCTCTTGTGAAAAATAACATTAACAGATAAAAAATAACTTGCAAATAGCGAAATGTGGACGTCTATTCGCGTAGCAGAAAAATATTCTTGTTGACTTGATCTATCAAATAAGAAGTTTAATAACGTGATTTTAAGACTATTTTAAGGAATGTCTATGCAGCGTATAATTGTGCGCATTTAAGGATCGTTTGAGAAATGTAACTTTTATATCAACATCATAATATAACCGACCATAAAAATATATTTTAAATAACCATATACGCGTATTGTAAGTGCAATTCAGTTGTTTTTGTTGGCATTAATTTCCCCTGAGAACTATTTGTAGGGGAAGGAGGCAAAGAGAGGAAGCACGGCTGAAACGGGTGAAATAATCTTCACAACGGGTTTAGACCCTACAGTGAAAAGAAAACACCGCCGCTTATACGCCTAACCGCAGCGCTAACTCTCCCAGGTTAAAGAGGCAAGAATGATGACGCATGATGGCTGATCTGGAGGGTAAAGAGTTCACTTCCAACACACTTTTTTAAAATAAATGTCTACTTTGCACATTTTCTCCCTGGCGGAACTTTCTGAACTACAACAATTTTTCTCAGTGGATCACTCAAATGAAAGTAAATAAGCAACAACTAACAAGATCAACTGAGCGGAGTACAATTTTATGTGGATAGGTACATTTTAATCGACATAACAAAATTCTAAAAATAAGATTTTGAATGTCAGTAAATACAACATTTTACATTTAAGTGTCTTGAATAAAATGATTTTCAGTCAATAGGTATATGAAATTTCATATAACTCTATTCGTAAAAACTCAACATTTATTAAAATTAATTCGAATATCAATTGTGAATAACAACTTTGAAGATACTTCGCCGTGTTATCAAAAAATATACAAAAGAACACATTTGTTTCACAATTTATTTCATGTGACTGATGTGACTTGTTAAACTTCCTATGAGATGGCTGATGTGAAAACAATAGCTTTTCAGGAACAATTATGAATTAATCTGAGAGCTGTCAAAGCAGTGCACATCCTGAGACATGAGTTGGGGTTGGATTCATGATGCGTAGAGTAGACATTGGATAGTAATTGTGCATCTATGGATATAAGTTCATTAACATCAAACATAGGCGTGCGCAGGAGAAATCATTAGGGGGGGCCAACATGGGCGCCGGCAGGATTAATGACAGGGGGGAAAGTCTAAGAAAAAAAAAGGCTACGGGTGAAGGGGAGTTGGGGGCGGGCGCCCCCCACCTTGCCCCGCAGGGCATTTTTTGGACACTTTAAAATTAATTTTATTAATCTTTACATTTTTTTTAAAAATATTTCACACCTTTTCACTACAATAAGGTGAGGGGGGCATGCACCAAAACCTGGCCCGGCAGAGCGTTTTTATTATTTTGGCACTTCAAAATGAATTTGAGACGTTTCAAGGTGCATTTTGTTCCCAAAACTTTATTTTTTCAATTTGATTCAATTTGATAAATTGATAATAAAGGGGGTTCGGGGGCAAAGCCCCCGAGAAAATATTCTCGGAAGGTCATACATATTACAGCAATTTTTAAGCATATTAAAAAGACATTCTTAGGGGGAAAACCTAGAAGTTCATGAAAAAATCGTGTTTTGGAAGGTCAAAATATTGTGTTTTTGTCTTTTGATCAACCCAGTACTTAATTCCAGTGATTTGAGCAACTCCAGTCTGCCCCGAAGGGAGATTTTTTGTGTCAAAATTGTGTCACTATGAGGACCACATTTTATAATTTTGTAGTTGAGGCTGACCCATTAGGGGGGGGGGCCAAGGCCCCCCGCCCCCCCCCCCCCTCCCCCCTCCCCCCGTGCGCACGCCTATGACATCAAGTTTACATTTATTCACTAATTTCGGAATAGTACATTTTTCTGACTATGTCATGAAGTGATAACGGATATTTAATATCAGCTGTAAATCTAATGTGTTTGTTGTCCTACGACTCTGTTCTTGCCGCTCTGTCTACAGTTAGGCGCTCTAATTCTAAGGTATACCTACTTGTATATATAAAGTAAAAGAGCTCAAGGTCTCTGCTGAGATTGAGAATATTGTTTAATTAAATTGTCATACAGGAATTGTCCCACCTTTCATTGATTTAAATACCTTGAAAACAGCAGGGCCTAACTATAGGTACAGAATTTGAGAAATGAACCTTATCTATACACACGAAGCTTATTGAATATTAATTGTAAAAGCTACCAGTAAATAATTATGTGTGTCAACATCGTCGGTTTTTCTTGTCCTGAACAGAGTCCTGTGTTCTTGTAGAAATGTGTGATGTGTGTAGGGCAGGGTGCCTGAGGGCCCTGCTCTTGGGCAGTGAGGGTAACAAACTAACTAATATGTCATGAGCTGCGTCATGACATTCTTGACGCAAAGCTCGGTGATAAAATACCACGACTATTTATACTTCTCACTCCACAATACATGTTATAACTTATATGTACCCCGGAGAAGATGGTGGGGCGGGGAACGAAGCTTTCAGATTATGTATTATATAGAGTTGGTACCTACCCTTGTTAGATAGAGTATTTTTTATAAGGTATTATTTCTCTGTGGAATAGTTTGATGCTTCTTATCTTGGAAAAACACTAACAGGAAAAGCTGAAAATTGCACTCAGTTGAGCTTCCGTGATAGTGCGTTTCATTCCATGGTCAGATTAATGAGCAACAAATGGAAGCTGGGTACAGATGAGAACATGGGGCCACTTCTAAATACGCATAGTACCTACCTTCTAAATAAATAGCCCCAAACCTCTAAATATTTTTGGTGTTCGTAACTCTAGCTCCGTTTGACTTTGGGCGTTTTTATTTATGTAGGTATTTACATTATTTAATAAACAAGTGCAAAGAACAGAAAGAAAGTAGGTACCTACAGTAAATAATATTTCAGTAATTATTAATACGTATACTTATTACGTATCTATCTAAACGTATTAATGATTACTGAAATATATTGTATTTTTCTTTCCCTTGGTATATAATTAATTACAATTAATATCGTTTAAATTACGTTACTAATGCTATCAAAAGAAACAGAAATCCAGGATTTAACTTCAAATTTAAAGATTTTTTCATTTGCAAATTTTCTGATTTCAAATGTTTTAAAGAAGCGATGACCTAAGAATTACGTATACCTAATTGGCATATCCAACATAAGATGATCTTTGTTTCTGGTGGTCACTGAGGATACCCACGAATTAGAATGTTTAAAATGTTGAATTCTTTGAATGTATCACATATGTTTTAAGTCCAGAACTTTTGAATCTATCAGTCCCACGTTCTGACGAAACCCATATTGGATGTTAGATACGACACGAACTTATTAAGATATTTCATAAGCCGTGTCTTTACACATTTCTCAATCTCAAGTACATTTGGAAGGTGAGGAAGGATTGATATCAACCAGCGAATTTACTTTCCGTTAGATCGTTTGCAGACAAAAAAAAATTATTTTGATTTAATAAACTACCAAGTTTGATGACAATCAAAGAGAGACATTTCCTCCCATTTCCTGCTATTTCTTGACACTTATTAAAATTATTATTAGGATATTTCGTAATGTTTAATCTTTATTAAATTATTTTTGTCGACAGTTACGATTTCCTGATTGACAACTTCTTCAGGACAATTAAATAACGAGCTTTCAATCAAAAGCAATTACACATAAAAAAAATGAACCAAACCAATTTCAAAAAACAATTCCCTAGAGGCTTAAGGTTGCATGAGGGGATGAGATTTTAAAACCCAAAAGTGACTGAAATTTGGACTTACACAATTATTTGTTGTTGAACCTGAAGACTCACGGCAATATAAAATAGCTTAGTCACACCGGGCATTATCTGGCTATTTTATGATATTTAAATGAGTTCTACCAATTTGCCCTAATTAGAATGCAGGTTGTACGAGTGAGTACACTTTAATGAAAACTTCATTCGGGCCACCTGCATAAGAAAACGGCTGAATATAAAAAATCTGTATTTTTTGTGCACATCCGGAATCATTACAATTTGTCAGTCTGCTATTTTATAATGTAATGTCATTAATATTTAATTAGGAAAAAATTAAATACTGAAATAAAATTAATTGTGATTATGTTAGTGAGGCCTCAAGATATTCAGTACTCCCCCCCTAACTCAAGAGTTTCATTGTTTACAGCACGTTCCATAGTCATAAATTTCCCAGACCCTCATAAAATAAAACCTTTTTCATACAAACTTTTTGGTTATTGAATAGAAATTGACCCTCGCAATATTGAACACTTTAAGTGCCAAGACAACAATGTCAGGTAGATTGGCGGAAGGATTCGAACCCCCTTAAATCCCAGAAAATATAAAACTTATTTTCTGAACGACGAATATTGTTCAGTTGATTTGTTGATTTGTTTGTGCGATCAGTTTTACTGTGCTCTTACTTGACCCAGTCAATTGTCAACATTATGGAATAAAAACTCTACCTATGTATAACTTTCCGACAATGTCATCCTGTTTCCAATTCATATTGGTAATTCATTTAATTTATTAGGAACTTATATAAAAGCTTATTAAGTATATTGAATAAGTTGAAATTCGTGTCTGGTACTTCTTGCAACAAAACAAGAAGCAACTTACCTTGCGGTAGTGTTTTTATCCGCCGTGGGAGGGATGAGTTAACATGGCACTGTTCTTCATAGGCTAATTACATTAATGAACTACTGGAGAGAGGTGTATAATTAACAAGTAGATAATCAAGAGTAGAAAGTATGTAGAAAAGAAGGCTGAGAGCTTTATGGCTGCTATTCCAGCATTTCACGCATGATTGTTGACATGATGGTTAACCACAATTACTGGACTCGAGACCGAATTTCTTTACAGTTTCTCTTGTTTCTTTATTTCTTTGGGTGAAAAATTCGCTTTACCCAACGTTAAAGTGTAGAGCAGTTACTGAATTCTAGACTTGCGCTAAAATATTCCTGCCATTTCTTGACACTTATTAAAACTTATTCCTACGATAAACATTGATATAGAGCATCAAGTTTAATTAAAGTCACCGAAATGTTTGCAAATGGGGGAGGCAAATATGTCGCTCCAGAAAATGGCGCGGTGTTCTTTCTCATTTACAAGAAGAAATTAAATAGACTGCGTTTGAAATTGAAGTTTGATTTCGATGTTGAACGAACTAAGTGAATTGACATAGGTACAAGTATTTACAATGTTTAAAGTTATGGTAGGCTCTATTCCAAAAAAAAAATACTTTTGGTATTGGATATTCTATACTTTACCATAATGTTACGTGTCTCATATTTTAAAAACTCATAAATAAAAATATGTAGGTACTCAAATGTATGCTTGCTAGGAAACTCGTTTCTCTACTAATTGTAACTATTATGCATCTACTTTTTGAATAAATTATCTCATTCTATATTGTCCTAGTTCTAACCGTGTTCGTTCAATACCACCTAACTGTATTAAATCGGACCTTTCTTGCGAAATCAATGAATTGTTAATACTTAAGCTTTACCAGTTCTTGCCTTACTGCACTTCGCTAAAGCAAACACTTTGCTTTCGCCAAGTAATTATTCAACAGAATTGTCAAGTGGCAAACACAAATACAAACAACTAGGCCCTCCATGATGGTAGTTAAGTTAACGCAAAGACCTTACTTTTATCCACGCTTCCCTGTTGTATGTTAACATGAGTAGGGGTTTGGTTTTGCTGGGGCATTCGCTCGTGGTCCGTATGTTGGTATTCTCTTGATACATTATACAGTACCTCTTAAGTATCTACTTTATTCAATATTCAATGACACTTTACTTAGGGTTGGTTTCACTGAGTTGGTCACTAAGTAGTTGGGAAAGGATAGCAAGTGATAATGTGAGCTCATCATGTAAGTGGAGTGAAAGGGCGTTTAAGTCTTTGGTTTTTGTTAGATGCACATTTTGAATGTTGTTAATTTTAAAATATGTGGAGATTAAGTACGTAATGTGTCCTGTATGACTATTAGGGTTCATTATTACTTACCTGTTGGCGTAGCCTTGAGAAACGCAAGCCTGAATGGAAAGTGTACAATGGCGATTTAATTTGTTCAACAATAATATTGTGGCAAAACTTCTTTTGTAAATTTCGTTTCCATCGCATTGACTGGTGGTTTAAACGCTGTCACTTTGGCTAAGGGGGGAGAACTCAAGCAAGTACTATAATCCGTTATTGATACATTTGGTAGTCCTTTATCTTATTCGATTTCTATATTTTTGATTGTGCTTAAGAAATCTTTGTTGAAAATAAATACAAATAATTTTTTGATTCATGAATTTAAGTACAGATTGAATTAAATTCCATTAAAATACTGAGATTAAAACAATCAAGAGACAGTTGATCTTATTCAATTACTGTCCGATTTCCACAAATTAAAAAACGATTTCTTCTATTTTCAACAAGGAATTGTAATATCTTGTAATACATATGAAAATCGCGTTTTTTTTTTAAATAGTTGTAAAATAATAAGATTCTGATCATTTGCTCCATTGAACACAAACATCTAATCTTAGCCCAGGTTGGCAGTAATTTCCTGTCCATTCTACCTGGAACCTGTCTGGCCAGCTCCCTCCCACAGTCTGTAACGTTGGGAAGTGTCCGGTACAAGGAAGAGAGGAGACTTACACTCTTGAGAGATCGATTCAGTTCTGTTTCACTGACAACACTCAAGCCTGTTGATCTTTGACCAGACAAAAAGTCCAATTAAAAATAATTTGACACAATCTCAACACCAAGAGTACCACAAGATCCGTTTCCGAAGAAAACAAGCCAACCATCTACTAGTTCCATTTGCTCAGCATCCGGGTACTGGAGGAAATTTAGCACGAAAGTAATAATAATCTTGAAAATGTCGGACATTTAATTTGTTATCACCTCTTTTCATCTAATTTCATCTTAGCTTATGAGTGGCCGCGATTGCTGGGGGTGTTTCCTGACAACGGCTGACAGCTGGGACTCACTTCCGTGCCGTTAGTCGCTGTGCAACGGAACGACTCCTCCCGCGTGTGCTCGCCTCACGCCTGACGCCTGACGCCTCACGCCTCACGCCTCACGCCTGACGACTATGCCTGAAGCTTGGAGCTAATCACAATCGGTTGACGCGATCATCAGCTGCTTTTCTTGTTAGATGCAGAACAATGAACGGAATCTTGAGACATTCGCGCTGACGATGAAACAATTAATTTTCATACTCTATAGTATTCATATTCTGAGCTTGAGAATCAAAACTCGTATTAATATTCTCCTCAATTACAAATGAAGTATAAAAAAACAGGCTTCCGGCATGTGTCAAGGAGACATTTCTCAATCGAACAAAGTCGTTCAATAACTGACAAACCAAATGTTACATGTTCACACGGGAATTTTTGATTTTTTATTAACTATGTGATGCACTCAAATTTTATAAATTTGTTGAACTCATTCCTTTTGAATAGGTGTGGAGGTTGAAAGAGTAATGTAGGTAGGTATTCATATTCTAAAGTTTGAATATACAGATCAACTCATACAATGACAGTGGCGTCGGAAGTCTATTTTTTCAGGGGGGGCACATTTTGCTTAGGATCTAGGTAGGGTAGGGACTAAATTTGTAAGGGAAAAAATAATACAGTAAATGACAATGTGCGTGGGAAACACGATTGCTCAGAGAAACAATGGGGGGTCTGGGGGGAGGGCCCCCCAGTACTATGTGGGTCCGGGGCGCATAGCCCCGGAAAAATTTTGAATTTCAGGAATGAATTTGGTGCGTTTCTACGTGATTTCACATTTTTTAAACCTATCTTTAGCTGAACAAATAAATGGATGATCATTATCCTCTTCATGTCAGGAGTGCCAAAAAAGTGAGTGCCTTAAAAATATAATGTGGAAAAGTGTTATAAAATTATATGCACTTGAAAAGTGATTAGTTTTTGATGATATATCCGCATTTATTCGCATTCACAATAGGTCCAATTTCAAATGCAGATATTATGAAATTAAATCTTAGACATTTCTCACATTAAAATGCCGCGCAGCGGATTTTTTTGAATTTCTGCCCACAGGCAGGTTTCAAATGATTTTGGTGCATTTTAATTGTAAGAAAACAAACGTTAATCTTTCACTCATATCAGGAATGTTCATATAAATATTTAAAGGCTGGTTTCAAATGATTTTGGTGTAAAATAACAAAATCAATTTAATGTCGTCAGTAGATTCTCACATAACAAATGCCGCGCAGCGAATTTTTTTGAAATTCAACCCTTATCGAGTAATTTTTAAAGATATTGTGCGTTACCAGGGGGGGCATATTGATACTCTTGCCCCCCCTTCAGACGTCTAGGGGGGGGCACGTGCCCCCCTGCCCCCCCGGTTCCGGCGCCACTGTACAATGATATACTTTTATTGTGGAATAGTGTATTTTTGTAATTTTATGTGTACCTACATTACTTTAATCTTTCATAAACTGAATGCGGAATAAGAGTCTGTGAAGTTAAATCGGCGTTATGTTTTACCTGCTTGTAATTATGCTTTTAGTTTTTCGTACCTACTACTTTAGTGCAGTTCTAAACGTTCAGGGATTTACTTCGTTTTTTTTATTTCTTGGTAAGAAATTGTTGGTTTTTCAAAATACGAACAAGATTAAAAAACTCGTATGATAGCGTCATACATATAGGTAGTATACTCTTCAATTCGCGTCGATTTTTCTTTACTTGTGCAAAAAATGACTTGATTACCGTAAGCTTAAACTGGAGTTAGTATCATGTATCTATGGAGACAAAAATCAGAAATAAAATATTACTTTGACGAACATTGCCTTGATTCCATAGCTCACTGATCTGAGTAATATCCTATCATTTTCATGTTTCAATACTTTCATTTCAACTAATTCTAATCAACCTCTCTCCAGTCGTAATACTCGCAGAGCAGTTTGTTTCTTCGTGTCAACAACACAGAGGCGAATATGTAATTGGTCGTCCTACATAATGTGCTTCATCTTCTTGTTCTAGTTGAACTAGTGATGGCATAGCAAGGTATCTTGTCGCTTATAACGAGGCGGGGCGACACGAAAACATGAGCTACTCGTCGTAAAACGCATGTAAACGCACGCGGTGGAGCCCGGTGAGCTCGAAGTGGAGGTTTCAGATGGAGGTGGAGATGAGGTGGAATAGAGGAGGAGAGTTGGACGGGTGGAGAACCTACCAAGGTGTCTCTCGTCTTTCTTTACGCTACATAGTTTACATGGCAGTTGGAAATATCACTCCTCGACTCCTACTAGGAAAATATTTAATTAAGTTTCAGTAATGACTCTAACTTCTCCAACTCTGGAGGCTTTTGGATAGTCACAGACGAAAACAATGAATGATTTTATTTGCAAGACTTCTTCTGTGATTTTACTTTTTTTTCAAAGATTCTATAAGTTTTGGAAGTTATTCCGTTATAGACTGCTGCTGTATGTATATGTTTTTTTTTTTATGTTTTAAATTACTCAATTTGAATCAATCGAGACGATAACGACTATTCAATAGTCATAATTAGTACCTACCATAGAGAAATATTAAAAGTACAATTGAGCACTTTTTGAGATTACATTACAATTGATTAGTTCTCTTGAAACGTGCAGACGTAAAATTAATTTGGTGGAAGTGCCAGTTTCACCAGTTAAGATAAATGCGTCAATATGGCGGCAACATTACACAAACTCGAGTAATACCTGACAACATTATTACCGACACAATTTATTTTATGACATTTTGACAAGTGGCTCTTCACTTAGCATACAGAATTCACTTCCCAAGTTTAAACTATACAGTCAATACCTGTTGTTGGAATTTCATGTTATTATCGTGTCTTGTCCCGAACCCATGCTCTTGTATCCAGACTGTGGCTAGACTTGTATCGCGCTTGGTTATTTGAAAACTTCTCTTCCTTCGCTTCTTACGTGGGTCTATCCTATCGAAAGTAGATTGACCAATACCGATGCCACCTTAAGAGCTCCACAAATATACTTCAAGACAAGTTTCTGGCATAAGAAATATGAAACACATCTGATAGCTGAGGGAAACTTTTTTCTCGATTTAATTAAGTATTTCTATTACTTCTAATTCTATTAAGTTTACGTTTATCGTATTACGAGTGGAATTTTCTGTTCTTTCTAAAGAAAATCTATTGAAATCTGTTGTAGAAAATCTGTATTTTGTTGTAATTTTATGTCTATGTTAAATATGCTTGCAATCGTTTCATAATATTCACGGTTGTAAAATGAACATTTCTTCTTATTATGAACTCAATAGGTACATCGGATACAAGGAATCTACGGAGCAAAGTGCCTCGTTAGTACACTGGGCTTTTATTGAAAAGATTATTGGTATGAACCCAACCATCAGTTACATTATCAGCTATCAAATGAACTTACCTACTCTGATTTTTGTAATTGAAGAGTGCATAGAGATTTTAGTGTACCTAATGATTTGACGGCATTGTTTCAGTTCACATATTTCTTAATTCTCTAATTCACAAGTCTTTATATTTTAATAACTTGACGTTTACCCACGGGATATAAATAAATTCATAAAATTCAAAATGTTTCATATAGGTACATTTTAATTTATTGAAAATACCATTACTGTTTTAAAATCTTATTACATTGACAAATAAACTAAAACGTCAAATTATTTACGATTCCTCCGCTGTTCCTTTCAAATCTTACTATAATAATAATTACATTTATTCATACATTGACTCCTTTAGTTTCGTTTCAGCACAATATGTCCTTAAACGTACATCACAATTCATTATCAAACTTTCCAGAACAAACTAAAATCTAATTTGTTTACTAGGAAATCTATATATGCTTCCCATGTCAAAATAAATAATTCGAAAAGTTTTATCGTATTTTGAAACAGATAGCGTTAAAAATGATATTGTCGTCTACTGTCTAGTATGTATACAGTAAGTCAATTGAGCTGTTGACAATGCGGCTATGTCCTGGGACTCGAGGGGCGTTATTACAAGCTTTACAAATGGCCGATGTGCGACCGCTCCACACAGATTGGGATAGAAGCCGAAATCCTGTGGGAACCCACAATCTAATCATCAAATAATAAAACATATCCTATATAGATAACAGTGAGGCTGGAGTAGCAGTGCCTGAAATCGAGGGGTAAAACTCACACACCAGTCAAGAGAGAGGGATTCCTCTTGTAAAATACACTTTTTAAATACAAATGTAATAGACTGGTTCATGTCTTTGAGTGCTTTAGGTGACATCAAATAATTGAAACGAAGATAAAATTGGAATGCTTCTATAACTATCACTCGATTGACTTGTTCTACAGCCTATAAAGGCTCTACTGAATAAAGAAATACAATACAATACAATACAATACAATACAATACAATACAATACACTTGAAATTGAGTCAAAACAAATGTAAGCTTTTGTATACGTATTGCTTACGTTACCTGTTGCTGATTATAGATACGTTATTGTATGATTCTAAGTCTGAAAATGTAAAACTGTTATACAAAATATTTCATTTTTCGAAAAGCTAAAAAAAACTGCAGAGTAGGTACAGAGTATAATTCATGAATATACAGTTTATTGCATTAATAAAATAAGTCATAATCAATTAAATTCTGACTTAATTATCCATCAATGCAGTTGAGTCGTCGAATAGTCGCAGCGTCATACTCGATAATGTAGGAATAACATTGCATTGTCTGCGCGGGAGCTGCGAAGTTATCAAAGTCAAACTAGCGAATTAGCGCCTCAATGAAGAACTTGTATATATTGATTGTGGGATCCCGAGGAGCGTGAATGAGGCAAGATATGAAACGGAACAGAATGGGAATGGAAAGGGTTTAAGTGGTATATAATGAAATCTACGGAAATGCTTCGAACTGAAACTGAACATAACATCTGTCTTATCTCCTAGCTGAGATAAAGGGCTGTGTCTTATTGGTAATCTGAATGCTTAACACCCAGGCGCGATGTTATCCGATTATTTGTGTTACATACGTTCATTCTGCACATCCATTTAATGTGCTCAGTGCTCCTACCAAACGTGTTAGCTGCGTCTCAGCTTGAGGCACATAGTTAAAAGATGTGTAAGGAAAGATTGAACATTTCCTTTTTCACGAATAGAATTGAATAAAAATAAAACACAAGGAAAGGTCCACTTGGAGATATTCAGATGAAAAAAAACTATATTATTGATTTGATATTCACTAAACTGCAATATTCGCCTTATCTTGTGTACAGCAAAGAGACATTACAGCATAACGCACACTGCTCCTTTACTTTTTTTTATGAACATATTCGTTTGAATTGAAAAGGTTCGACTCCTGTTTGTTATAGTAATTGACGTTTGAGTACTACTTCAAATCATATTTAAAAGTTCCACCGCATGTTAATATTTATTACGTAAATATTCAGGATTAATATTCTCTATGATAATATTTTACATCTTATTAATATAAAAAATATATAATATACATACAAATATTGTTATTGGTATAGGTGCCAAGATTCCCCAAAAGAGAATGCCTATATGCCTTTCTATATCTAGACGTCAGGGGTAGTCCAAATCGAAATAATTTGACCATTGCAAAGTAAGTAGTTAATTAATTTCGACGTGTAACTGATCGTTTTTGTCCATACATGAGAGTCCCCAGAATAATAATAACTAAGAGTAAGAACTATTATTAATAGAATGAATAACCGTAATATTCTACATTCATCTTTCTTGTATACCTTCCATGATCATTCAAATCACCCCAAACAATACGGTATTTGCAGTTCTAACCAAAAGCCATCTATCTCTCTCTATTCGAACGATTAAAATATCACGAACTGGAGGAGAAGCCAAAGAGGCCACGTAGAAGGGTATGGTTTGAGGTTTCTTTCTCCGTTCCACACAGGAAATTACTTTGGGGCAAAAGTCGAGAGTATGAAGTACAAGAGCCGGTGGCTTGTGCTTGCGACGCATTACATCTTGTTATTTTCAACCACACTTCGGGCATTTAGTAGACAAGACTAGCGAGCTTGAGGACAATCAGATTCAAGTCTGTCTCTAAATCTTACATATGTCTCGGCGAGAGATTCCTACAACGTTATTTTAGAATCGTAGTTAACTTGAAATTCTTGGATTCTACCACTGCGTCGTAATTTTATTAATTTAACAGTCAGGGACCAATCAAGTGTTTGTTACTTATAACAAAACATATTTGCAATCCGCAAACTTATAAAAGAATTGTCTGCACAGATCGCAGTATTTTGGTGTCATAACTGAGAACATGGATGCTAATCTCGTTTTGTATTCAAGAGCGCTCTGTCTCTGTGTACATCACAGACAAAGTCTCTGTGTGTATCTGTCTGTGTGTTGGTGCTCTTTCAGATCACCAAGGTTCAATATATTGAAAACATTCATTGCTTGTTCCATGTTTAAATCTAAGACACTGTTACAGTCTAGTGTGATAGTAAATATCTTGCTTTATATATTTTTTTAAAATATTTTTCTTCGCATAAGGTAGGTGGAGGTAGTACCTTGTTTTTTAACGCCATCTGGATTGTTATTTGACAGTAGTGTTGCATTGGAGATAACAGTACATCTTGAACTCTCAACCAGACGCAAGTTTAATAAACACACGCCGCCACTGCATTCCGTTACAGATGGAACGAGTTCGCCGCCATGTTGTTTTGGTACCGGGTATAAAATGGCGGTCCTGGCTGCCACGTAAAGTCGGAGAGAAGTTGCAAGTTATTAATGCCGACCATGTACCTCGAACGGAACCGTTGTGTACGTGACATACGCCTCTGTTATCAGTCGCCGGTCGACCAAGGCAACTATAGCACAAGAAGTCGACTGACTTAGTAGAATGTTGTAAGTTATGCTCACCCTCTCCCCCCCCCCTCTACTCATCTCACCACCCCCCTCATACTCCTTCCCGCACGCCGAGAAGACAGGTACCCTGCTTCAGGGCATTGCACAAGAATAGTTTCATATGGGAAAACATACCTACGTTTAGTTAAATGGGATGTAGTAATATAGTAATGATGTATGTAAGTTAATGTAATTAAATACCATCACTTTTGTTATCAGCTATGTAGAGAAAACATACCTAGTGTACTGAGTGTTATTATTTATATACATCCTATTCAGAATATTAAATTGAGAACTTAATTAGTATATCCCACAGTAAAGTTTATGTTTATAAAAATGTAGTATATCCAACGACTTAAGACGCAATTGAATCCAATATTAACGCTCATTTTCTTCATTTTGATCTCGCACGAATTGGACTAAAGCTCGGCTCAGAGCGCAGATCTAGCTTTCAGCGAAAACGCGCTGCACAGGGTTAATCATTCCCATGAAAATAAATGCCATAGCAGCAGTGAAATGAAGACAGTTCTTCGGAGACTTGAGAGGTCTTTGTATACTTCTTATGCAAAGTAATGGTTACTCCCCGTATCTCTCATGCAAATGTCTCTACGTTTTTACAACTTTGCCGTGGCTTAGTCTGTCTTGTTTCAATTAGAAACTCAATCAGTCGGAGATCAAAAGCAAAGCCGCGTTAAAACGGTTTAGCTAATGGCTAGGATAAGCATGGCCAGCATCTAGCAAGCCTTTCACACAGAAAATGTTACCTTCACAATAATTAAAACGAAAAGTGTGGAATTGTATACATTTGGTAGGTTAGAATTAATTATTGTAGGCTGTACCTAATGTTTGAAGGGAACACTTTGTAGCTTTTGACCTCTTCATAGACTGCACAAAGGTCAATGACAAAACAATGTGCATGAAGTAACTACATTATTAAAATAATTAACACAATGTGTTCTTTCTTTACAATCATTATTCATTTGAAGGAATATGAATATGAGCTTTTTGATGGAGATAATTTGTTCAATAGTTTATGTACCATCGATTGAACAGATGATTTCAAACAAAAAAATAGAATTTGAAAATATTTGGAAAAATCATATCTTGCTATCTACAGGGAAACAAAAGTATCAGTCTCCGTAGAGAAACGTTATTTCCTGCTTTACCCAAACATGGTGTTTGGATAAATTTTCCATAGTAGATGATTTAGTTCACTAAGAGAAAGTTTTGATTAATTTTGAGTATAAAGCCAGAAAATCACTGTCGTTGCTGATCAAGGAGATCTGAAGCATAATGCAGTGTTCTTGAATGTATCTACGTATTTACGCGTAACGTTTTGTACTGCGGAAACAGCAAGAATTAAACGTAAAAAGAGAATAATCAGAACAAAGTGTAAGTCTTGACTCCTTGCGACGGTGGCTGAGAATGAGCCGGAAGACTTCAGGTAGAGATTTCGTGGTAAGACGTTGAAACAAACTCTTGGTGTTCTTTGCAAGATACAGACACCACATAAAAAATTTAAATAGAATCCTTTAAGCCGTTTGGTCTTTTGCGGAGAGTAGCAGAAAAGTGAAACAAAAACATAAACATGAAAGAAAAAAGTGGACATGTTTCCTATAATGAAACCGTGACCTGATTCTAACTACACCCTATTTTGTTTCAGCTAACGGAATATGAGGTAAATGCCACATCGTTTGTCATCACGAATTCTAGTGTTGCAAGTTTGTGTGTTGCTCTTCCTTGGGATAGGAATGTCTTGGGAGCCTCTAAACGATGAATGCCATGCTATTAACACACAGATAAGGACAATGTGTTATTAAAACTACTATACTTGTGATAATAAAGACGCCATTCGATTGGGCTGATTACTGCGGGTTAATTACGTTTATATGGATTGAATTTAACTTAATTCCAACATTGTTTGGACTTCTTCTTCGTCGTAATGCAAATTTATTTTTATGATTTTATACCCAGATTTCAGCTCGTAGAATAGAAATAGCATAATTCTTTATAAAACGTAAGATTAATATACGCTAAATGTTTCCCCGTGGAATGGCTCCATAAAATTCCACTTTTCTTTTGGTTCTATAATTTCCACCATCATTTAGTTGGATATTTTATAGTGAATGTTTGTATTATAGATATTCCTTTCATTGTTAAAATGTGAATTGTGAAGAACTTTTCAAAAGAAACTGGAAACGCATTAGGAAGAACATATAAAAGCGGATAAGTTCTTGCATGATGTAACCAATAGAGCTATCTGAAAGGAAGAAGGGAAAACAGTCCGAAGTATATCAGCACAATTTCATATGATTTTCGTGGTCTGTTAATATTGGTAACTGGTTACGTGTTACGTTGAGCCGAGTGATTTCGTGTCTCCAGGGAAAGTGGAGAGAATACTTCGCGTCTTGACGCCTCTGCGTTGTCATCCTGCATCCAACCATGCATGAGACACCTGGAGAGAAGGTGTGCAGCTTTAACTCATTGTTTTTATGCAGCACCACTCTTCTCACTTATAGAGCAGCTCCTTTAAATATCAATCCCAAGCTTTCGAATAAGAATTCAGTTAAAGTTAGAATTTAATAAAACATTTCGTGAATATTACAGTTACCATAGATTCTTTTCATGAATATGTTGAGCTTTCCTTTTCACAATAATTTGTCTTATACTGTCTATTTATGCGTTGTATGTTTTATTTCCGCATATATTTATACGTTGATACCTACGCATTTGGAAGAATATTCGAGCATTCTGCCCGCCTAAGAAGGGAAAGGAGTGCCAGCGAACATTAGTTTGGCGGCAGCTGGAAAATACTATGTGATTTACAGCCACTCTTGATTACTATTTGATGATTCCTGAAACCCCAACTCTCTTCGTCTCATCCCCTGTTCGGAGTGTAAATAGAATAGTAACACTTCGAATTTACTCAGCGTTTGATAACTTGAAACCTTATCGTATTAAGATAAAACGGTATTGAGTTTGCGGGGATAATCTGTGGCCAAATGAAATGAGATAAAAATGTAGGAGCTCTATTCATACATTTGAATATAGATAATACTATTGAAGTTGGTAATTATTGTTCAATATTACTACAACGCTGTCACGGCGAGCGAGCAGTCTAAAACATTTCATTGATGAGTTTCCAAACAAAGTTTCATACCTTCATTACCTTTAATTATGAATTTAAATACATATCATCATATAATTAATGAACGTTCTAATAACAATATTTTAACATTTGACAGTGATTTTAAATGTCGTACTGCCCTTCCCAAATCCCAATCCCAATCCCAATCCCAACCGGCCAAAACAAGTTTGAATCTTGGATTGAAAGTTTGGATTTGCCATTGGTTAAATCCACAACTTTAATTCAAGTTGTAACTTACTAAATGGGGACTTAGGGCATTCTTTACAAGCAAAATAGATAGACAATGATCTGCTGATTCCAACGACACCAATGACTCAATTTAAAAAATGTCACTTGGGTTCTTTACGGTTGATACGGCCGTATAGTTATAAAGTAAAGTATGTAGTATTCTTACAATCTATTGTCAAACTAAAATCACTAATCACTGGACTGCCTTTAGAGTGACTGTGTGATCGATTCCCGCTAAACATTGTTGAACATTGTTGTCATTATCAACACCTCCAAAGCCTATTTAAATCAATAACATCCAATAAATGTCCAAGTAGTTGAAACGTACTCACGAAGAACTTTTGAAATAAAATATGTGCAGGGATTAAAATGTGTGTAAGTGTAATAGTCTCTATGAATATTAGCGAAATAAAATACAGTTAATTAATAATACAATAAGAAGTTAACAAAATGTTTGCCTTTCTCTCTCGTTACAGACCTCGAATATCCTATAACGCTAGTTCCATATTTATGTTTCTTCAAAATGCTACAAGTGGTTAAAGAAAAATGACTAGACAAAGAGTGTAATTCTTTTTTCTAAGGGTTAAAATGGAAGTGGAAGGGCAGCGCCAGGAAGAGTGAGAGTTTAAATTGAACCATATATGACAGGAAATATAAATTGAGTGCGAAATAGGCTGAGATTTCCCAGGATACATCATGTTATCTGCATCCTTTCAAGCTCTCTAGTTAGAAATATTAAAAATCATTTTTCAGATTTGTTTTACAGCAAGTATATACATTATTAATTTCTGTAATCGTTATAATATTTACTAGGAATTGTATAAATCTTTGAAAAAAAATATCAATGATTTGTCACTTATTTATTGTAACTATTTAGTACTAACGAATTATTTGACATTTTCAATATTGCTTTTAAGAATGAAATTCAGTAACATTTACCAATAAAAAGAGTTTGATTCAATTGAAAGAACAATCATAAAACAAGAATCAAATAAAGAACATAAGCAGCTTGGATCCACTTGTTATTACTTGTTAGGCCTTCTATTTGCAATGTACATATTGACTGATTGGAAAAATATAGAATAAACACAGAAAAGATCAATAAAAAGGAACAAAATTCTAGTGATAATATTGTTTGCTAATATAATTGCAATTTTCCGCATTGCCAGTGTGTTGGAGTGTTCTAGTTTAGAAGAACTGTTGTTTCTGTTGATAGGTAGGTAGAATGGGGTGTTTGGAAAAGTTATGAGTTTCGAATCGCGTATATTTGATTAACAGTACGCAATCAGGCGCCAGGAAATGAAGCAGATTGGTAGAATTCAGTCGGTGATAGCAGAGGTGAACAAAGGGGTGGGGGACGGAGGGGGAAAGGGATGTTTTGTGATTAGCTCAGGGATCCCGAACAGTAACCCGCAGGGTCATTTCTCCCCATGCATTCACTTATCTTCATAGAACAATTAAAATATACCAAAACAATAATTCAAGAACAAGTTGTTTTTGTTCATGTTTTACCTACTTTTATGAGCTGAAATTATGAACATAGCCAAATAAATGAACGCTCTGTTTTCATTTGTATGATATAATGTAAAAATGATTTTCTTATTTGTCAATATTTGCTATCAAATATTGAATGAGGATATTTCTTAAGAACATACAAACCTCAAGTCTCGACATTGCGGTGCCTTCAAAAGAAAGTGATGAAAGAGTAAACTTTTCACATTTCAGATACACAATCGAAAACTATTACGAGCAGTGTGCTATCTATTGTATATAGGATTTCGCCGTATGAAATGATCTAGACGTAATACAACAACGGAAAGATGATCGTATTATCCAAGTATTTTCTCAGGATTCTATATTTTCAGGATGTTGGCAGAAAGGAACGAAGAGATTTTTAACAAGTGAGCCATAAAAAAAGATCATCACGAAATACAAACTGACGAAACATTCTTGTGCCCAACCGACCGGAAAGGAAGCAAACAAAAGCGGAAAACATCGAAGTGTTACTTTTGCTCTTCAATCAATATCTTCCTTCCGTTCAACATTACCTGTTTCGACTTATTCTGCCATCTGATGTCTGTATTATTTGACCACATTGAGTGTAAGCTGTACGGAAACAAAGCACTGAGTAAGTCAATCTGATTATTCTAATGAGGTGCCTTCTTGAGTGTTATCGATATCAGCTATCCTCGTTTTCATACAATAAGCGTATTAAGTTATAAAGTCTAAGGCACTTAAAATGTTTAGTAAATGAATGCGTAATTGCTTTTACTCATTTAGAAATTCTACAAATAATTTGTTTCATTTGACCCTTTTCAGGTCACGCGTCGAATATGGCTCTGTTGTGTGTTGTCTACAAGATTCTCATGAAACCTCATTACTTGATATTTTTCGTTCTCTAAGTAATTCAGTGATTTTCAGAGTCATCATAATCCGTGAGATTTTCGTGGGATTTAAACTCCAATATTAAGTGCTGCTCAAAGACAAGTTAAGATCTATTTTTGCAACAAAATTTTATTTCATGGTAATTTTGATGTCGAAACAGAATTTGCAATTTACGAAGTTTCGATTAGGTAGGTACTAAACAAGACAAATGATAATCTATTAGCTCAAACCAATAACCAACTGTCAAAACATAACACATTACTGTAATGTTTTATGAAAATGTATAAAAAATATAAAAATTTAAATATCCCACATCTGCCACCAATTGTAAAATTTACAAATGTAAATTTTTTACTTGTAACTGTTTTTAATGTCACAATACATAAGCTTTAACTAGGATAATTGCGGAATGAATCAATAAATAAATGTACGCCTTTAACGCTGCAGATTCACTTTAAATTGTTATGCTAATCATCGAACAGTTTGTTAACAATTTTAAAACATCCGTTTCAACGTGGACAAACTTAAACTGTAAACAACTGTGCCCCACTTTAAACTGTTAGCACTGTTTGGAGATTAATTCATGATTAATAAAGATTGATTTGCTGGATGTTATGGAAAACTTCCAATGGATTCAGGATGATAGGAAGAGACGTGCCAAGTAAAATTGATCCTTGGTAGTAACAATTACGGCTATCTCTGACTATCATCACTGCGTCCAGATAGCTTAGTTGGTAGAGATCCCGCACGACAAGTGTAAGGTCCCTGGTTCGAGCCCTGGTTCGGACGGATATTTTTCCCTTAGCACCTCCCTTCATCCCTTCATTGATTCGCACCTTAAATAAATACACAAATGTTGAAAATCATGAAACACAAGATTTTAAGTTTAATTAAATTATAATATAGGTTTATAAATATTATGCTAAATACGTATTAAAATGTTTCTCACTGTAATTATATAATGAATATATTAATTCTACTTCTGCCACCATTTATAATTAGAGGTATATAACACTTAAATATGTTTTATGAGTCACATTAGTACATTTACTTTACAGAACTAACTTAATAGTGTTAGAAAGCTAATAAATAAGGTTTGAATGTGGCTAAAGGACGTTTTGTGTGTAAGCTCAATTAAAAATAATAATTTGCATATAACCTACTTGTTTCAAACACAATTTCAGTTAGTTCATATTTAAG
Organism: Leuctra nigra; assembly: GCA_934045905.1. Taxonomy (NCBI): domain Eukaryota; kingdom Metazoa; phylum Arthropoda; class Insecta; order Plecoptera; family Leuctridae; genus Leuctra; species Leuctra nigra. The sequence goes on from OW203763.1 coordinate 5,089,837, forward strand.
TAGCACACCAACAACTTACAGCGCATAAATGATCAAATTTTCCATTTGTGACGCTTGTATTTTAGACTGCAAATTGATCCTACCTTTCATACACTGGACATCTACGAATGGAAATGCTACGATCAATTAAATTACCAAGCGTGTGCGTTCTTTTAGTAAGTATATACTTACGTTCTGTTTTGCAGAAAGGGATGCTAAAAAGCGTGCCAGTATGCAACATCTGCAAACATCAAAATTCAAAATCTTTCAAAATGGTACAATCTATGATACACATTTCTATCTCAAGAACTATAAATTTCTTGTTCCTATAGGTTATTTGAAGCAGCTGTGAAAATCTCCATGGTCTGAGCTCCTTTCCTCTCTCTGCTGATGTCGCTGGGAGAACTGCTTCGTCTGGATCGATGGCTCATGGAAGGGGATGGTAACAGATTGTGGATTGATATCCATCTCAGCATTGACCTGTGCTTTGCTCCAGGGTATCGAAGCTGACGTAGGTATAATGCATATTAGATTATATCGTATTTTAATAGTGAGCAAGACGACTGTGTGGAGACGGAAGAATATCTGGAGATTTGCTGTGGTCTGCAGAAGAAGCATTTGCTTTAGCCTGGTCAAGAGGGGATTCCTGCATCTTACATCAGTTGACTTAACGTTTAGTAAAACCAAGATATTTAAGCATTTGTCCCTTATATCTTAAGAAATAAGGTGTAAGGACCTGTAGTAGGCATTGTTATAGAATATTATAAATGCAACATCAATTCATTCGTCCCCTTACTAACATGAAACGAATTTAGCCGTATTTCTGATTATACCTGTGAATTTCTGATTATTGTATTGTTATATTAGACAACCCGACAGCTGAGGTTATTTCGAGTATGTGAATTAATACAAGGATAATGATAGCTAGATGATAATAAAGTCAAGTTGTAAGAAAGGAGTCAGTGTTGGCCATTATTAGGGATATTATAATATTGTACTTGTCTCTCGACTTATCGTGTATTATACATTGTGGAGATAGTCTATTTTGCCTAATACATGCATAACAAGTCAGTATTTTTTTCACACTGCACTTATTGCTCAGAAAAAGTAGTGGACTGTTTTATGCAAGTTCCGGCGTTTAATAAATGTCATGTGAATCGTTAAAAGTAGAAATAGATATCTTCATTTTTGTCTCCGAATGTATTTACATTTGATAAAATTTAACTTTATTCTTTTACACGATCTCATCTCATAGTCTTGTTTTACTTTTAGATCCTCTCACCTTTGCTTGAAACGTTGTTTTCTTTCAATTTCACATATAAAGAGACTATTCGCTTGAGCCAAAATCGTTTTCGAGATCAGATAAATAGCGCTTATGTTACTTGTACAGTAAATACGGATTTCACTCTTCTTGAAACAAAATCAAAGACGCAATTGCAAAGACAGTTAGGTTTTTTACATAAGTATTACATTTTACATCTTTAATGGTCAAGACGGTCTGCAATGAGGGATCATATTTTCAGTCGCAATACGTCCTACTGAAAACTGTGTGTGTTTTCAAGTTTGAGTGCAATTAATATTTGAAGCACCGTATTGCGAGTTTTTAAAGAAACACTAATGTATACTCGAATCACTATAATGGATATATTTTAAGAATATTTTAAATATAGGTTCTAATGATCTATAATGATAATATTAATCGCTAAAATAATCCGACTTAATTATTCTACTCCTCTGTTGTTATTTCTTGTTATCTCTCGTCTGTTCCACTCTTAAATCTTGACTGAATTGAATACTTGATTGTGATTACCCCAGCTCTGACGAAACGAAGGTGCGCTGTGAGTGAACCTGTGTGTGGCGCTAGTATCTAACATGTATGAAATCATGTAAAGTGTCCCCGTGATGAGTGATAGTGTGCACGTTGTCTTCAAAGTCGTCTATGTACTGCACGGTAGCACGTTGCTTCTGCTCCATTGTCAATAAGTAAAAACCGGGGACATTGTCGAGTAACTCGCAACAAAAGGAAACCAAATTCAGGCTTTTGTACTTTGGTTAATGAAAAGACATGTATCGTTATGGTTACAATTTTTTCTTGTTTTCAAATGAAAGTTTTTCTAAGTCGCGTATTGCAATGAGACTCTTGAAATAAACCGTGGCTACCTGCAAGTTACCATGGGCGTTTATAAAATATGTATAATCAGTCCCGACTAATACTGAATGTTTGTAGATATTCACAATAGTACATTACATTTTTAACAAGTAAATAATTCCTATCAGTAATCTTGGAAATAAATTTGTTTCGTCAATATCCATAGGGATTTTGTTATCTGTGGACCAAGCCCTTGAAACGGCCGGTATTTAAGTGAATATGTTTTGATTATTGACAATAAATCGGCACAAATGTTGCAAATACATATTATACTCATACCTATCTTTGTGTAACGCTTCGAAAAGCGTCGGTGAATCTAACATCACGAAAAGCAATTTAATAATGTCAGTAAAGAAGTCATAAAGTACCTACAGCGTAAAACATTCTGTAACTACTTTCACCGATTAACAATGACATTTATCATTACAATCGCAAGTATTTTTTTCCCATCAGACTTGCAACTTTTGGTCGATGAAATTTGGTTCTGCTCGTGCGCAGAATCACTTTGGTGCAGAAACATGTGCAGAACCAAGTTGATCAACCAGCGGTTGCTAGTATAAACTGGACTTAACGTAGCCTTTGAAAGAACGAACGCAAAGGAATTAATTTACAAAAATATTCTCAAACTTACCATTCTTTGGGAACGAAGTAGGTATTCTATTCTGAAGAACACAGAAAGAATTAAAAAGTCAACTAAAATCTAAACTCTCCTACCATATGTGATTCTCTATTATATTATACTTAACTTCCATTATCTAACGTATACCTAAACGTTGCTTATTTAAAAAAAATCTGAGAATATTCTTTGCACTTCTTCAGTTTCCCATTATTATTACTCGACGATGTTACTACAGTAACTGAGTTACTGAGTGACAAATGTTTTACCACCGTATGCCATTATTTATGATCTTAGACTAGTTTCCGAGATAAAGCCATTGTTTACCTGGTATGTAGTGCTAGCGCATTGGCCATTTGACTTATTCCGACCCTTCTCCGATGTAAGTTCGAGCACACGTTATCTATGTTGGGCATAAAACAAAGTTTATCACTAATTACTTGGGGTCATGCCATTGGTTGCATTAGGGTTGTTATCACATGAGCCACTATATTCCCTTGCATACAATCAGGGGTTTTATTGGAGCTTAGATGCCTCTAGTTTCTTCATAGAATCTTAATAGTTGTATTTTTATAAATAAATCGTTCACTTTGTCTTAAAAATACAAGTAAAAAATCGACTGTATCCCGAGGTACAATCAAAAGAAAGTATTTTTAATATAGTCGTGAAAATATTTCACAATATTTGATTACATCGCCTTGTAAATACAGCTGTTTTATCGAACTCGATCGTAAGGTGAAATAGGGAAACTTGTTCTTAGTTTCATTTTCCAGCGATAGAGATGTGAGTGTGCTCAAAAATAATATTTACAATGCGATGTTAATATTCTAATGCTGGTTTAACAAACAGACACACAAACAGACTAGACACTTTTAATCAAAAGCTATGACGAACAATCAGAAAATTATCTCCAGATCGTACTTCGGGGTAACAGCTGACAAACTGCCAAAGATTCAATCTACATAGTTGGTTGCTAGTGAATCATTAAGAGGGCGGTGCTTCGGTTCTAAATTCAGTTCTATTGCAAATGATAAAGACAAGTGAAGTCGGATGATCGCAAGTAGTGACGTCACTCGAAGAAAGACCATCCTGCTTCCAGCCCATTATGTCCAGTGGTCCATTATGTCCAGTGGTCCATTATGTCCAGTGGTCCATTATGTCCAGTGGTCCATTATGTCCAGTGGTCCATTATGTTGTTGTGTGAGTCAAGCTCAGTAGAAGGATGGAAATCATTCATAATATTACTTTTCTTTCAGAGTTTAAAATATGCACATTGTTGAACCCAATCAAATGTCTAGTGGAGCGGTACCTCCACGCCAGGCAAGTCGTATGGCACACATACTCTCACACAACATACCGTTACAATTCCTAAATGTGATAGAAAAAGACTGGTAGGTGCCAACCGCTTTTACACGAGAGATCTAAATGTAATTTTTGACCTACTGGATGTTTTTAATAAATAGTTTGCTGTCATCTTGCCTTATGCCGATGTAGGTATGTAAATAAACATTTAAAATACTTAAAATACTTGGCTCATCGTTTTTTTAGTATATTATATAGTAAATATTTGATTTCTGGCCTATACACTTCTATAGGTTATATTATTTATACAAAAATGCGCCAAGTATTTTTAGAGATTTAATTTAACATGTCGCCTTGGATTTTTTTTCTGATATTACTGCTTTTCAGTACTGAATATTTAGATTTTTTTATTGAAAAGACTTGGCTGGTATTTTAACACTGTGTGTTTTAATAGTCAGTTACCTGCAATAATTCAGTCAGATTGAGTGGAAGTTTGTTGCGCAATTTGAAAATTTGTCACGATTGCTTGTAAAAAATAATTTTGATGTTGTTGTGGTTTACTTGTGAACCAAGTAACTTTCAACCTAAAAACGCTAGTTTGTTTTGCACTTATTTAATTCCCCGGCCTTCCTATACGCTTGCCACAAGTTAGACATATTATTGTGCCAAGATACCTCGATCATGCATGTACTACTTGATGAGTTCACTCTCCGGCGATGTGTATTCCCCAGCTGGTCAACACTTTGATGCTGTGGTCCAGACTAATCTCAGTTACTCAGTTACCGACGCCAACGCTTCCAACTTGCAGCATGGCATTGCGAGCATTTTAGTTATGCATGGAATTACTAATGAGCTACAATTTATGGAAAACTTCCTAAAATGTTGGTTGAGCGGCAGACCAACTCTTCAACTGCAACCTACAAATTGGGATCGAATAGTCGAGCCTTTTTACTCAATACCTTATGATGAGTTTACGAACAACTGAAATTCCTATTCTGACCGTGTCTAAGAATGAACTTGACTAAATGATCATTCTCAATATAAGTAAATAGTTCACTTTTCCCTTCAATCACCAATTCTTTTAATCAATCAAACTACATATTATGTGTTAACAATGGATTGATGAGTTATGGTATGTGTACGTTAACCTAACAATAACACTTAACAATAATGGTTAGAAACCAAACTCTCTTCTTAAGTTAAAGGTATATGATTGTGTTTGTGCATTGTGAATGGTCTTAAGAGTTAGGTATTTCTTTGCTATACACAATTTTTAGATATTTACTGCTCTCCAATTTTTAATAAATCTGCATGGATTTTAGATTTCGTATGTTTAAGTAGACGAGATGCAAGCTTCAAAATCACTGTCGCTTAACAATAGAATACGTATGTCATTTGAGCGTAGAAAATGAGAATTCAATACTACTTCAATACTTCAATACTAAAATTGGGGCTGAATTAAGTCTGGATTTAAACAAGCTTCTGATTTTAAAAGTTCACACAGATACACAAAAAATAACCAGTTTCTCATGTATTAACATGGGGATCTGAAAAGCAATATGACAGCCTTGTGTTTTATCCAGTTTTTATTAAATATGAGATTATAGGTACCTATGGGTAGAGGAAGGTTTAGAGTAACATTGATTAATAATCTTATAGAATACAAAACATATAATTTATTTTGTTCTCTACTGTTTACAAGACTTACATGCCTTACATAGATTTATCTATATCTCTACAGTTTCTGTTAGCTCACACTCTAACACACAAGCTCGACACTTAGTATCAATATTACACTCATGGAAATCATAGCAAACTCTTCATTCATTTAAAATAATAGACCAATAATATCATATGTTTACATTAGCACAGCGGACATGAGAATTTTAGAACTATTTCAATGATCATAAGTGTATATCAATAAAATATCGCTTTGATGATCCATTTAATATTAATTTTATTGCGGGAGAACAATTACAAAACTACGACCCCACACACTCTTTCTGATTTCTTATTCCAGGCCTTAACTATCTACTCTCGTTTGTAGCGTTACTATAATTTGGTTAAATAATATGAAATATATTTAAATATACATTTTTAAAATGACTATTTTATATTCCACTTGACTGATGTTACTTCTGTGTGGGTGTTTACCTAATTCCTTCATATCTTCACGTCTTTTGTGTTGCGTTGCTCTTGTAACTGGTAGTTTGCAGCTTACAAGCAGCAAACTACCAGCACACATTACTTACAAGCACACATTTTAATACTATTTCTAAATGACAAGCCATTACAGAAAAAGAATAACAAGGTTTTAGCTCACTGATAACAATGAAATCATTTCTGATTTAAAACAAGAAGCGAACAAACGCTTACCTCAGAAAGACTAAAGAGACTTCACACAATACCTTGTCTAACTGAAATACGTTATTACACTTAGAGACCTCTGTCAAAATGCCACAATGTGGCTTTTGTATTACTGGAACTCGTCATATATAGTATATATGTATTTTTAATACAACACAAATTTAAAGCGAACAGAATTTTCTAAATTTACATAAATACTACAATAATTTCTCGCCAAATATAAATTTGATATGTTTACTTTGAGAGTGAAATGATAAGTGTAGGATCGAAACGAAACTATTGCACTTTAGTATTCCGAGGTAATCGTGAAAATCCGGTTCTGTTGATCAGCAGTCCTTAATTACGTAGCAAATTTCACATACGATTTTTATACCCAAGACAATTTTTTTGTTCCAATGACGATTTTTTGAATAATTGAACTTGATTTGTTGCATCGAGTGCCATCTTTATCTATTTTTTTTTGCAATAGTGGCGTTTCGATGCTAAGCTCGTAAAATGTAAGAATATAAATGTCACTTTCATACCAGGTTCCATAGCAGTTTCATGCTTTATACATTGCTAACGAAGAAACCAACATTATGTACCTACTCCATCCTAGAAATGAGAAAATGACGAAACCAATTCCTCATCCAACCAATTCCCATAGCTACCGTCATTTATATAGAATGTGTGTCAAACTAAATCCAAAGTCCCATCTGAAATGGTGGAAACTTGTGCGTCAATTAAATTAAGATTACATGTCCCTCTTTGCTGATGTTCACCTTTAAGTAAATTAGATATTTGCTTCTTTAACTAGTGGTTGAGGTATTTGGAAAATGCTCGCTACCAGCGGAAACTAAGACGACGAAATGCAAATTACATGGAAGGTATGTTTCTGAGCAACCTCATCTTAGTACATCATTATTTCAATTCCTTGAAGACATTTCACTGTATCAATACAGATGGACTCAATGAATGGCTGACATCGGTATTGCTTTTTTGCAAGGTAAGAGGTGAATATATAATTTCTACACTATTTTTTGAACAAAATGCAGACTCTCTGGATTATTGATGTGTTGGGTAAGTCGTGCAATATTTATATTTCTTTGTAAATTGCAGAATGATTTATTATAAAATGACTCTACCTTGATATAGGTACCTACATACTACGGACATGGAAATTATAATATGAATTTGTCACATAAATTCAGATACTGTATTTTGATTAGGGCATTGAGATCGTATTTTTTTAAGTATTTCAACTTAAGTTACGGTGGTTTTTGACATTTAACAACCTGCCTTCTAAACTCTGAACTTCCTCTCTTCAAGAACAAGAATGATAATGACAATCACTAAGGCGGTGATCATTATTTCAATGTTCACAACGATGTCAACTTCTCGGATGCTAACTTTTAAATTAGTCAAACTTAATTTAACTTTAATCCTTTGGGAAACAACCCTTTCATCAATAGAAGAGAAAATTACATTAATTACATAATTACATAAAGTAATAAACAATTTCAAGGAGCTAACATTTTGATGTCCAGCAGTTATTTTCACACAATTTTTACAATAATTATAGTTGTTTTTTATATTTTTCACCAGTAAAAATACATAAACTCTCTTGATAATGATCATATATACACACACCTATGCAAATTTTAATAGGTATGCGTAAGCTTCTGCACACCTGCTATATAATTTTAATAATGTTAACAAACCTCATATTGATTATATTTAAATTCACTCTTAAATAAAATTCTCTAACCGAGCATCACATATAAAAAAATCACTCAACAACAACGATTAATTTTCTTCACGCCACGTAACTTGATTTCATGAAGCACATGTTTATAAATACATAATATAATAACATTTAATTAATTGTATTCGTAGTCTTACTATTGATATAATTTGAGTGATTTTCACCGGCAGACTTTGGCTTCATCGTTGGTGGTACAGGCGCTCTCTCCAGGCGCCAGAAACAGTTTTCCGTTGGAACACACACAAAGTTGGAACACATCATGTTTGATACTTGGGTGGGTCCGTGGGGCCGACGTAAATATGTTCGGGGGGTCGTGTTTAGTGTTCAGCGAAGCAGTTTTTAAATTTGGAAGATATATACTAGCCGAATCTAAACGTATCTGTAAACGAAAGAAACAGAAATAAGAAAGGGTTTGATTAGATTATACATTACTTTTATACAGTTTTGCAAGTGTTTCTGTTTGAGGTTACGAGTTTTGTTGTGTCAAATTGATAATTTGTATGGAAAAATCATAATTATGAATAACTTCGATAAATCCATAAGTAGGTATTTACAATCCATGATTATTCTTACTCTTTTCAGTAAAAAACGACTATACCTACATGTAAAATGCACATATATTTTTAGTCAATTTCATAATTTTAGTAATTAATGTTGTAATTGAGAACAATAAATTGTTATTAATACGTTCTATGAAACATACAGATAGGCATATGAAATACATAGAATAAAGTTTTGGATGTAAACAATGTAATGAAGCAGATCTGAATGAAAAGAAAATGGTTCACTCACCGCCCCCGCTACTGACTGCAGCTTCAAGTCAGTCAAACATGATGCACTAATGTCTCCTGCTCGAGACAAGATGGCGACTCCCAACGGTGCTCGGACCTCCAGTGACCTCGTGGGGGACTCCAGCCTGCAGCAACATGCATGCAATCAGCATTAGACTCTCCATGGGCTCAAGCCAAATGCCGAGACGCTTCCAACTAATACAACTCTTTCAACATCATCAAATCATGTGGATAATTCCATTGCCACGTCAAACATTCAAGCAGTTTTTTTAATCTTTTGACTTTAGGGGCCATATTACCATTAGTTTAATCTTCAGATTAGTTAAGCTACACTGCGGGAAATGTGGTGTATTTCCATAATTTACTGCGGCATTGCTTAAATAAACTGCATTCAATTTAGCCTGAAGTTAGTGTAAACTGAGGAAATAAGCTCTGGAATTAAATTGCAGTATATCATGATAATACACCGAGTTTTCTGAAGTGGAGTTTAAGCTAACTGTAGCCTAAACTAATGGTAATACCGGCGCTTAGCTGGTTAAGCTCACTGCTGGTTTGACACAGAAGAAGACGAAACATTTAACAGGTAAACAATGCTTTTAACAACAACATTTGTGCCCAAACTCGTGCAAAATCTCAACTGTCTCTATTTTTTAAAGATTTTCCACAGATTTTTCAGTTTGGGCGCAAATATTGTCTTTAAAAGTTGGTGTTTATATTCCTAAGGTCGGCTCAAAAATTAATTACACTAACTAGTTTTCAAAGTTTTCATAATTTTAATGGTTCAAAAGTTATAGCGATGTTTAGAAAATAATATCTCAAATGTTTACATTTTAGTCCAGCCGACACCTAAAATTGGTTTCTACCATTATTTTTCACTCAAATATTCCTCCTGCATACCTCAGTTCGTTGCCTGAATCTGCCCTCACCAGCGGGGTCTGGACAGTCCCATCAAATATTGCTCCACCCTCGCCTGAAACAAGCAACAAGCATTGAGGAATTCACAACCAAATGCAAACGTTTTCTAGTGACTTGAAACTAATAGCTAATTCCCAGTCGTCGACTCACCAGTTACTCTCAGCACTTGAGCGCCGACGACGACCTCGTGAGGGTCAGCCGAGAAGAGGACGTCGCCTCTTGAGTCGGTGACGCGGAATCCGCGTGTGAGACATTCCAACTTGCCGTTGCCTGGAACAAGTCCGTGCAGTCACTCCCAGTCATCTGACACGTGATCAGCGCTAATAGGCGGCCGACATGCAGGATGGGTCTAATACGTTGCAAGACGCTTGTCGTTGATTCATTGGTTGCGGCTTGTTGCGGTCAAATTGGTGATAATGAGTCGGAAACATTCAAAGTGCTAGAGAAGGAAAGTGAATGGCACTTTCTAAGGCCCACTACGGGTGTTCCAAGAATATTGAAATGAATAATAGCAACACTCAACGTAAAAATATGCTACCGGCATTGAAATTATCCTATACGCTAACCGTATTTTAAGTTTCTACTAAGACATTAAAATACCTAACTCTGTGGTGGGCAGTAGGAACTATGGCTATTCAATCAGTATTCTTCTGAAGCACTATAAACAATAAAATTGCTATTTTGAGCATATTCGAAATTTATTTATATTAGAAACACGATATAAAAAGAAAGCAGCCCCTTACCTTCCTAAACATGGATATTTTGCTACATCCAATAGGTGTCAATATGATCGCTACATGAATCTCCGTAAGTGTATGTGTAAGACGCGTATGTTTTAGAAATATAAACGAAACGCTCAATTGGTCCAAAGCGGTCATAAACTTATACATTACTCGATTTATTTGATACAAGGCTAAGAAAGAAACTAAGTAAAAACTACTAGACAATAAGTAAAAATGCGGCAGATATATGCAAACAAGGTAAACAAGTCATTCAACAACAAGCTAATTAATGGAAATTATGACATCTGTTGGTAAGTTCTAGATAGTGTTATGATTCAGGTAAGACCTTAATTACTGTATTTGCCTCAACTTTGAACATTAGCAGATACACGTAGGTGTGGCTTTAATCCCTATCATTATGTTTCTATAAATTATATTTCATGGAACTATTAATTATTAATTGATTCTTACCTAGGAAAATTCGATTCGCTATTTTTCCTTCATTATCCCTAGCGTGAATAGTAAAGTTTCTCGACGATTCTATGCTAATCGGTTGTCCTTTTCTTGACCTAATTGTCGAAGCAATTAGTGCATCCAGAACCATAGCTTGACCGCTGAGCTGAATGCCTCCAGCGACGATACGCAGTTGGCCCATACCTTCCTGCCAACACAGAAAACCACAAACAAATTAAACTCAAGTCGCAAAGTAGTTTACTACGCCCTCACTTCAAAATACCACCAATGTGTCCAAAAATAATTGCACGAATACATTTTCAAGAGGAAATATTTATAAAAACGTATGCATATGTTTGAAAATTTCCGAACTTAAATGATGTTTTAAGTTCTTGACAAAAGGTTTTATGCCTTATTCCTGCTTTAAACTTTATGCCGATATATAGCATTATAACTACCAACATCTCTATTAGGTACTATGATATGACCATGTTAAAACTTAGTATTTTATCAACATAAATGGCGATTTGTACAATTAAATACATAAAAATATATAGGTAAAGCATGGTGATAGCAAATTTTGATATTAGCTTTTTCGGTCATACATTTCTTCTTTGTGAATTTTAATCATTTCTTGTAATAGTTTAAACCAGGAATAGGGCTCGGGCATCCCCGTGTCATGCCTGGTTTCTGAACTATTTCAAATTATAATTTTTTCTTTATCAGAATATCAATATTATAATTTTAGTATGTTTAAATTGCATTAAATGTTTGGCGTGAGTAGAAAAAGGGCAGAAGAGGCTGTATGTTTCCTTAAACACTGCCATGATAACTCTGCTCTAAGAAAAACTGTTAGAACACAAAAAATTGGAGAACCGTGGATTTTATGCTTTTAATACTACACTTGTTAAGACTTGTATTTGAGTCAGATCGTTTCCTAAAGTAAAGCTTGAATCTTCAGCTAACGGTTAGTTCTAATTTCTATTAAAGTCATGCAGTATTGATGGCAACTCCGGCAATCGATAGCTTCTGAACAAGGTCTTAACAATTATCCCACTATCATTGAGGATTCCAACTGGTCTTTCGAAAGCGCAATAACTAATGAACCAACTCGACTTTATTAGGGTAATGAAACGGTAGGTTTATTAAGAAGTTAGGTCCCTTCTCCAAAATTAGAGATCATCGTATTTTGTGACGACGCTACCAAAAGTTTACGGATGTTCCATTTCGTATTCAATGGAAAGTGGATACTATATGACAATGAGCCTTTATTGCATTCTTTGCATTCCATTCATGAGGTGAAATGCAAATAAGTTGTCTATGTTGATTAGATTGGTCTTTCTAGATGCGTTTGTTTCTCATGTGGGAGAGAGTAACCCACTAATCAAATTGATAAACTCTTGTGCTTCCCACAACCGCCATCAAATTGAAACGGGTGGAAGAAGCGAAGGAGCTGGAGTCACCTGACTTACGAATTGCCAATGAACCTTCATCTCACTCACAGCGAATAGTCGTATATTAAGAGTAATATTTTGCGAATTTTCATTACATAATATTTCTTGATACGACGCCGTCATATGCCGTTACGTTGCTGGTGCATAGAAATGGCTTATTTTTAATATATTTGTCAGTTTCCAGCGACTTGTGAAATAATTTTTAAAATCCCGCATCTGCCACCATTTGTGATATTTGGAAATTATTCGTGGTGTGTCGAACTATTGTTTACATCACAGTATCTTTTGTTATTTCCCATTATAAAGCTATAATTAACGAAAAACTTTTTCCGAGTGATTAGGTACAAATTTATTCACCTTTTAAAAAGAAACCGCTAACCGTGACGCAACGGTTTATTAACAAGTTAAAATGTAACTTTTGATATTGTTGCCTTTGGAAAGTGATTCCTCAATCATGTAAATTATGCTTTTAAAATAATTCTAGTACAAGAATGCTCGTTCCATTGAGGATCAAGTCGTTCCTGCTATATCACAATACTGGATTATAATTGGATTCGCTGTGACAATTGCATTTCTCCTTTGACATGATAAACCTAGATCATGGATTGGCAGGAACTTACCGCCGAGAATTCCATTACTTTCAGCACCCAAAGTGTGAGCGCCAAATTGACAATTACCATCACCATCAGGCCGAGAATTAGCAAATAGAGGCACCGTTTACGCCAACCGTAAATCCCAACTTTGGTGGTATTCGACCGTGACTCGTCCATTTGATTGCGCTTTCTGTGAACAAAAATACAAAATATTAACTTATTGAGTGATATGAAGTTAAACTTGGAAATGCATCAACTGTGATTAATGGTCCGAATCTCAAAAGGCGTCGAGAAAGTCTGGACCTCCAACCGATCTCTTAAGGACTGCGTTGGACCCTGTAGCCTACTCACTTCAATTAAATCAAGATAACTATTGGATGTAATAATATCCCCATACAATATTATATATTTGGCTTAAGGAATATTTAATCCTTAAGGATTAAGGATTAAATATTCAAAGATTTGGCTGAGTGATGAAATTAAAATGAGTTGTAAATGGACATCTACATGAAATAATTGGTAGACTATCTCAGTTAAAATTTCCAAAGCTCTGCGAAAGCTGAATATACCACGTGAAGTAAAAATTCTTTAATGACCTTAGGATAGACAAGCCACCGTGACAATAATTGGACTGTATGTACTTTATCAAGTTCAAATTATTTTCATTTCTGTTTTAGTCCATTAATGCTTTAGCTGAAGTTTTTCCATTACAGTGTAAATTTTTTATAACGTGTTCTACTTATTGGATTTTCTTGAAAATTAACTTGACAGCAGGGTAAACCAAATAATAGAAGAAAAAATTAACAATCTAGTATATTGCAATAAAATTGTTGTGAAGACAATAGTTTTAATACAGTTTATTGTATCTTGGCTTACCTAATATTGTAAGCAACATGCTTAACATTTAGAAATGTACTGCTTTGCTTCTACGAGCAATGTGAAATATTACACCACTCTTTACAAAATCTGTGTTTACGGTTTGTGCCAGAGCAGTGTGCTGTGCACAACGCATAAAACTGTCTGGTATACGTGAGGGGGGGAGGGGAGAGCTTACCCTTTTAGTACCACCCTGCAGCCGCCCTGTCAGCCCTCAAAGCGCGGATACGACTACGCTATCACGTCTACAATCATTTCATATCTTCCTTCAAGACTACATGCCAATAGATATTAGTCTTAATACCGTTATGTCATTGGATTAGAAATGTCGTTAGAAATTCCGTGTTTTGACCACTCAAGATGTACTCTCAAAACATTCAAAATTTAAATGTAAACTTCCTGAAACTTTCCCATTAAAGTGTATTTAAAATATGGTAGTGGAGGTGGCCATTTTGGAGTCACAGAAATTTTTTATAAGGACCTTAAGTTAAATAAATATACACCTTAAACTTTGTCATTAGAGTATGTTCGCATAAAATATGGTGGTAGTCTCGTGTTTTACAGTCTATGAAAGAGTTCTCAATCGGAGGCTAATAATTTCTCCTAAACTTATCACAAAAGCTTGAAAGTGTAAACTTTGGTATAAAATATCCAGATTTAGTTTGTCGAAGAAAACAGGCGTTCGATGTAGAATACTGTTTCAAGGTTCGTACATTTCTTAAAGAAATTAAGATAATTTTGTAGACGCCAAATAACAGAAAATACTAGTCCTATTTTTAATTACACTGCGCTTCACTCCATCAATTATCCTATCAAAACGAAATCCAAAAAGTTTACATCGCTTTATCTTATGAGTAATAAAAACGAATCGAGGCTTGAGCAGTGTATGATTTGATCTGAACGATCTCATAAAAGGCAAGATTCCAACAAGTGGAATCTGTTTGAGCTTTGTTATCGTCTCCGACTTGACTCTAGCCTGATGTTTGGCAGCTCAGCGATGACCCTTCATCGAAACTATTACGTTGTCGGTACCCAGTAAATGTCAGGCTCAGACATTTCAACATACGCAGCAAAATGTCAAAACCATCATTCCATCTTTATTGTTTTGCATACTTTCAAAACAGTTTATTTTGCCCAAGTATACAAATGGGGGAGAATAAGGTGAGCATAGTGGTTAGCACAATAAGGCTTAGAATAGGATTTAATGACGCACGGAACTTGATTTATCTCCGGAAAATATATGATTGTCACAGGAAGTCAGTTGCGCTACGCAACTGACTTCTTGTGAGAGCCACAGGTGAATATGTGGAAGTGACGTGACGGATATATAAGGGATGGGACGTGTGTCTATAAAACCTGATGCAAACGAAGTCTCTAGAGCACATCTTCTGGTGCTGTACTCTGGGGGTGTATCTTCTGGTGATCTTCTGGTGTGGTGGGTCTTCTGGTGATCATCTGGTGTGGTGGGTCTTCTGGTGATCATCTGATGTGGTGGGTCTTCTGGTGATCATCTGATGTGGTGGGTCTTCTGGTGATCATCTTGTGTGGTGGGTCTTCTGGTGATCATCTGGTGTGGTGGGTCTTCTGGTGATCATCTGATGTGGTGGGTCTTCTGGTGATCATCTGATGTGGTGGGTCTTCTGGTGATCATCTGGTGTGGTGGGTCTTCTGGTGATCATCTGGTGTGGTGGGTCTTCTGGTGATCATCTGGTGTGGTGGGTCTTCTGGTGATCATCTGGTGTGGTGGGTCTTCTGATGACTTTATATTGTTCTGAAGTTGTAATGCGTCGCTTATTGAAAGCTCAATGAAATTTCGTAACAACATAAGTCAGTGACTAAAACAACGGGTTTTAACTGGTATTGTACATGGGTTTTGTACATAAAACCATCGTGTGCCCTTAAATATCGGGTTGATTGCTCATGGGATTCAGAAGAGTGTGACATTGATTTGATTTATTGACTGATTTATTGAAAATGTGATTGTTGCTTTAAGAGATTGGTTGGCTCCGAGTCTGTTTGCCGTCTACTCTGAGGTGGCGCCTCCAGGCTGGCGCTATGATCACGTCCCGTCACATATTGCCTCCTACTAGTGATTGCCAGGGTAGAGTTGACCACAATGTAATTTAGAAGCACAATAAACGATCAACTGGGGACGAAATTTACCCCCGGTAATTTGCGGTCAGAAGTCAAGTTAGAGTGAGTGAAAAAACCAAGAGGGAAATGTTTTGTGATCCTAAAAAGATTTCCCAGTAGTAAACCCTGACCAAAAAATATATATTGTCCCTTGCAACTTGCTGGAAATACTTTGGCAAAGAAACCCCCTTTTTCGTAAACATCAGTGTCTGATGTGGGGTGGTTTTGTAAGTTTGAAGTGGTGCCAGGACACATTAGTGCAAGTTCTCGTTGACTTTCATGACCAACATTCCAGAGCCGTTAGTGATCAGGACGAGTTTGGATGACTTCAGGATCAACTACCTTCAAGAAAACAAGCTTTTAGTACAGAGTTGAGACTAAACTATAGATTTAATGATTCATATCTGCTAGCATTAAAATCATCCACAAATCTATTTAATTCAACTGGCAAACGGTAAGAATAAAATAATCTAAAATTCAAATGAACAGTCCATGAATGTCTTCACTAGATTATATGTGAACTATTTAATGTGTATGTGACTTTGAGGTCTGACCAAACGCAATGCAAACTAGACTCCTTGATCGATATTGCTTAAGCAATAATGAATTGTTCACTATATCAGAGAATACCATTAATTTATTATGATGGAGCTAGAAAACCAATGTGCTCAGCTCTTGCATGCAAGTTTCGAGCGATAAACTTCTTAATAGTAGTTTCTTCAACACGATATACGCGATTAATTTAACACAGTTGGAAGTCGGAAAGTTTAATGGTTAAAAGTATATTAGTGAAGGAGGCTTGGTTGTGCTCCATTTATGTGACATTTGCAAAGGCCAATAGCATACAGTTTTGTTTGCAGACAATACGGTTTAGTTTTGATTTAATCTCGTATATAGTTGTGAAAAGTAGAATAAAAATTTACTTACGAAGGAAGACTTTGAAAATTCCCGGACGAGTTGTAACGACACAAAATTTCAATTGTGAGTGAAATTCAGAATGAAATTCAGTTTTATGACATACATTCTTATAGGTTCCTTTATTAGAAAGAAATTTCCTTTTTTCTTACCAACCACCAATAAGTCAGATTGATGACCAATTGAGTAACAATCACAGCCTGAAGACAGTGATAATAAACCCACGTTTCTGATGCGTTTAGTGGCTAAGATACGAAGAGCCCCATACTAACCCAATATTGTCAGTTGTGATATTGATTCAATATAGGGCTGCATTTCCCATTCCATCGTGAATCTGAATTATTTACAACAAGAGTAGAACAGTGTAATTGTTTTTTAAACAGATTAACTTGCAATGCCGGTGGTTGGTGATGCTGCAATTGTCAAGCTGGGTTACTCAATTCCATCCATATTTAAAAACGACTTGTTAAACAAAAATGTTGTGAATATTGCATGGTAATTGTATGTTGTCATGGAGGGTACTTGTGACAGTAAATGATGTTTCTGATGCAAAAAGGGAAGTACATTATTTATAATTACGAAACTATCACGGCTATGTCTAGAGAAGCAGGAACAAGGTACCTACATGTTTGGGAAAGAAGGGAATGTGTTCCAGCCAATGAATAAGTGACTGATGATGAGAAACATGGTAAGAGTCGAGAGATCTGGGATTGTATCCTGGATTGTGTCTGGATTTTGTCTGGATTGTATCCTGGATTGTGTTTGGATTTTGTCTGGATTGTATCCTGGATTGTGTCTGGATTTTGTCTGGATTGTATCCTGGATTGTGTCTGGATTTTGTCTGGATTGTATCCTGGATTGTGTTTGGATTTTGTCTGGATTGTGTCCTGGATTGTGTCTGGATTGTGTCCTGTATTGTGTTCTGGATTGTGTCTGGATTGTGTCCAGTATTGTGTCCTGGATGGTGTCTGGATTTGTCTGAATTTGTCTGGACTTGTCTGGATTGTGTCTGGATTGTGAGGTCGATCAGACTGCATGATCGCGTCTAGTCCTGACTGTTGTTCGAGGAGTATAATGCACATCGCGTGACTACGTCACATCACCTCCGAAGGAAATGAGTGTGAGTGTGAAAATAAGGTGAGCAAAGGCTTCAACACTGAGCTAGTCACGAGAGATTCGATACCCGTCGATCCTAACCGCAGGATCTTACCGATTTCCTTCACTTCAATCTATTCACTACAAAATGTGACATTATGACAACAAATCTATTCTTTACAATATGTTTTAGTTAAGTAGTGCTAGTAGCTCAAAGCGAATTTCTATACATACAAGGACCTGAATAAAAATTGTTGTTTTATGGATAAATAAAAATTGAACCTAGGGGAAAATCGATCATAACATTGTTACTTAGTTACATTTAGTAAATATATACGAAAATGCACTTTGGAGATATTTTAACTTCAGTTTTCAATTTGAAACGAAAATTGTACACGGACAGCAGTATAGTCAACACTCTTGAACTGTATACGTGAAACACATTTTCTAGCTATCTGTGTTTATAATTGAAATTAAGTACTACACTCGTACACTCGGCACAACAAAAATTGATCGGTGAACAAATTTGAATGACTGCTGGTCATGTTCCATACCAATCAAAGCTTGTTATCATTGAAATGAGTGGTCAGCTAAGAGAGTGAGACAAGGAGACCGCTTGGAAAGACTTCTGATCGTGCCATCTAAAAAATTTCAGTCAATAAAATTTATTGAACGATCAGTTTTATTTGTGTACATAAATTTGCAATAAATTCTAGATATTAATACGAACTAAGTACACTCTAAGTATATAAAACATAGTAATGATTTACCATTTCCAATTAGATTGTAAAAAGACGAGACAAAGCAAATAAAAATGTGTGCACAATTCGAACGAAAACACAAATGACACGAGGGAAAAATATTCAGATTTTAAATATATATACGCAGGTATATTAAATGCAAAGTTTCAAAGTAATTATAAAATTACTGAATTTTGTAAGGTCACAATTGGATGTAAAATATCTGTGCACCTACAAAGTCTTTTAAATCATGAAAAATTACCAATCTTGGTCAAATTCGTCCATGTTTTCTAATGTGTGCTACTATACGTGAGACATTGGTTTGCTTCAGCTACAGCGTTATTCGCGAGAAAATAGTTGGGATTCTAGCTTTTATTATTATTTTCATTTATTGCATTCTCATTGTACAATTACATACATGGAAACATTTATCATACTACGGGTAAAGAAATTACATACGTATTCTTCGTTCATCACTGTGATACACTTAACACTTTACGAATTATCCCTAGAGATGTCTCTAATAATACTGATCTTTGAATTTTGTGAATTATACTAAAAGGAACATTTATTTTCTTCATACGATTTGCTTCTTGTTGAATCAGACCATTGACGGTCACTACGACGGGGAAGATGTGAACTTGATTATTCACATGTGATTTATAATTATTATTATTATTTTGTTGTTTTCACTTGCATCATTCGTCAAAGTGTGTGGTGCATTTGCCAAAGCATAATATTAATCTATGTATTAGTTGTGAATAGATTCTGAAGATATTTCATGATTTATTTATTCTTCCTTCGCCCCACCGACGGCTGCCACCTTATCGCGGTGGTGGGGTTTGTGTTGGCGAATGACGCCGGCGAGCATATGCTCATGTCTGACCAGTCACCGGACAGGTCAGTGGTGAGGCCCAGACAAAAAGCAGCCAGGGTCGACCTACCCATGCCCTCCCGTAAATAAACGGTCTTGTCAGGCCGGGTTCCCCCTCGAGATGGTGATCCCCCTGAAATCGGGTTCCGCCGGCCCGAATCCTCACACCCCCCCGGTCCGTCCCCATTCCGGCCTGACCTTCCAACCAGTGCTGGACTCCCCCGGATCGGGCCCGTTAGGTCGACCCCTCCCAATGTCCTCCAATTATGATCAACAAAGTTAAATATAAAAATAATGTGCGCAATATAACCTCGTCGTTGACGCGCGTTAAACCAAATTAATCTAATCTAAAATCTTCCTTCGCGTATGTTGGTTTAGAATGAGTGGAGTATAGTTGTTAAGATTTTTGTATGGAATTGTTCACGGGTGGTCAGAAGGGAATGTATGACACATATTATACTATATTAGGTAATTTGGGAATCAAATTGAGAAATGTAATTTTCAGAGGTTCTTTGACAAACCGTTGGTTATGTGGAAGTTGTTTCAAATTAAAATGTAGTAAATAGCAGTGCATATGTAACGCTCAATCAAGAAATTGATCTGCAAAAAATATACGTTTCTTTAGTTAACTTAGGTATTTGTTAGAAAATATATAGAATTTGTCACTCCGTCTTAATAAGAGAATTATTATGCGCTAAAAGTTAAGCTCAATTTTTAATTCAATTTTTGATGTTTTAACTTAAATTAGATAAAAACTTTTGCTATTGCTTTTTAGCGAATTTTAATAACTTCTTTAGTAAGGGTTGTGTTTCGTCGAGAGTTGTAGATCATTCATGTCTGCTGCCAATAAAAATAAAAATAAATACAAAAAGTTCTTCGCGGAATGAACTACGTAGAAGAGAAAAGAACATGTGAGATTATTTCTTTTCCTTCAATTCCTGTGTTTTCCATTTTCAATTTCCACGATGCGCCTCGGAAGTGACAACTTGACTTATTGCTTAAGTACAGCCATCACAAAAAGATGGCATTTTCCCTTAAGTAAAGACATTCCAATTCGGCACCATAATTGAAGTTTTCTATTTTAACATTTGTAAACCGACGCATGCTGTTCAAACCGCGGAGCTTAAAATTGGTGAACGTGAAATTGAATGTGAAGACATAATCAAAGTTCTGGGGAAGGCGAATGGAAGCGTGATCGAAAATATTGTGTTTTGCTGGCACGATTTAGAATCGTTTGCCTCGAAATGCTCGCATGCCATTCAATCCTGGCAATTCCTCAGATACAAGGACACCATTTCGTCGTTTAATTGTTTATTTGTTGCATATCCGTTTTTTTCACTTTTGGAGTTAGCCACGTATTCCTGAGTACTTACTTGTCATATATCTACTGAAAACAGTGCAGAAAATTACAAGGAAATAGGTTTTCTTAATGTTTATTTATTGCATATCCTCGACAATGCATATATTTTAATTGTAAGCTTGTCCCATATCCTCGGCAAGCCAATCGAATGTGTTCATTTGGTCACGTGACTCGCGAAGCAAGGTTAGGAACGCCAGAAACACAATCGCCAATGTTCAATTTCTAATGTCACATGTATAATTAATTGTTTATAATTAAGATAATTTTGTGGTGACATTCTTCAAAACAGTTAATGTAACACAAATAATTTACAATTTATTTTATTTATCATTTATTTTATAACTTATTTTGATTATTAATTAAAGAAACAGTAGAGAGCATAATATTTTAGTAGAAAATGAACTGTATAGCCAATGTACGGTGGTTTTATAGCTGAACAACTTGGATATGGGACACTAGAGATAGTCACAGTTGGCAAACGTGCGGACCTGTGTCCCATATCCAAACTTAATTGCAATATTTATGAAAAACAAGAGACAAATGACACTAATACACCATTCCATAATTACCTCTGACATGTTTTACAATCATAATAAGATTCCGCCGACCTACAGATAACTATGTTCAGAGATATTACTAAATCAATCTTTAGGCAGCTCCCCTAAAAAATCAGGAAATGGGCGTATGCAACAAATAATCAATTACCCGACGATTTGCTTTACTCAAGTCATTGTCCTTAGATATGTTATTAGCAAAACCAGCAAAATGTTGGCTATTAAATATACGATAGAATATTATATCTAGAGTATACTATGTCAACTATGTGTGACATTTACAATACGGGCCTTCACAACCCGAGCCGTCGAGAGACTGATAACAGGTGGAGGGAGGTCATCACACTAACCCCCACACACCCCAGTCTCTCTGGCCCAACGGCAGCAACTAGAGAGTAAAGCCGCTTTCACATAACACGCGTTTCGCGTTTTGCGTTTCGCGTTTTCTTTATTAACCCATCAAAACCACCGAAAATTTCGCCGCACGCATTTTATTTTTAAGCCACCTTATCTCGATTGTCAGGAGGTATTTTCAGTACCGCGCGTGGCGAAAATGACGTAACTAATAACTAGACGTAAACTATTAAATAAACTATAAACTGCAAAATACGACTATAATGTTAATAATTACTTACCTGTGCAAATTATTCCATCTAATCATATCTAATAACACCCAATTTGTTACTAACAAGAATAATAAATGTATATCAACATTCGGATTTCGACAGCCTCTTTATAAAAAAAGTTATAAAAAAAGACAAATAAAAAAGTTATAAAAAAAGACAAAACGCGAAACGCGCTTTATGTAAAACGGGCTTAAGACTTCAACGGTCAACCATCCAACTGCTGACCGCGCTCAATGTCACTTAACCTCGGTGATGTGACGAGAACCGT
>OW203763.1:5112562-5192089 GCA_934045905.1 Leuctra nigra
AGCGTGATTCTGAATAATTGATACAAAACAGAAATGTACGATTACGTTTCAATCGCTCCCGCCGTTTTCGAGATTTAGCATCACTTCCTGGTTTTAAATAATGCTGCTGAAAACACTGCCAACTTTAAATTATGTTTATTAACGCCAATATTTCATTATCTATACCTTCTGAATAAAGTATTCATATAGTCTAGAAAGATGATTTAGTGAAGTTTATTACGACGTTCTCCGTTTTTATTTAGTTTTATCGCATTCAATATAGATGACCGACTGCATCCATTGGCGCTAGTTTCGGTCAAATCAAATCAGAAGTTTTCAAGATGTGAGATCACTCCTGGTTTTTAAACTGGTAGTTGCGTTGAAACTTTCAATGCCATCTTAAATTTACGTTTATTATTGTGACTAGGATATTCCGGGTTTAATGATATTTTATAAAGATGTAAAATAACCGTCTGAATCCATGAGCATCGGTTTGATTCTTATTTGTCCAGCCGTTTTTACATAGGACGTCATTGTCGGTTTCAAAAAAGTGTGGTAAATTTTGAGGGCGACTAAAACACTTGATAAAGCATTCACAACGACGTGAGATTTTCTACTGTTGAGATCCAGTTGGCCGAAAATCCGTTGTTATTGCTTATGGTAATAGTAATGGATGTGTATCACTGTACGATTTGGCTGGCGTGGGACGACCACACCACTAGAATTGTGGTTCCACAGTGTTTAGAAGTTATAGTGTATGTAATGGTAATTGTGTTTAGGGTATCTATAGCAGCATCTATGGCTCTAAGAAGCAAGAACTTCATATCTGATCAGTTCAAACTTATGTAAATATCGATTTAGACTGATTAAGTATTGTATCGTATCTGCGAATGATGATGTTGATGATGATGAACGGATATGAGGGTACCTATGTGAAAAGAAGGCGATTGCGGCCTATCAGTAAGGAACCTTCACAGCATTTGTCTCTCGCCGTATAAGCCAAGAGAAAAGCAGATTCAGTAGGACAAGTCGCGGGAATAGAACCTTGTGTGGGTCCAGCAGAGAGATAACGTCAGATAACCTTTCCATTTAGTTAGCATGTGACTGCACCGCATGCTCGCTCTGCAACGCGTTGCGCCGTTGCATTGACCCTATAACAACGCACTTTGGGGCTATTCCATGTGATCAATGCTCTTTCTGCAACGCGTTGCATTGACCCTATAACAACGCACTTTGGGGCTATTCCATGTGATCAATGCTCTCTCTGCAACGCATTGCATTGACCCTATAACAACGCACTTTGGGGCTATTCCATGTGATCAATGCTCTCTCTGCAACGCGTTGCATTGACCCTACAACAACGCACTTTGGGGCTATTCCATGTGATCAATGCTCTCTCTGCAACGCGTTGCATTGACCCTATAACAACGCACTTTGGGGCTATTCCATGTGATCAATGCTCTTTCTGCAACGCGTTGCATTGACCCTATAACAACGCACTTTGGGGCTATTCCATGTGATCAATGCTCTTTCTGCAACGCGTTGCATTGACCCTATAACAACGCACTTTGGGGCTATTCCATGTGATCAATGCTCTCTCTGCAACGCGTTGCATTGACCCTACAACAACGCACTTTGGGGCTATTCCATGTGATCAATGCTCTCTCTGCAACGCGTTGCATTGACCCTACAACAACGCACTTTGGGGCTATTCCATGTGATCAATGCTCTCTCTGCAACGCGTTGCATTGACCCTACAACAACGCACTTTGGGGCTATTCCATGTGATCAATGCTCTCTCTGCAACGCGTTGCATTGACCCTATAACAACGCACTTTGGGGCTATTCCATGTGATCAATGCTCTTTCTGCAACGCGTTGCATTGACCCTATAACAACGCACTTTGGGGCTATTCCATGTGATCAATGCTCTTTCTGCAACGCGTTGCATTGACCCTATAACAACGCACTTTGGGGCTATTCCATGTGGTCAATGCTCTCTCTGCAACGCGTTGCATTGACCCTACAACAACGCACTTTGGGGCTATTCCATGTGATCAATGCTCTCTCTGCAACGCGTTGCATTGACCCTACAACAACGCACTTTGGGGCTATTCCATGTGATCAATGCTCTCTCTGCAACGCGTTGCATTGACCCTACAACAACGCACTTTGGGGCTATTCCATGTGATCAATGCTCTCTCTGCAACGCGTTGCATTGACCCTATAACAACGCACTTTGGGGCTATTCCATGTGATCAATGCTCTCTCTGCAACGCATTGCATTGACCCTATAACAACGCACTTTGGGGCTATTCCATGTGATCAATGCTCTTTCTGCAACGCGTTGCATTGACCCTATAACAACGCACTTTGGGGCTATTCCATGTGATTCAAGTCTCGTCTGTGACGTAACTCACCTATTGTTGGTGTTGCTATTTTCAGATGGTTTTCTGTGGCCGTTGCTCGAGACCTGGAAATAACGAACATGGATCAAAATGAGGTCAACGATATATTTACTAAACAAAGCAATGTATGAAATTATCAGTGCATTTCCATTAATATGTATCAATAAAGTAGGGCGATGCTTTTAACGCTAGAAGTCCAACATTGGTAGATAATACTTAATAAAAGGTGAGATTATAAATAAGCCCCTCCATTAGGGCTGCATTATGCTGGCGGAAGCACGTTCAGTTTCGTTCAGTTGTGCATTTTTGAAATTAAAACTAACCCCTTTGTAGGCGCAAATGAGACTATGCAGGATTTATACAATTACTCTGTAGTTAATAGTATGCAAAAGCACAACTTTTGTTAATGGAAAACACTGCCCATAAAGTCGAATAATTAACCCCATGTAGTAATAACGAAAGACTAGATTTAATTTGTACAGTGGAAATAAGGCCA
This sequence comes from Leuctra nigra, assembly GCA_934045905.1. Taxonomy (NCBI): domain Eukaryota; kingdom Metazoa; phylum Arthropoda; class Insecta; order Plecoptera; family Leuctridae; genus Leuctra; species Leuctra nigra. The sequence goes on from OW203763.1 coordinate 5,115,445, forward strand.
AATAAATAATCATTGTTTGTACATTACCACTTAAACACATTACAATTTTAGTTTAGTCACACTTGAATTACTGCAACGAAAGCACAGAGCGTACCTCAGATTCAGTAATATAATTACCTAAATAATTACTCGAAATAAAGTGTTGAACTGAATTGTCCTATGAATATTTACTATTCCTCGACTACGGTTTGGTTTTTCACTATCAAAATAGAGTAACGGCAGGATAGTGTTTCTTCTCAGAATCGAATCTACAGTTCATGGCAATAGCCAATTATCTCAGCCAAATACGGTTTTATCTTGGTGATGAGATGTCGGGAGCTTTGTCGGGATTTTCAACTCTCCATTGGTTTGATTAATTCAGAAGTTATTCTCCAGAAATATTATTCTCAAAATAATATAACGGGTTTCAGTTCCATTGTTTGTAAATTATATCAAAAACAGACGTCACACTACACAAAATGTTCCAATACACATGCGAAAAAAATAATATGATGGGAAACCAAGTCCTTGGATGGACTCTCTTTTGTCCAAAGAAAGCTCGACACAATACTCTGTCAACCTGAAATCAGCCCTTCTCATCACACAAAAAAGATAACATGGAATTGACCCAGATTTGACCTCTTAGCAAATGAAAAAACAAACCTTCTCACAACGATGTTCCTGTTTGTTAATTTTGCGAATGGCTACTTGGGCTGCCGTAGCGTGCTCTTCGTGTGTCACTCAATGTGAGGCTAACGTGCATGCTGGCTCGTGTCCACCAATACACTACCTCCATGCCGGCCATGTTCATAGGCCATGTTCCCAGCACTCCCTTCCTTTCCACGCTAAAAATACGCATCTTCCATGGGCATGCGGCCAATCACTCACACGTAAACTAATACAAAACATTAGTCACATTATTTGCTTTGTATTTGTTTACAATCGGGTGTTATCGGTATCAGACCAAGGGATGAGTTTCGAAAAAACTATTCTTAGAGCACAATATGAACGTATTTCTGAACTTTTTTTCTGAAATATACTAAACTAACAAAAGTTGGTTGTCGCTATAGTGCGATGGTTCGTTCAAATCGATAATGTGTCCAACGTTTTGTATACAATTTGCTATCAGATAAATATATTAATATTGCGTAGTACCGTGCCACGTCGGTGATCGGGCTGCTCATCGAAGCAAGAGGAACCATCACTACAAATTTAAGGATTTTTGCAAGGCATTTAAACTTAGTAACTCATTTATATAACACAGCATTTTATCATTGCCATTTTACATAATCATCTTTATAATCAATATTAGTTATAATATTAGCTATTAGGCATTTATTATTATCATTTTCAATTTATTAATTATTTTACTATACTGTGTCCTAGTGGCAGTCATGACTTAAGACAGTGTTTTGTTTATTTTCTTCTTCTTCACAAATTATCTTGGTATACCAAATTCTCTAGTTTGTACATTCAATAAAGAATCGGAGTTTCCCTAAAATACTATTTAATAGATCCATTTTATTCAATTTGTCACGATTAATTATTTCAATGATTTTATAATTTTACGAATACATTAATAAACTTGGAAATGAGATAGGAGCACCATACCTAGGTATGGTGTATAAGTAAAATACTGGATCATTAGTTTCGTCCACCTGAAATCGTATATAAACTAAGTAGAATAGACAAAGTTGCCAATAAAACGAACTCATTCAGTTGAGTCGAAAACATTCTCGTCAAATAGAACATACTTAGTTTGAGTTTTTGAGTTTTTCTATTATCCTAGGTAGAAAAAATATGCTAGAGATTAAAAGAATTGAAAATACAAATGAACCAACTAATTGACACGCATTTTTGGCGATTTGGTCGAAATGATACGATTTTGTTTCGAATCAGTAGACAGTAAAACTGAGAGCACAGTTTGCATACATCATCTAATCCTCTTCCCTCGAGTGCATCTCGAACCTTCTTCGTCCCAGTCCAAGCGCTGATAGTGTACGTGCTTTGATAACACTTTCGCCCTAATTGACTAACTATTTGCTTTTAAGGGTAGGAATGGAGCCCGGGGCAGTGCACACAATTCTAGAAGGGGTTGTTCGAGAATTACGAGACGTTCCTAGGGGTTTGTTGGGATAGGGGTGGGTGAAGGAAGGGGTGGGTGAGAGGGTGGGAGGTGGCTGCAACAGGTGTTGGGGTACTTCACTGATTTGTTATACTAGCTATGCAATTTATAATAAAAAGCGAAGAACACAAGCTTTACATGCTTTTGTTTCGTAAGAGGAATATTTAGATCAAGGATGTGAAAACTCGACTTAGTGACACTACGTGTTATAAGCAGAAATAATTTCAATAACTTAAGCTTGAGAAGGCATGTAATAAATGCATTCAAAGTATCAAATACAAAGAAAACTTTTTTCCGAAATAGACTAAACTAACAAAAGTGTAGTCTCTAGTGAGATGGTTCGTTCAAATCGATAAATGGGTCCAACGTTTTGTATACAATTTCCTATCAGATAAATTATATTAATACCTATTGCGTAGGATAGAATTTTAGGGATGCTCATTAGCTCTATCTGCATCATTTAACTAATAGATAGCATAATATTTAATATGCCACTATCATACTACTAATATTTGCTATTAAGGATGGAATTAATGGTGAAAGATGTTGAACTGAATATACGTAAACCCAAGAATACATGGATTTTCACCTGATATGTTACGCATAAGTCTCATCAAAACTAATTTCACGGCCACTAAGATTGTTTTCTTGTGAGCTCAATCTCATCATATCGTATCATTTGGGTTGTTTGTAGATTGAAAACCGGTTATCTCCACTTCTCCTGTAAGTCCTATAGCTAGCACATGAATTTTCCAGCCACGTTTTAAAAGACGAAAGAAAAAGTATTTTTCACGATAATTTATATAATTACACAATGTAGAAATAAAAAAGAATAATAATTTTTTTATCTTACTCAAATATATAATGTTCTTGTAGATTACCGGTTTTAAATCTGGCAAGTCATATTTCATTACTTTTTATGAGTAATTCTTGAATGAAATATTAATTAATGATAGATTATTCTTCTCAGTTAATTTGTTTCGATATATAATTCAATTATAAGGCACAAACTATTCACAAACTATTTTTATTATATTCTCACAGTATTCATGAACTTCCTCCAAGCATTAATTTAACTAAATGTAACAGAAAAACATTTACTAAATTAACTATTCCACATAACAATGTCCAAAGATCTTAGTAAAAACAGCAGATACCTATTTCATTCAAAATTGGCAAATTTTAAGTTTTCTATCATTTCTTCACATCTTCCTTCAACGTGTTCCTCCCATATTTCGTCGAGGTCGTCACTTGGTTGACTTATGACTTCAAATCCTCATTTTTTCATGTACGAGTATGCCGTGGTGTGGTCCCAGCTGATTTAAATGTATTCTTGGTTCAACTCTCTCCATTCTATTGCATAAATAAACAAATACACATAAATAAAATATAAAAAATAAATAAACAAATGAAGAGAAATTATGAATGTAAAATCCCCGTGATAAGTCCTGATGTATTTTACGCTAAAATTATACCGTTATTGGATTACGCCGTAAGGTCCACAATAGTAATACTATAATATCACACTATGGACTTATTGAGGTTACTGTATGCACCTATAGCCTAGGAAAACGCTCCGTGTACCGCGTTGATGAGCGAGCACAGACACGTGCTACATCTCCAGCCAAACACGATACTCGATACGACACAATACGATTTTCTTTACAACTTTCCAATATCCATATAAATACTCTGGCTGAATATCAGATCCATTGTGTCGTGAATTTACTTACATAATTTTTTCCAGAAATCTCTTTTGACAACCCATACTAAACTCTTAAAAAGTTAAAATGACAATAAATACTTGACCGATTGTGTTGAAAATGTGTACAATTTTAGATAATGTTGGTCTTGATCACCATGCCAAGTTTGAACTAAATCGGAGCATTTTGATTTTAGACCAATCAGAAAATATCATTTAAACTGAAATCAATTGGAGGATTTGGCTGAAACTTTGTAGGATTTGAGATCATGTTAGTTGCAATGACTTGACAAAGTTTCAAATTGATCGAACTAACCAATCGGATTTTTTTTTTTTAATTTGAACCAATCAACGGATTTCAAAGAAAAATTAGGGTCTGCAACGCCCAGGTGCAAAATTTCAGCTCGATCGAAGAAAAACTGTGACCTGTATACCGGCAGTAACAGAAAAAAACAAAAATCCGAGGTCGGTGCCAAAAGAGCCGCAAGGAGTCACTCGCTTCGCTCGCTCAATTAAATTACACAGAAACTGATTTTATTTGTACCATTAAATTAAATAAGCACAAAAAGTGCGGATCGGGGAAAATTTCACTTAGCTATGGGAGACAAAAATCAGTTAACATGTGTCATTGTAGTAAACTAGAGTATCGTAAAAACTTGCAACCTTTAAACGATGACATTAAAATGTACAATTGTGCTATTTGAAGTATTTGCAATTAGCGGCTGCAGTCGTGATTTTAAAACAACTGTATGTCGCCATTGTCTTCAATAGGTGAACGAATTCCTTTACCTGGGACTATACGATGTCATATGCTAGCATGCTGACATTTATTATTCAAACTTTTATTGCCATTCCCGTTTAAACCGAAAACGATAAATTCACTATTCATTTTCAATGGATAATGTATTAATTGATTGCAACACAGTTTTTCAATTTCGAGCAATTTTCCATGGGGTCTATCTGCTCCTATTTCCTGTCATACCTCGGGTGGATGAATTTTAGATAGAAAATTGGAAAAGTTTGATTGAATTTCAGCTTTCATTTAATGGTTTTATCATCCATTACTAATTTTCAACTATATTGGTCAATTTCAAATCGACTGATCGAAGGGCATTCATGACAATACTCATAACTGGATTTCAGTCATGTTATCAACTTGTACATGATTTTTTTTTATTTACTTGATTATTTGTATAATATATCCAACAGAGTAAAACTCAGAGTATAAGTTGATTCTCCGTGGTACAGTTTTCAAGTTTTATCTAATGTGTTAAATATCTTCGTATCTTGTTCTCCTAGTCCAAGGCCAGTCCCGCAATGTTATTTGTATAACCTTATTCACTATGACCGTATTAGCGGGTTGTGTTATTAGATAATGGCTCTGGTATGTCTTAATTCTTCGCGCTAAATCTACTACATTATTAGCATGTTTGCTATGTTTGGTAGACTGGGCCAGATCTCATTTTTTTCTCAAAAATAACACACACAAATTCAAATAAATCCGAAGGTGGTCCGGCCTCAAAGCCCCACTGGGACTTGAATGTGGTAAATAACAAATACATAATTAACACATTGATAATACACTTTACAAGAAGACAACAAATAGAAGAAATATGCACGATGAGAGAAGGTAGTATAAGATGACATATCTTCGAAGTAGTGATCATGATCTTGGAATTATTTTGCAGCAAAAAGAAAGAGATTAATATTTTAAATCTTAATATCTAAATTTTGACAATAGATTTTAAATATTTAAATGAAATTTTAAAGTTTTAGTATTTTTAGTATTTTTATAGTATGCCGAAATTGATGTTTTTCAATTGATCAATTGATAAATTTATGCTTACGATATAGAGTAGTCAGTAGCACCACAGTGTTTATTATTTCCTAGCATACGTAACGCAGTGTGTATTTGGACATGTTCGGTGACAGCCAAAGATGATCCCAGTTTAGCATTGCCAGGTATAGGGCGGCCCATGCTAGAGCGGGTTCAACTTTGCCTGTCTCAGTAACGACTTTGCTGAGTGGAGCGACCGCACCACGAGATAATATTACATTTTATATAATTCTGTCATGCCTTCTGTTCTGATGTGAGACTCCACCAAAATGCATACAGTTGCAAAATGTCTGACGATGTTTTTATCGAGCGATCTTTGATGCAAAGCTCTGCTCGAGAGTTTACGTTTTGAAAATTACTTACCTACTATGTACAGTGGTAGTAACTGCTGTGAGTCTGCATGGCGAAGGCATCTTTCTTTCCTTGTAATATTCATAAGTTTGAAATCTTTGAGGCCAACTTTGGTCTCGAATTAACTTCCTAAAGCGTAGCGTCGACTCACGAGTCAGGACGTAATGCAATTTGCATACTTAAGTCGTGAGCGATAATATTCATTAAGTACGCTCATACAGTTAGAGTATGGCGTGTTTTAAGTGGTTTTGTGGGTCCTAAACGAGAGGATACCCTTATTTTTGAACCGGTGCACTTCGGCCCAATGAGTGCACCTACTTTGTAGATATTTGTGACGTTTAGCCACCGGCTTTAGCCAGCAGTAACAGACAGCAAACATCTACACTAGTCCTTGCTCCTTCCCTACGTCACAGTTCAACTTGCTAATCAGTCAAGTCTCAAACCCCAAGCATTCTTTGTACTTAGGAGCTCGCTGAAGCTATATTAATTAATAACTATTGGGATCAAAGTAGATTCAACACAATGCTGGTATATTTTATTTGTGCAGGTATTTGTATTTTTGTTTGTGTTCATTAGAAATCATGATCTAGAAGACGAACAACTTTTACTGAGTGGTGGAGTCCTGCACCAATCCTGAAATAACCGATTGGAGGACAATATGCAATTGAAGATACAAAGCCTGAACATGTTCACCAAGGGAGACTTTTATTCAGGCTCATGACTACAACGAACGCGCTATCGTTGACTTCAAAGATAAAGGAAACGCTGGAATAATTTTCTAAAAACTTTCCTTTTAGAGTCAGTTTTCAATTCTGTGACCTAGTTTTATGCTCGGTCATAATTATTAATTTATTCATTGCATGTGCATATTTATTTCTAGTATTTTTGCCTTGTTGTCAACAATTTAATGTTTGTTTGACTGTCTTTATGCAGTGTTAAAATAATGATTTTTTAAACAATTAATATATAATTGTTAAAGCTTTATTATATCTTTTATTATATTTAAATTATATTTTTTTAAATTGCTGTTTTTAACAGTATCTGAATATTTTTGAATATTTTGTTTTCTATTTCCCTCCGTCCACCCCAAGAAGCTTGAAGATGCGAGCAGACCCACTGGCGGATCGTCGCTGGGTTATTTACCTGTACACAGAGCAATTACCTCTGACATCAACATACATCAAGAAATGGCTCTGTTCACCATGTTATCAAATATATAGTTATTATTTATATTTTTTTAGGGTTTTCGGGTTCTTTATGGCCTCTCCTGGACCGGCCACTGTATTTATATAAGAAAAATACAGAAAATTGCAATGTGATTTCCATGAACAGTGCTATAGTGAGAGAAAAGAGATGAAAGAATGAGAGAAATGCAAGTAAAATTCCCTTAACGAGGGACTCTAAATCAGTGGTAATTTCATGTGTTTTTGTAGATCAATGGATTTGAATGTTTTCATAGAGATGTTCATGTAGTCGAAACTCACATTATAACTCAACTCAGTTCTGCGAATTACTTGCTCAGTGTCGTGCCGAGTAAAAGCAAGAATCAAGCTTCCTCAGATCCAAAGTTTTTTTGTTTTTCTGTGGGATTAGGACTTCGTGAAGCAATGCGTCGTATTTTCTCAAACTTTATACGAATTGATCCGTGATGGTAGTTTCAAGTTTCTGTCTTTCTTCTGTACTAATTTAGAAGCTAAATCTATGAACTTAGCTGAAAGTAATATTCTTTTTTGGTCTCTTTTAAATAAGTGGTAGTGCCAATTAGTAGAATCTGGTCAGCCATTTTGGTAAAGTATGCAGATGCTTGGATTAGTCTGTATTACAAAAAACGTTTTTTCACGATTTATCCATTTCTACCGTCCTTTGTCTTCCAAGCAATTAACAAAACTTATTTCTGAAATAAGTTTATAAAAGTAAATGTGTTTAAAAAAAGCCACCTTAATTGACATCAAATACAACTTCTCGTGGTTCAATGGAAGAGCTCCGGGATCTTTCAATTTGCAGTCTATTGCATGTTAAGTTTCACTTCTTTATTTTATCTTATGAATAAACCTAAATCAATTTATTGATATATGCAAGGAAAGAACACATTCAGTCACGTCTTCCGTCAACGTTTGGCAAAGTCGAGTGCTTATTCGTAGAGATCTTTGCAAACATCACCCCCTCCCCCCCCCCCCCACCTCCCACCACCCGCTACTCCTTACTCCCGATTAAAGCTTAACAATCTCACTACTTCTTCGCTTTGAATATATTTCCAAGATAGAAAGAGACACATTATTCTGAAGGAATATGACGCGTGTTATACCTTCAGTGAATTGTCACATTGTGAAACTGAGATGGCGGAAGCTTTTGAAATGTCACAACGATAGCACACAGTTCCGGTATGGGTCTCCAAAACTGTAGGAGAAAGATCAAAATTAAATTGAATTTAAGAATCATTTGTTCATCTAAGAAAGTTTCTTTTTTCTTCTACTTTATTTTAGACTAAGACTGATATTATACCAAGTTTTAAACAGAATGAGGACAAAGTAAGAAAGAGAGGAAAAATTAACCAATTTCAGTCCGTCTTTACCCTGTCAACCTTACAGAATGCCTTTACAGAGATTAACCCTGAGTTAGCGCACTTAAAACACTTAACAGATGACCCCGTGCGGCTGAGAGATTAGGTGGAAGTGGAACAAATGGAAAAGTTTGCTTTAACTTGATAAGTCAGAGACTAGTGGTCACCTCTTATTTGTCATTGCTAATAAGTTTCTCGAAAAGTCTGGGCACTTATCCATTTCTTTGAGTTTAGAAACGTCTCTATCTAAGGAAAATTAAACAGAGAACCATATGCATTTATGGAAATAAAACCCGAATTATTGTTTGTTCGTATTTCTTTTAATAGTCTGTTAACGTCTCAATTAGCTCTTAACAGTTAGTTAGTGGTCATTTTAGGAATGTCATTGGTTGTTGCCATGACAATACAGCTAATCAACAGTTTAAAAGTTAGCCGAGTATTGAAAGTCTGGACCTAAGTGGATGTACTACATCCACGGAGAGATCGGACGCATTGAAAAAGTTGATGGCATGATGATTAATAATTAACTCTTTTACCTGCGCACAATAATGTAAAATTATGTTAGATATTAATTAACAAATACAAAATAATTACTCAGAAAATGTTATAGCGTGATAATGTAACCCTCAGGATATACCAATAACGTGATATGAAATTGTGTTTTTGAAATAACTAATAAAGATAATAATAATTATTATAATTATTTTGTGCACAGTGCCCAGTAATGGGTAATTTCACTGTTTTTCAAACGCGTGTAAATCAATAATTATATAATTTGTTGGTGTTTACATTCCGCTTTATTGAAGAATGTGATTTTCCTTAAACATAATCAACAGATTAAGGTTAAATATTGATAGTACCTACATAAGATTTTCTCATTCTCCTGAACTTTAACCACTACTGGGCTTTACCATTAAACGCCTGATTAAAATGATTTGTCGGTAAATGTCACTTAAGTTTTGTTGATGGAATCGATCTTGCGCTGAGATCCATCCCAGCATCTTCTGGATACATCAGTAAATGAAAGCGAGAACAAAGATGAGTTCGGCTGGGCCTGAGCTGCAGAGCCGGTCACGTCCTCTAGTGGCCAGCAGAAGACGGTCAAGCCAAATTCATTATCGGATTTGTACAAATTGTGTCCGTAAATTTGTGCTTTTTGCGTTTTTTTGCTTGTTTATTCAATCTAGTTACAAACCTTGATCAATTACTTCACCAGTTGATTTATGCGTTTCAAAGGAAAATTGTAGAATATTTGCTGTTAAATATTCTAAAACTGTATTTTGTTATAATAGATGCGTTTTTAAATGTATTATTATAAATGTATTAATTATACATTTATAATGTATTTTTTATAATGAAATATGAACAAAATATAAAAACCTCGTACATAACTTCTATATCACGACATCGGAGAAATATGCACATTTGTTTGACAGTAACAGGAACAGCGAAAGTTAACAAATCAGAGCTAATTATATATTATATAATACATCCATAATATAATTGTATTTCTGTACTATTATTCACAGGCTTCAGCAAAATGTCTGAAACATGCGAATGTCTTGGGATTCTGTGCAGACACCGCATGATTTCAGGAATAATTCAATTACCGACTACTGAATAGGATACACACACATATTTTTCAATACAGATACACTTACCAAGATTAATATTGAACATAGAAAATAAACTATAAGTCTTCTTCTTTTCCTTCAGCCTAGTGGGGTCGACATGGCGCAATCAAGTTAATAAAGAAAATGTTGTAGATCCTAATTAAATATATTATTATTTGTATTATACTAGTTCTGACTAGTCACTTCTGAATTATTAACAGTTTCTTGGATGAAAGAAATAAACCTAATACCATTCTAATTACATAAGTCGTCTAATTTTGGCTAAAAAAGTGAACAGCGACGTCGCAATAAAAAGGTGTAGTAAATGTTTGAAAGAGAATCTCGAACAAGAGTCGCGGCTTGGCGTGAGGCGCCACTTGAAGATTGTTGGTATTGGACGTCTTTACCGTGAATTTGTCAGCACACAACTCAACGAAAAGATTAAAAATACTCCTTGCTGACATGCATCGATGAAACCTCAGATTCGAGCAAACTTGTAAAAACACTGCAACGCTTTTATACGGTAAGAGTTGACCGCCAAGACTCAGATTGATAGGATATCCAATATGAAGCTACATCTCTCTGAACATCATCTCTCATTCATCTCTACATCAGGCATTGTCGAACGAAATCAAGAAAAAATACAATGATAAAATAAAATAAAATATATTTATTATTTGAAATGTAACATGCTAATCATTTTGAATCTTTGATGCCTAATCAATGCTCCATATTATTTATTTTGATGAGACAAAGCGCTTGTTTATATTAGCAGCGATTCGCTACCGTTCATTACTCGTTCATTAAGTCACTCGCACTTTTCAACTGTTAGTATGCATTTCCATTGACTTCTAGTTAATAGTGTGTGAAGTCCAGCACAAGGACCTTGACTTGTGAATTCTCGTCAGTAATCATGACGTCACTGCTGGCCACAAGGAATGGGATCTGCCACTTAGACATTTTCTCTGTAAATTCCTCTAATTATGGAGTATAGATTAACTGATTACGTGTTGATGAAAATATAAGTATTTAGCCCATAAAAGGAATACATTCTGAATAATAAATTTTGTATCTGCATCCTTACAGATTTCATATCTGTAGGCTTCATTGGTAAAATAAAGTTATAATTTAATTTATTCTCAATTTTTCGTAAAATAATTTGTAAGGCGGGCATACGTATTTTAAATAAGTTGCCATACGCTGAGATCCTACAATCTTAAGTCCTTAACACCAATGCTATTGTAAACCACTTTAGCACTTAGTTGTATCTACCGCAAAAGTAAGCAAGGCAAGACTAAAATCACGGGTGTCACTGGTAAATATAGCAGGAAGGATGGATTTATTTTATAAATAGAGGGAAGAGAGGATGCTAGTAAAATGGCTAGTAAAATGAAATCAAACTCTCAAGTCAAGTAGGTTTCACTTGCTTGAATATTCACAAAGCCTCACTAGTGGAACCGCTAGAGAGTGGGTACCACTTAGAAAAGTCATTAAGGGTCGCTCGAACGAGCGTTGATATCTTCTCGACGCTCAACAAGACGCCCGGATGCCCCTAGATTTGTGTAAGAAAACCATATGTATGCAGATGGAAACCGACTCAAGAACAGTTGGAAGAATAAAACTTGGGCCGCTTTGCCTCTGCTAATAAATCACCTATTGCATGAGATAAAACAAAAACTTTCGTTTAGGATTAAATAAATGTAAATAGGAAGATAAATGTATATAATTGTACAGTAGGATTCAAGAACTTGTGACGCATTATAGTATTTCAATGAGACTCATCGGTTAAACATAACTCCTTAATTATATTAAGAGTATTTTGGGAAATTGATTAATAGGTAATAATACCATCTCCCACAACAAGCCGGATATCATAATTAGAGATCACCAGGTGGCCTATTCTATAACGAAAACGAAATCATTCCGGCCTGGAATCATTTCAGATCAATGTTATCCTTATGGTTGTGAAATGATTCCAGACCAGAATGATTTTGTTTTCGTTCTAGAATAGCCCCCAAGAAGATGACTTGTTTCTTAATTGACGTAGCCCCTACGATAGTCCCTTCAGACAACTAGAACATCATTTGGAAGGTGGCTGAAAAGAAGACAAAGTATAAAGATCTCCAAATTGAAGATGAGGGGATGTGGGGGATGAAGATCTGTGTTGTCCCTATTGTCATTGGTGCAACTGGAGCCATTAGCAAAAATTTCATGTTTGTTCGAAGAAAGTTCTTGGCTTACATTCCATGATCGAACTTCAGACGACGACGATATTAGGAACAACGTAAGGTATATTACGCATAAGGAGAGATTTTCAGTGCCATTATTTAGAATTAGATACTTGTATCTTCACCTTTTTTCTTAAATAGTTTGTAATTTATATTAAATTGTACAATGTTGACACCCAAGTGAAGGGTAATTGCCTGTGCCAGACATTATTCGTGTAAATATGCATAATCATTTTCTGATAAAAGAGATAATAACAATTAATAATAATAATTAATTTGCACGCAACCAAATGTTTCAGGTTTGAACTAATGAAAAATATTAAGTTTATCTGGAATTGTATTAATGTTAAAGGCATAGAATGAGTCGACTTCAGGTCTTTGAAATTTAAATTTAAGCCAATACGTTACAATTGCGTGCCTATAATCATTTAATGCATTCCACAGTTCATTAATAAACGAATGAAATACACTGTCTAAAATACTTTAAAACCGACATGTAAGACATGATATGCAAAACGTAGTAACAAGGCTTTAGATGTAACGTGAAGAACCAGTCAACATGACATGCCCATTTAATTCCATTTGGACTTACCTTCCGCTCGAATAGATTTATGAGTTGAACTTCTCCACACAAAATAGCAATGAAAGTGTTTAGCAACGTCCAGGTGGTTTGATGTTTCTTTCTGTGTAGTGACTTGGCTATGCAAGACAGGGAATAGAAAAGTTTCTACTCTGAATTTGTTTGAATTCTTCGGCAAACCTCACGAATGTTAGAGCCTAGTTTTCAAGTCTAGAGATCTGTGCTACAAGTTTCCTCTCCTGGATTGACTTATCAAAATTACTAGCATCACAGAGAAGAACTTTATATTTGATTAAACTGATTCAGAGCACTCTGCTTTCTCCTCATATTACGTAAATCCAACAGATTAAATAACTGAATATAACATTCATTGATTATCTCGATCTCTGGTATACCTACATTTATTTCCGTTTTAGTGGATATGTTTTTTGATATTTCGTCAGAAAACTTAGAAATACATGTTGCACAATTTTAAATGATTGATTAAAGCCATATTTTACGTGCCTAAGTAAAATTAATATTAGTTTCAATTTCATATCAAAAAAGTTTTGTCTTCTAAACGGAATTTAAAATATGAACTCCGAAAAGTCAAACAAACTTAATCAAGACAATATAAATTGCGAAAATTTTGATGTCGACAAATAATAGAAGAAAATAATAATTGTAGAAAAGTTGTATAATGATTTTTTTAACACATCGATTATTACAAAAAAATGATACGAAACAATATGTAATTTCTATTACTGAACTTCTTACCATAAATAGAATTAAATACGCAAAACTGACAAATAACTAAGATTGATTACTTTAACTTCTCTCTACGTTGATAACGTAGCTTCTCTTGAGAAAAACAAACATAATTAATAATGTACATACGCAGTGTAGTACGTATAACAATTATCAGATAGTGAACAAGAGTTGAAAAATATTTGCCAACAAATACTACAAGCTGAAACAATGAGATCTCTTAGGTAACGAATAACATGTTTACTCCCAGAAAAATGCAATTTCATCTCTAAACTTTCGAGGAAAAACTATTTAACACATGTCATGTAGAAGAACAATCTGTGAAACCAATACGAATAATTCGAAACTTTACCTTACGTTATAATTGTTATGAACATATTATGAATTACATTTGCGTTGGACTCCATAAAGTCTGCCCTGAAACAAACTAGGATAGCAGCGATTTCATTGAAACTATGTAAATATACTGCATTGCATGGATACTGCATAAATACTGCAATTAATAAGCCATCTCCCGTGTAACACTGTTAAATGGTTTCGCCCTGTTACTGCCGCCCAGTGCTACACTATAAGACTAACTTTCCTGAATTTGCCACTAAGAAGTCTCCAAATTTCAAACTACCAAAAGAATATGACTATGCAGAAGTCAATTTTCAATTGATGCACACATTGCCTCAAGTTAGCCGATTTTTTTTTTACAAAAGTACATTTGCTACAAGTAAGTTAAAGTATTGTGGAAATATCTTTACGTGGCTGGTGCAAAAGTATAATTACTCCAAATAGATTTTTTTTTAAATCGTATTCCATAAATTTTCTTTTGATGGTTCTCGTTAGTAATTTGGATTCTTCTTTCACCGAATTCAGGCACAGCGTAAAGCTGGCTTTCCATGATCCGTCATCTTCCGTCAACGTCCGACACCGTCCGAAGAAAACGACCACGTGACCCGTCTCGACCAATCCCTCGCCGTCCGAGATTTTTGGGGATGGCTCTGATTGGTCGAGACGGGTCACGTGGTCGTTTTCGTCGGACGGTGTCGGACGTTGACGGAAGATAACGGAGCATGGAAAGCCAGCATTAGATTTAATGTACTTTATAGTGCGAAAAGGTTGTAAAACTGCAGGTAGCTTGGCGCTCCTCTTTTAGGTGTAAAGATGCTCGAAATGCGGCGTTCAATCAGACAACCATGGTTATAGAATGTACTCTTTTCATCCTCCGGTTAGCTAAATGTCATTTTCTTGACGGTATCAATGGAATTGTTCTAAATCAAATTCAATCGATAATGTAATAAAATGTAATTCATTACATTGGCGTCATACGATCGGTTATTTATTTTCTGACCTCGTTCGGCCGCATTGGAACCGGAACCGGAACCGGAACCGGAACGTCGAAATCCCGCGAACGTGGCAGCCAATTTCTATCTTCGGTAACAATTAATCTGCAAAGCCAGCCACAGAATGATGATATCGACATTTTCCCCGCACCAGGATCACTGATTTCAACACCACCTCATTTCATACCAACTAATGACAATATTTACGTCGTCTTATTTGAATGATGGTTACAACTAATAATTTCTATAACTACCATAATATTATACTTTAGAATAGAAAAGACGACGGTATTTATTTTGGATTCTCTGCGTATACTAGTATTTTGTATAATAATAAGTATGTACAAATTATTACTTATTGATATAATATGATTCATTTGTATCTTTAATAAATGTTGTTTGGGTCTGCTATTGATTTCAATATGCATCCATTATTGCATGAGTTTTATATCAGAGTTGGCCGCTCTAATCTATCACTCCTCCGGCGCTGGCGGGAAAAAAGATTTAACTAACAAAATCGTGACTAAATTACGCTAAAAGCTGTTCATAGAGAAATGAAAGACCTGAACCATCATATTAATATGCACATAACATGACACCACATATTTCATTCAAAAATACAAATTTAATTACGCAATACTATTGTAAGTTAATATATGAAAGTGTGAAATCATCACATGAATTCAATGAGTTGTAAACATTTAGCACCGCTCAAATAAGGTACTTACTTAGTACCTAACTGTATAACAATGGAATCCACTGACTGTAGATACTGATTTGCAAAATTGGAACCATGAAATGAGAAAGTTTACTTCTCGGAGTTCCATCTTTTTTAATTTAATTTTCTCCCTGCATAAAACTGAAGTTCGCTACCGTTATTTCACAGTAAATGTGACAACATGCTGGTTTGTTTGAAATTATAGTTCTTGCTCCACTTTTAAGTATGAAAAATATGAATTATTGTCATGCTGGAACATTTTGGCTTTTGAATATAAACGCAGTTGAAGATCAAAGTTTAAGTCATTTTTAATCCTGTGCAATTTTTTTTTAAATTAAAAAAAATGCGCGAATAATTACATCTTTTTTACGTGTTACTTGAAAAGAAGCACACGGAAGCTAAATGATATTCTAGTTAATAGCGCCATGCATAATTACTAGTTACGACAGTATACATCAGTGAGGGTTAAAGGGGGTTGGGGAGGGTGGAGCGGGGAAGCAGCAAACTTGATTGACACTGTTTTAATCGCTTTCCGCTTGCAATATTGCACTGCCTGCCCCTCCCCTCATCCCATGTACCTATATTACTTCCTCCCCCCCCCCCACCCCCTCACGCCTGGACTGAGGAAGCGTCATGGATGAATTATAAAACCATTGCAGCAAGTCTGGAGAATTGAATGACTGCTCGCTGTTGGGAGGGAGGGAATAAAAGTAACGAAATAAATCTCATTTGTTGAGAAATGATCTATCTGAGAGTGAGAATGACATAATGTCCGCATGGCAGATCTTAGCCTAGATTCTAATGAGCGAACATTAGAAGCCTTCAAGCCGACAAAGTCGTGCTTTCAACGCTTACAGAAATGATTCCCAGAGTAGGGGCGATAAAGGAATGCCATCAATGTCATGCCAATCAATGCCACCATGTAATGAAGTTTTCAGATCTCAACGTGACACTCGGTTCTTGAATGTATGCTGTGTTGTGAATGGACACAGCAATCCACAATCGCAACTAGATAGGTACTGCGTACGTACTACATACTGAACCAAGAATATTTCCATTGACGACGAGTGTTCTCTTGACTGTACGTAATCCTCGGTGAAAATGATTCATGCAATTTGTTCCAATTTCCTCAATCAAGTTATAGAAGATAATTATAAAATAATTACTGTTAACGTGCAGGGTGAGTGTTGAGGGGAAGGGGAGGAGGGGGAGGAGGGGGAGGACGGGGAGGCACCACGTGGGACGTGAGATGAACGTGCCGGTCCCAAGTCAGACATCACGTTAAGAACCAAGGTGTGAACAGTTAGCAACTGACAACGTCAACCGGGATTCATTTCTCGCTAGTCAAACATTTTATTTCCAGTTTGAAGGCGTTAATAATGAGCAGGCTGACGCTAAATAGTTGTATCTGTCGTTTTCGTTTCTATTAGGATTGAAGGAATTTCGTGAAACAAAGCCCTTTTATTAACAATGTGAATATTTTGTGGAAATTCAAGATGAGAATTTTCTATACAGAACACTAATATTCACAGATTAAAATATCTTTATTGTTCTAAAGGTTTCGTTACACGTTCGTAAATCAATATAAATAAATGTTTGTAAATTCTCATAACTCCGTAGTTTACTCAAGTATACATTAAATCTTATAGTTGTGCGGTCGGTCACACAGAATGAACAATGGAAACTACTGAAAAGATGAATTTATTGAGATTTGAAACATTTGCGGGGGTGGGGAACCAGTATTATAAGATCCATGCAATAATCTTCTCCCCCTTTTCATTGATTCTTATGCTTTAGCAAACACAAGTACTTTTGTTGTTCGCTTGATGGGGATACTTCCGATGCAGTCACTGCCGATAGTTGGCTGGAAAATCGTTTTTTTATTTCTCTTAACATGTCTTCATCCCCACCCCCTCATTTATGAAATCATTCCCGGTTTTGGTAATAAGGGAATTTTAGTTTGAAAGATGACTGTCTGTGTCCATGGACGCTGGTTCCAACTGGTCCAGCCGTTGATGAGTATGACGTCAATTCCAATTAAAACAGTGTAATGAAAACGTCAGGAGGGTGAGGACACATCGGACACATGAGGAGTGCACATGGGATACAAATATCATCCAAATCGGACAGACGTTAGTTGCTTTGCTGATACATATTTTTTCCCAGGTAAAGGATATGGAGATTATTATTATAAAATACGTCCAAAATCGCCGCGACTTTCAGCAACCTAGCTCATTAAAATCATATCTAATTGTTTAACAATTTAGTATACATATGTCGGCGTAGGCCATATCTCATATTTAAGACATATCCCAACAATGTGATATTTGCCATGAGCGAGATCCAGTATAGAAGTCTGTCGCACGACATTGTTAGCAGGTGTAATGTATTGACTAGGTAAGTGTGCGACCAAACAGCTACAGTCAGAAGGTTTAATGATAAAATAATTTATAAATGGAAATTCGAGGAGTCAGTGTTTTCAGTTGCCATTTTTAAAACCGGAAGTTGTGCCATATCTCGAAAATAGCTGGAGCGATTGGGAATTCATTGAGCATTGATTCAGCATTATGGGTATTATTATTATTCATGTTTTCTTATAGTAAATCGACGTAAAAACAAGAAAAATTACATCTCGCCTTGATAAGTAGTGATATCAAAAAAAGGGATCAAGTTGATACATTAATTATCAAATAAATTAAAAAAATAGGGAGAAACTTATTATAGCGCATCGTTTTTAACGTATTTTACTTGTACATACACATTTTTATCTTGCCAATAAACTTCTAGGAGTATTAGTGCTGATGCGTTAAACAAGATGCGCAATTACTTAGGCACTTTGCCCCCTTTTTGATATCTCTACTTTTCAGTATGTTTATTTTTATCCATGACGTCTTGGCTGCGCTGCGCTTTTGGGTTCCGTCTATATTGCCATGTAATTCATTTTAGTAGTTTCATCAGATTTGAAATTTAATCGGTTGTCTTTGTATAAATATAAGAGTCGAAGAAAATAAAAAAATTAAATAAGAGGGCTCGGTCCCAGAATAATCTCGTCAATATCTGAGATCGTATTCATGATACCTATGTGATATTTGACGCGGTTTTTATCTTTTATACATGAAACGTTACGTATTCGCTCGCTCCACGCTAGTCGCACCGTCTGAGGAGTGATTCGATTGCTGATGTCTCGTATCCGTGAGACTTCAAAGGTCTAATTCTCACTACACGCGGGTTTCTGGGGTGGGAACGACAAGAATCGGTGGGAGCCTCGGGAGCCAATTCCCTTCACCCACACCATGTACACATCCCACTCTACTGTTCCCCACTTCCCATCCCATCCGGCCCTGCCCTGCCTGTCTCTGTCATGCATTGGAACAACTCAGCAAAACGTGAGAAACCTGCTTAAATCGTGTATCCCCTGGCTACACCGCAGCCCGCTATACATTCCCACCCCCAGCTCTGACCTATCACCCCTCCCCTCCTCTCCCTCTGGCGCCAGAACCGTCACTCATGGCGCCGGAGACTAAACATGATGGCTCTACAATTCGCCGTGACCAAAAGCCGCGAGTTTTCTAAACGGAAGAGACTTTTCCTGGTCACTGATTTCTATGAATGGTGCTGTTGAAATGTTGGTTCGCTACTTGGTGGAGGTGCCGTGACGTCGTGACATAACATTGTGACAAGGCGTCCTTGACATCTGTCATGTTCCATGTTCGATTCTCCTGACACATATATCACATCATTTTATCAAACTTAATGTATTTCATAACTCATAGTAGAGTTTCATTATTCATGTTCACATGGCTTTCATGGAAGCATTCAACAAGTCGTTGCTGGTGGAGGTGCCGGTTTTATGCTGTGTCAATATGTCCGCTATAAAAGCGGATCTTCTCCGGATCGAGGTTAGTTTTCACATTTAGATGAAAATGCTTGAAAAAAAAAATGTATAATTTTAAATGACACACGATGACAAAATATGATAATATAATGAATATTTACATGCATTCAAGTATGCACTATGTACTGTTTAGTTATGTGTGCAGAACATTATTTTTTCCCCTCCTCTTTCCTGTTCTCATACGACCAGCTATTTATGCATCCGACCAGTTAACTCGTGTAATCTGCTACACGTGGCTAGGAAGCTGTCGGGGCCTATAGGGCACACACCCATCATTTGCCTGTCGACTGACGGAATACCACGAGAACAACCCAGTCAGGAAGAACGGTCACGGGAATTGAACCCTGGGCTTCTGGAATATAAGTTCAGAGCGTTCCCTCGGAACTCCTCCAGTCTATAACACTAAAGGGTTAGAAGACCGGTTTCCTCAGTCTTATACATTGACCATCCTAAAATCGCAGATGCTAAAATACAGAAACTTCCGAAAAGCAAGTTGCTTGTCAGCGCTGGGGTTGCTATCTGTTAGAGTTTCGTGCAACTATTTTCTATATGCTAATATTCTTGGAATGAAATTCAAATTCTTTGACTAAGCTTGTGATTGGCTAACAAGTAATTTTAGTTCTTATTTGCACCACTAGTGCTGACATCGCGCTAGCTGCAGGACAGAAAAATAGGGACTGCAGGACTGAAAAATACTGCAGGACAGAGTGCAAGATATCTACACCTTATATTCAGAAATCACTTCGCTTAGGTAAGCTGCCAGGGCAATGGAAAAAAGAATTCGTTCACTGGAAGCTCATTCAAAAACTGTATTGGTATAATATAAACGAGAAGGTAATTGATTAAACAAAGGATTTCCTGACCGGAAGGTGCCAAGCAGTTAAACTAAATTCCTGTATATCATATATCATATATCACCTTAAATCCAGGATCTGTATATCTGTATATCATATCTGTATATCATATCTATATCTGTATATCATATATCACCTAAATCCAGGATCTATTCTCGTAGTTTTCATTTCTATTCTGTTTTAACATAACCTTTCATTTCACGACGAATCTTAATCCTACTTTCTTTCTTCAAACAGAAGCAACTGTAATCTTCCTAATCTCATCTTCGTCAAAACTGTTGGTTGCAACATTTCATCTAAGAAAGCACTCAATTTATGATCAGATCAGAGCTCATTTAGAAAATGATTACCATATATAAATTATCATGCATGCCTTCACCGTTTACAAACAGAATTTGGTATATTATTACCTGTGAAAAGTCGAAGTCAAGTACTATCTTAGCTTATTTCGGATGCTGGTTTAGTTTGTATTCATCTGCTGGGATGGAGCAGCACCTTCCTTAGATGAAATCCTCTAATTTACATCACACTAAGTTATTTAACCATCAATGAACATTCGTCATTAACATTTCATTTTGCCATTAACATTCTAATTTATATGTTAATTACCATGGTTTGCTTGAGCTCACCGGGTAGGTTCTTAGCAGTAGTTGATATTATTACAGTTGGTTTAGTGGTGGGAAATGTTCACTCAATATGCTGATTTCCGTTCTGTTTGAGAAGGGATGAGTCATTCCATGTTTAATGAAAGGTGGAGTGACCAACTGGATTGCAAGTGAATCCCACGCGAGATTTCAGTTTGCCACCTTTGATGTGCTTGAGGGCAACTGATAGTGAAAATAACGGGACTGAATAACGTCTCAGAAAATAACCAAGAAATATATTTTTCAGTGTGATATTTATTTTACAACTTATCTACATGTTTTTATAGATTAAGAGTTGATAGTGAATCAGTGACGATATAATAAGTTAGTACTGACAATACGTTTAATGTAATGATTTTCATCTTATAATTGATATGCTACAAATGATATAACTTAAGTCAAAGCACATTTCTTAATTAATCAAATATTCAAGTAAATACATAATATGTTCAGTATTGAGAAATAGCAAATACAAAGGTTTAATAGCAAATGTTTACTAGGTAGAGTTTGTTTGTGAAAATGATAGCAAAGATATAGCAAGGTATGAATACTGGGAACCATCTTTCAAGTCCTCTCCATTCTCCAACATACACCGCATACGAAGCAAGTGAAAAGTTTTCAAAGACTGTCAAGTATAATGTGTGTTAGATAGTTTCTTAACTTGTACTTGGGTTACCATACTTTGTATTCGAGATTGTCTAACACCATTTGCCTAGCGCGACTTTCTATCCAACCCTTGGTAGGTGAGGTGCAGTAGGATAGGTATAGAGAGCATCGCCCATCCACCACTAACTTAGATGTGATGCACGTGAGTCAAATACGCAAACCTTAAAGACAAAATAGGAAACACGTTCTTATCCTCTCTTCTTACGAGAAACTATCTTACAAGTTGCAAAAAGTTTCGTTAGCTTGTTGCTCTAGCACATGATCTAATCCCGGCGAACTCGCGAGAACCTAAATGGTCCTTGCAACATCCTTTCTCAGGATCAGGGAAGAGAGAGAACCGAACACACAAATCTCTCACGGGCTGACATTTACGTGCACAAAATCAGTCAATGAAACCATTCCAAGTTTGAGAATGCCACTCAAACTCGAATGAAGATTGACTGGAACGAATTATTTCAACTACTTGATACTTTCGAATGAGAATAGAGTGATCCATTTTATTTGTTCAATACACCTAACAGATTTACGAAACTAAAATGTATGAAAATTATATTCTGGACGCAAACAAATTATCAAACAAAGTGATACGAAAATTTGAAAACAGTTGTAATGCAATAAAAACTGTGGGTCTTGTATGAATGTCTTGGTACTGAGTGCTGGTACTTAAATTGAATTAAGTGAGCAACATAATACGATACTAATACTTCGTATGTCTTCAAACTACATGAACTCTCTGTACTTTTACTTAATTTTCTTGTAGTTTCAAGGGATTGTCTGCAAACGTGCAAGTTTCACAGTTTAAAATGATTGTGGTGAAAGAGGTACGAAGGTTAACAGTAGGTACAAGTCAGCAAGTGTTTATTTGTGAGGACAGATGTGAGTATTTGCTCCACGCCAGCGTGGTTCGCCAGTAGCCACTGAGCCACAGCAAAGACCACATTCAGAAACCTTGTACTGCGTCAACACGGCTTAACTGAATCCTCTTCATCAAAGTGGGCGATCTGTGAACGCCACTGCTTTGTCAAAGATGCGAGCGTTTTCTCCCGTTGAAAGGATCAACCACCAGTGACAAGACCGGCAGTGTCAATTATTTATTCAGTATAAAATACATTCTTTACACCGATGCGTGCGGGGTCCTCTCTCCCCTTGCTCCTTTCCGTTCCTGTGGGACCGCGTTCCCTGGACACATGGATGTTTCCAAACACAAACTGACTTTGTCAAGTAGGTATACAGTAAGTGATTTGTAATTCATGCTGCGCCATTCAAATAGGTCCAAATAGGTGGTTTGGTTCTCCACTCTGGTGATCAAAATGCAGGCGATTTTTAGCTGTTGTCTTTTAGATTATCATAAACTTCATTTCTATCGTAATAAATGTTGACATCATTCTTCAGGACGTATTGTTTAGAGCAGATCCATGCTACGTGAAAGTTTATTCGTGTGGTTCTCTTCTGCTGCGTCGTCTAGAGAGCAGATTCAAGCACACATTCCTGTCGACAATATTCAGCTAAGGTGCTCCATGCAATACGCCAACCCATAATTAGTCCGACCTCACTTTGTCATTCTAAATTCCTCCCCAACTATTGCTGCAGTTTCAAACAATAATTACTTTTATGTTAATTCGATGGTAAGTATATCAAAGCGAATTCACGGAGAATGATATAAAATAGAGCGATTGGTTGGAACTGATATACCTAGTGTGATCATTTCATAAACGAGTATTCATCGTCTGTTACCTAGGTCGATTTAACCTCGATTTCAGGCCATAGTCAGAGAAAAAATGCGGAAAACAACAAACAAGTACCTAAGCCAACACGGAGAATCGGCTATCACGACAGGAAAATATATTTTGTTCTATTTTAATAATGAAGTCAAATCGTGTCCTATCCGATTTTCCGTTCTTGTGAATATAATGGCAAACTTTTTCGATACTTAACTATTAAGTAAAAGTGTTATTTGGTAAAGGAGAATAATTGAATTAATCATTTCATAACTTTTGGACGCTGCATGCGTAAAAGTAAAGCAATTTGTCAAAAGTCGGTGTTAAATGGTTTTAATATTGCATGGTTGTATTCTCCGGGGAAAAGCTAACAATATTCTGTAACGGCTTGTATTTCCATGTTGCCGAGACCCAAGCCGCTTCTTTCCGCCTAATTTCTTCCACGCATTATTCCATTATATCCTCAAGTCCTGTCGCTTGCTCTCCTTCCTTCCACCGCTTTGTGCGTGAGAGATTTTTATGTGGCTATCGTTTTGACGTGAAAATCTTTACAATTTTAATGCTAACTGCTTTCCCACCCTTACACAGTCAAACATAGACGCACACTCCCCACTCCCCACTCCCCACTCCCCACTCCCACTCTTCATCCGTCGACGAATCTCAATTCCTGACTGTTCAAGAGAAACGTTTTTACATTTTCCTTTTCGCAGAAGTAGAACAATTTCACAAAAACCTTACCCTTCTTAATATAATAAAGGACCTCTTAAAAGTTGAGTTTAATACGGACGATTGCCACACTGAATGTAGCCTACGTAAACATGATCTGATTCGCGGATCATTGATGGATAACACTAGCCTCAATTCAGATCATCTCATTTTCATTGAACCAATTATGAAGAAAATGCAAAGCTTTACCCTTGCAACAATGATTGTATTTAGACAATTATTAATTTAAATAAACGAATATTCTTGATTGTCGAACATAGACAATTTGTCGAATAAGATTCGACAAACCCAACCTATAGTTGAAGCCAATAACTTGAAAAAATAGATATTTGATTACTTACGGGTCATAAAATCGATCCTGTAATTTTCACCGAATACGTCCAATAAAACACAGTTTATTTTTAAGTATTTCTGAAATAAAGAAATAAATTGTTCCATGGGCAACTAAGCCAGTCAACGAAACCGTCAAGTAATTTTGTCTGTAATCTGGCGAGCTTATTGAATGGGGGTTGGAATTGAGAACACAAGATGTATTTAATTCCTGGTTTGGCTTATTGACAGCAATGCACGCTATCGCAGACCCACTGCACGCAAGTTGTCCAGCGTTGTGGTGAATCCGTCGGAGAAAGCTCGCCGTCGCCACGCCATGCAATCCCATGTCATAGCGTGCCTGGGCCAAACTGAAAGCTCGCCGAAAAAATCCCTAGACCGAGATTATGCCAAGAGTTATTTCGTTCGCGGTGAAAAGAGTGACAGTGTATTAATATTCTATTTGGATACTTTTATAGCTTTACGCACTAAGCGACAGGTTTATTGACGTTCGGCGATCGTAAGCACGCACCCAGGAGAACTAGAGTTGAAAACTCTTCCCTGTACGTTCTTTCAAATTACAGTAACAAGTTTTGGAAAAACAAATTAAATTTTAGTTCACATTTTAATAAGTCACCAAATTAGATAATAACAAAAATACAAATTGAAGTCGTCTTGATTGGGATATTTCAATTAATAATGCCGACAGTTTCGATCCACATAATATTTGAACCTTCTTCAGGACAAAACTTTTAACTTAAAAAACCAAATCAAAACAATTAAACATTTGTGAAAATATGAGTACAAATATGTGAATCGAAACTGTTGACATTATAAATAAATAAACTACCTACAAGATGAAATATCCCATACAAGACGATTCTTTCAAAACAGTAATAAAATACAAATTATTTCAACAAAGTGATTCTCTATTAAATTTGATGGCATTCCGAGCTCAACGCTATTAACCAATGCTCTACGAATTGCAGCGATATATTTTTAACTTGGCAAGCTATTACGGAACTTGAGACAAAATAACCCTCCGTATTTTCTCCGGTTTGAAAAGCAAGTGGTGGAAATGCACCGTGTGGAGTCTGCCTGGCGTATATGCCGGTAGCTAATGGAAAACCGATATCCAGAAATGACCGTTTGTTTGAATTACGTTCCGCACCACCATGTTTTCCCGCCAACACACACACACAATTCACACTTACACATTTAGACGTAACCATCACATTCTTAAGCATCGAGGCTTGATCTTCTCATCTTAAAATAGAAACATTTTCAAATGTATTTTCCGGTGGCGTCAGACTAGAAAGAAAACTCCATTGAGAAAACATGTTCTCAACATGCTTGCAATTACCTAATGACAGAAACAATTTATGTAATATAAGCTAGAGCCAGTGAACTCAACACAAATGTTGAAGAATATGGGTTTTTATCTCGGAGACTTGACTACATTTTAATGTATGTAATTTTATAAGTTAATCATCATTATTACAATATCAAAAATTAAATAAATTAATAAATTAATAATAAAATAAAGATAACAAAATCAAGAGCATGTCACTTCGGTCGAATGTATAATATTTTTAATAAATGGGAAAGTTCACTACCATTGATATATGCTCAAGTTGTTATCATATTACGCTATTTTACACAATCACTGCGCTTAATTGCTGCGTCACGCGTGTCATCAACTTCAACACTCATTTACGTTATTAATTTCCTTTACCTATTTCATTTTATCTTTTGCTTTTTATTATTATATCATATTTAATTCATTCAAAATATCTAAATTTATGTGTATGTTCATCTCTATTCTTTGAGTATTTTCTAATGCTGGAGATCATGAGATGTACAGAAAAGTTTGAAGACAAGAAGTGGAAATATAGGGCAAGACTGCAAGCGCACGTTTTCAGTTATCACAAATCGAATGCTAGTGTATCGTAGCATGTCAATGAGGTGAAATATCTCAGCCGAAACTTGTGAGCATCGATACCGGAATATCTTAGCTGCAACCTGCACTGGGCTTTACAAAGCGCCTGCTCACGGTCGCACACTAAACTTCTAGACTATTGTACCACTGGGATTCCACAAGGGTATCTTTGGTTATATTTTCTTTTCTCTTTCTTTCTAGAACTCTACAAATCATTTTCTTTTGTATTCAATATATGTTATTTTAGCAGCTGATGTTTGAAATTGCAGACACGTTGGATGCTAAATTTGTTTTCGCCTTTCTAAGACAATTGTTTTTTTATAAAGCCGTGATTATTACTTTCAAAAAACTTTCTTCTTCATTCTTATATATCTGTTAAAATATAGTTTGTGATGTATCACAAAATTCTGCTATTTTTTCTATATATTCTCATATTCTGCTAAATCCCTATGATTAACTGCAGTTCACAAATTTGTGACCGCAGTTACTCATATTTAGCAGAAAGCTATTAAACCTGCCCAATTGCTTCTGTTCAGATTTCACGAACGTCATTTATAAACCTATTCATCCAGTAGCCTACATAGGTGTAAGACCAATCCAGTATAATAGCGAGGATGGAACATGAGTTTCAGCAGTGTGTGTTATTTCTGATTTCATATGTAAGAGCAAGAGTAAATTTGTAATAAATATGCAACATTATATATTTCAACCAAAATAATCAACCAAGATAATTTGATGATGAAGATAAAATTTATGTCAAAGTAAATTACTTTGACAAGTAAAACCAAATTTATTTTTTATTTGAAAGACATTAATTTTGTTATACAGACATGCTAACCTCATACTACGTTTTCTAATATTATTTATTTTCAATTATTATTATTATTATTTCATATTGAAACTATAATGAAGGTGTAATACATTTCAGAATAATATTTATTGACGATTATTGACGATCGATGATTTGTACATATGTGCGTACAACCAGATCGTGCTTATCTCAATCGGTTAGGGAATATTCGCGGACTCAAAGGGTTATAGTAGAGATGTGAGTTTCTAGAGCACATAGTTCTATTGTGTGACCCTTTTTAGGCATATATACCAAATTTTAGCATAATTGAGTAATTATTGTATAAGATATCGCCAAATAAGTAAGTGAACCTCGAAGAACATTTCAATTGACACAGTTGAGTGTTGCACATTCATCAAGTTCTTTCAAAATCAATGAAAATCACCTCAAACAGTATTGGAAAAGATTTTTCTATGGAAAATCATGAAACAGTCCCCAGAAACAATTTGCAACTTAAACAACAATTCTAAAATCTCTTCCCAAATGGTTTGAGGTGTTTTTCCTTGAATTTCGAAAAACACTCAATAATTGAGTGTCGTGCCATCATCAAATTCAAATGGTCAAATCACTTGACCATTTAAATGTTCTTCGAGGTTGACTTACTTATTTGGCGATATATCTTATACAATAATTACTCAATTTTGCTAAAATTTGGTATTTATGCCTAAAAAGGGTCACACAATAAAACTATTTGCTCTAGAAACTCGCATCTCTACTATAACCCTTTGAGTCCGCGAATATAATGACCCCCCCTCGTAGGTCCAGCAACGGCGAATCTGTAAGTCCTTTAATTAATACTGGTCAACTCTCGACAAAGCTTTCGAAAATATTATCGGAGTATTTGCTTAGCATCTCGTCTATATTTGCCAATGAACTTTATCAACACTGTCTCACGTTACTTTTAATTTCCTTCTCGGAGTGGCTAAGTTACTCGAAGTCAACAAGTTTATAGGACTGTCTCACCTACAATGTCGTCATGTTTACGTTTCTGTTTATGACCATAGCGTGACCCAATTAAAAACATAAGACGAATAATACACGGCAAACTTGCAATCAAACTGTCAGTCAATAGTGATCAGGGCATTACACGTGACATAAATAGCAACTTGGTGATAAAAACTTCGACTCGTTTACGTTTATTTTCATAGCCTATACTTTGGTCACACCTGAGAAGGTAAGAAAACTTTTTAAATATATTTTTTTAGGAGTCCATATAAAAATTCACAACTGTGACTTGAAGACAAATGAAGGTAACCTTTTTATGTTGTCTGTAGTGCAGCATAATTCAAAGTTCCATTTTTGTGACAATCTTTCAAGGGTCAGGAATCTATTATAAAAACCTGCAAGTTCTTCTAAGTTTATAATAAAGTTAAAATTATCTTGAAATTGAACATAATTTAACAAAAATTTATGTCGAGAAAGTCATTTTAAGAAACTTGATGAAACACGTTTGATTAAGTGTGTTGTCGTATTAGCGTATAATATTATAGATTATACGTATTATAGGCGATTCTTGTGAACGCACGTTTTTGACGTTACGTCGTTCATGAATAAAAAACACTTTTGTTAAAGGTTAGATGAACTCCAGGAACTTTCTTTTACAAATTCACAATTTTTAAGAAGATAGAGCCAAGATCCTTTTTCAGGTTGCCAGTGATATTTCGATATGACTGGTGTTCAGAAAAGGAGGGAGGGGGCTACACGCCAATAGAATATTGGATGAACGGGATAATGTGACAGTGGCACGAAATAATACGAGTGAGTTAGAAAGAGGCTTAAAATGGCACAGCCGTGTGATTTTTGTTCGCCCCGAAGCCGACTTTTTTTTCCCCGGTGACACGGCAAGTGACTACTCGAAAAATATTTTGTTTCAAACAAAACAGTAGCGGGAATTAAGAGGATTCGAATAGCATGTATTAAATTTTGATGTTTTTGATGTACCACTAATAAACATCTCTTTATAAAGGTTATGCCGTAATTTTTGATATAGCATACAGAGATATATTTTACATACAAATATTAATAAAAGATTGAGAAGAAGCAATACCATTCGAAATTAATGCAGTTATTTGATCAAACTTTATCACATACTATAAGTCAAGTTGGTTGCTTTTCACTGATTTTACTTCTCTCCAACAAAGTAGGTAACTGAAATGTCATGCATTTTGTTAACAATATAATGTTAACACAGTTGTGACAACAACAAGGAATACATTGTACAAATAAACGAGACGATTCCACCATTTGACTTTGCCATTGAAAACATGGGGACAAAATGAATTTAATAGAAAGTAAACTAATGTAATGGACATAATAAAAGGAACAAAAAGTTTTAATGGAGTTGAGCTCCAGCCGGACATCTTGGTGGCGTGGCAAGGAAGTCAACTTCAGCTGAGAGAGACTTAAAGCCAACATCACCTTCTAACGCCGCCTTCATTCCTGCGTTAAGACAGAGCAGATGCTGCATTCATGGACCAGAGAAGTGAGGGAGATAGAGTGAGATTGTATTGCAAGACTTGTGTATTACAGGTACGAGTTTATCTAAACTACTACAAATTACTTAATCTAATAAAAACGATTTTCAATGAACAATTAACAATACAGAATATAATTTTATAGAATGGTTGCGGAAAGTTAGAAATTACGATAAACCCTAACTTTAATGTCAAATTATGTAGATATTTCAAACCCCACTTAGTATTATAAAACATACAGCATTCAATAAAAACTAAAATTTAACTTTAATCCCTAACTGTTAGTTTGAAATGTATAATCTTGAATACCGAATGTCCAATACTGAAACAGAATGCGTCGAGTCAAGGGAGATGATTGCTCAGAGGAGAGTTCAGATCTCTGGCGACTGAATTCATATTTGGATCCATTGCATCGAACCATAGTCCTCGTGCCTGGCAGAATGATTCTAATACTCTCCTAACACGATCAGCTCTCTTCTCTTCCCGCCCTTTAACCCTTCATAACCAGCCCTTTGGAGAAGAAATAAAATTTCAAAAGCATATGACCTCAACATTTGGTTGTAATTAAAAGATTATCAGGGCTTTTCAACTGTCGAGTTTCTCACAGTCGTATTTCAAAATGTACACTGATTTACTGCTTTAATTTCCAGAGTAGAACTTTTTAAAGGGCCAGAACAGTTTGTAATTGAGCCGCGTGTAATCGTTATTCTATATTGTCTAATTATTTTTTATTACTTCATTTTCATCTACAACATGTTATAATTTTTAGCATAAAGATTCACTGAAATGCACTTGTAAAATACATTTTTTTCTCGATGACAAATTACCTATACAAATTAATGCGTTTTTTAATAAAATTTGATGACAGTACGTACACAAAACTAGAGTTTAATTTTGTTCCTAAATAAGACTACAATGACATAAATCATTGTGACATAATGGCATAAATAAACAAAATGACATAAATGACATAAATATTCAAATTGGAGGTTAATTTCATTTCGTATCATTCAGCCATGAGAAAATCTGCATGCATTAATTACTCATAATTACGTGCCACATCTCAATTTAATCTCAACTATTCTTGTTAGTTAAAATGGTGGCTACTCGGTCACCGCACGGAATTTCCTACTAGATCGCAATGTGATCGATAAATTGTCTGCCCATTTTGAGGAAGGTCGGGAGCTTGAAATGTGTAAATGGAACGCGATGAGGTGGGGTATGAGTGCGCCGTTAAGCGGCAATTAAAGGCGCACGTATAGGCGCCTGGCGCCAACATTTGCCGTGGTTATCGGATGTGGAAACCGGATGTCGAACGGATGGATCGCTAATTGATTCACAAATATTTGACCACTAGAGTGCGTTCTAAATAATAAACTTTGTGGGTAGAATTCAATTACCGATCAAACCCTCCATTAATCCTTTTTCGTTGTGTCCAGAATTTTATTTATATTTGTATTTGTGTATGAGAGTGGAATGGTGTGCAAGTGAGGGAGGGGGGTTGAGTTGTTCCATAATGGGCCGTAATTGTCTCTCTGATCAGTGATAAGTGACACAATCAACCCATCAACTATTCATGATGTTTGCATTATCCATCTTATTGTGAATAAGTTTATAGTCATGGAACTTCCACCAAAATAGGGATTAATAGGTTATAAAAATACTGAAATTTTTATTGGGTGGTAATAAATAAACAAAGGGCGAAGAACAACTTGGACGAACTGGGATTGCGCCAGCAAACCCTACACACTACTGAATCTACTCGTAGACTCTACTCTTACAACACCTCCAATCACAAACGCTCGCTGATATCGTAATGTAAAGTAATGTTAAATGCAAACTAAATTATGTGAGCATTT
Source organism: Leuctra nigra (assembly GCA_934045905.1). Lineage (NCBI taxonomy): Eukaryota > Metazoa > Arthropoda > Insecta > Plecoptera > Leuctridae > Leuctra > Leuctra nigra. Next base: position 5,147,150 of record OW203763.1, read on the forward strand.
TCCTAATGTTTTCCAGATCTCGTCGGTGCCGCGTGTAGACATAGTCCACTTTGGGAATTCTTCTCACCCCTATACAAAACCTTTCCCAAATCCCCCCTGTGACCTGACAAAAATTGCATGAGGTAAGGGAATAAACATGGCAATGAAAAACTTCTCTCCACTTTTCCCCCGACAATTTTCACTCCGCTGGGAAATGAAAACCCTATACCTGACCTGAATGTGGTTTCAAAATTTAAACACAAATTAAATCCGAGATTCCTATATAGTCCTTTTACTGAGAAAGAATAAAAGTCATACATCAATGCCAAAGGTGTGCGAATGAATAAAATCCACACCTTTAGAAAGGCATTTTTTTAAGAAAAAAAGAACACGCCATGACTTGTTGCCAAGAAACATTCCTGAGCGATGAAAAGCGGAACTGCAGAACAATACGAAGGAGAGTTAGTACCTGGGAATGTGAATTATTTTCCTCACATATCTTACAATTAGCAATTATATTTCTGACAAGGACATTTTTAATTCAAATCAAAGCCATAGAAAACAGTTGTGTCCAGTCGTGTGTAAGAGTTTTGAATATCGAAGCTCAGCATCATTTAGCACTTGGAAGCTCAACTAGTTAAGCCACGTTCATATGACATATTCGATTGTGCTTTAGAAAAAGTTTTAAAATAGATTTAATTCAGTCTCATGACTCCCTTAAATTTTGATGAAACATGAAATAACTAATACCTACTTTTTGTTGGCCCCTTTTTTCCCAAATTTGTACATACGCCACTTTGAAAATATCTATTATACTATTTTTCTGAAAGTTCTTGTAACTTTAAACCGTTTGAAAAAATGCGTTCTCCCTTTTTAGTAATGTAGACTACAGTACTCTTTTAAAGCTACTTGTTATCCTAATTTTACATCAGAGGTAGGTATCCAAAACATTATTGAAAACATTGTCATCATTGTTATGACAACATGCCCTAAGAGATTAAGAGTTAGACCGCTAGCGTTTAGGAGCTACAACTTAAAGTTCATCGTCTTATTTAGGAAATTTATGCAATAATCACTCTCCTTATGGTATAATGAAATGAGATGTGTAAAGTAAGTATAGGCGAAATGCTCAAAAGAACAAATAATTATTGTTCTAGATTATATAAATAACTTGTAAATACTGATATTTTGAAATCGGGTTGGCCGCACCTAAAGAGGATGATGTTATCGGAAATGACTTAGAAGTGTTACAAGTACCTTTTTAAAATGATTTATCAAATTGAAAAAAAAAACATTATTTTGAAATACGTATAAAACAGCTGTGTAACAAAATTACAAGAACGTACTTATACCAGGGTTTCATAAAAATATAAGTTTTCAAAACTGACAAAATATTTAAACAAAATTTCCATTGCGATTTTTAGCTTTATTAACAATTCACCAGTTTTCATCCAAGTAAAAAGTGGTTATAAAGATCGAAATAAAGTTTCTAGGATGTTTCATTAATTTGTAATGTTGAAATGGAATTTGAATAAATACTAAATATTATAAACATTGGGTTTTAAACTAAGAAGTATAACTAATGATAAGTAATAAATAATATATAATTAGTATATGATAGTTAATAATTATATTAACTATAATATATAGCTTATATGATATTAAATACATTCAGTTGTTGAGTTTTTACTATAATCTTATTTTTAAACTCTATAATTTCGAAGTGTTGATGCGCCATACTATTGCAAATATTGTGGATTTTATTCTAACATGATCATAATCCAGGAATAGTGGACAATCGACTTTCTTCATAGAAAGTTTAGATATTTCCTCACGCGTCAAGAGAGAAAATGTTCTGCACTTCTGTATTTTCATCAGGATCTTCAGGGTGTTTTATTATTTTTAAATGTTAAATTAATTACAAAATATAATCTCTTTTCTAATATAACGTTGGCCCTCTATTCGACCGAATCCTAGAAGTAAATGATCCCCCCCCCCCCCTCGCAGCCTCCGCCTGGGATGTAATCACGTGACAGGGGGATGGGAGGGAAGGGGGCTCAACTCAACTATATGACGCTTCACGGATGCCCACTGCGTATTTAAACATAGCCAAGAATATTTAATCATCTGTTACGAAACATAGAAAATTCTCTATTTTCTTTGTTAACAATTTACCTTCTTTAAAACCAAGTACCAGAAGTAGTTGACACTTGACATTCGCGTTTAACATCTGTGCAAAATAGCAGAAACATGGTGAATTCTAGACAGAATAATTGCTAGTTAGCTCCGGAGTTACGATGGCTTCTGACAGTTTTATCCAGGCTATAAAACTCTAGGTAAAGCGCGAGAATACAAGATTCTCAAGAATGCTATTAACCTGTGAGAAGAAGAAGGCAGAGGCAGGGATGAGAAACTGGGAATGAGGGAATGAGGGAATGGAATGACAATCAAGTGAGCGCTGGAGAGAGAGGAAGTTATTGAAATATCTAAGTGAAAGAAACCAGCCGATAATACTGACGTATTATTGAATTCAGTAAGAGTAGTTGTTGTTGAACCTAAATACTTATTTTGTTTCCTTATTTATTATTTTGTAGATGTGTGTGTGAAATATATACGAAAAATAGATATAGAAATATATATGTATGTGCAAACGTAGTAGTAGAAGTTGTTTATTGTCTTAAGGATCATAATACATACAATTGTTAGCAAGTGCAGGCATTTCTTAATTAGCTGAGAAATAAGATAATAGATAGTTAGCGTCATGATCAGAGTTGATCATGATTATACACAAAAAATATTATTATAACATAAAAAGTGTCCATTTGTTAAAATGGTATAATTGTAAATGTTGATATGTAACTAATGACCACGATATTTTTAATTGAATTTAAAAAAATATAATTTGAAATTGATGTTATAGAAATTTTGGATGGCAAAATTAAATTATTTCACACTAGGTGCATTAATTGAGTAAAATGATAGCTTAGGTATTCACAAGGAAAAGATATGCGTATTAGGAAGTAGAGTTCTGTAATTGATTCCGGAGCAATTCGTAAAAATACTTAATACAAGACATCATAGAAATTTAATTGTTGGTGAATTATTTCGTTAAAAAATATTGCATAATGGCCATATATATATACTCATTCTCATTTAATTTATTCAGTTTCAAATACATTTGCACATTATATTTTCCACTTTTTGTTAGCCGCAGATGTAACACAAAGTAATTGCAATTTACAACGTATGGGATTAGAATTTTAGTACACAGGAACTTCAGGGTTTAAAAAATCATTCCAATGTGTTCTAATAATGAGTTGTGAAAAGTTTTGGGATGAACGGGACCACGAATTGCTCAACTGTAATTCACTCTAATGTCCTCCGTGTCATGGCGACGATTTCATTATCACGCGGTCGCGTTGCGCTGAATTGTAACTGTGGAACTGATTGAAAATGTGAACATTTAATTAATGGAGCCTATAGTTGTGTACGAAAATTTAAAATGTGACGGAATTATCATTTGTCATTTCTATGGAGTAATTTATGAACAGTTTGAAAACATAATTGCAACCCTGATTTAACTAACCTATAGTGGTATACCTCATACGCGTCTGGCTACACTATTCCCGGTTACACTGTGCCTGGTTACACTATGCCTGTTTACACTATGCCTGGTTTGCCTGGTTACACTAGGCCTGGTTACACTGCGGAGCTACAAACAACTTTTACTGTAAGCATTAACGTGAGATCTTCGGCATACTTGATGTCAACAATGGAAAATCTTACAATGTTGTGAAATATATTAATTTGAAGCCATGGCCCACTGAACCTCAATACTAACTTGCCAACAATGTGTGGTAACACATTGGGACGACTTTCTGATATTTTAATAATCCTGTCAAATATAGCTAGTGACAAGGCTACAACCTAAACGGCTGAACCGATTGAGCTGAAATGTTCAGGAGTCTGATGAGACCCTCTTATAAATGATTATCATTTTTCACAGTAAGATGATGAAAGATACAAGATTGGCTAAAAGAGAGTTTGATAGGAATGAAAATATGAAAAGAAAAGTTGGTAGACCTCGAGCAAGATGGTTTGAGCAGATTAGACAAGACATTGAAGATCGTGGGGAAAGTTGGAAAAATGTGAAGAATCAAGAAATGTGGAGAGATGACGAGAAATGGAATGAATTAGTGGATAGAAAGGAAATAGAGGTGGAAGAGTGTTGTGAAGAAAATGAAGGGGTGGAAAATGAAGATGGGAGGGAAGATGCAGATATGTGGAGAGAAGAAGAAAATGATGAGTATGAAATGGAATTTGAGAAAGAACAAGTAGAAGAAGAAGAAGAAGAAAAAGGAGAAGAAGAAGAAGAAGAAGAAGAAGAAGAAGAAGAAGAAGAAGAAGAAGAAGAAGAAGAAGAAGAAGAAGAAGAAGAAGAAGAAGAAGAAGAAGAAGAAGAAGAAGTGGAAGAAGAAGAAAGAAGTGTTTTGAAATGATGAATTTAATGTTTAGTTTATAAGAAATGAAATGTGACAGGCTTGGCCAGCCGGCATTGTGGTATATTTCTGTGTGTGGCCTATAATATTGTTTAGCAATTATCCTACTCCATAAAATGTTTGGAAAGGTGCTTTATATATAATAAAGTATGCTGTGATTTAAAAAAAAAAAAAAAAAAAAGTGAGTCACATTTTGATAACGGGGGGTCCGATTACAACGAAACTTCTGACTATTTGAAATATAATTTAATGCCATTAATACTCTTTTATCGGAAAAAAACGTATTTTTAAAGAAACTAGCGATTTTCAATCCAATACGCTTAAAATATGTTCAATTTGAATAAAAATGGATTGGTAACACCTTTTTAATAATCAAACAAATACTTCATCCATTGTTTCATGCACTTCACGTAGTGACAATTTTGATATCGGGACAATAAACATCTCTTGTGTTATTTCACACACGACGCGCCAAGTATTTTTGGATTTTGAAAAAAAAGATTTTGAGTGATCCTGCTTACTTGGTTTATAGCACTTCTTTTGGCCGTTGTTATATTTCTTTTCTATTAGGGCAGGCTTGGTCGCTGCTTTAACATGGATTTTTTATGGGGATACACAGACTAAATATCAAATCTGTTATAAAATAGACAATTCATCAATTTCTCCTCGAAGAAATCAGAATCAGTGAATCTAAACGATGTGATACAGAGTTCAGTTTGCGCATTACAGACTGTATGAGGAAGATTACTTCTGATATGAACCTGGAGCCTCAGCTTCAAAGCCATATTCGATGTATCGGAAATTCCAGCCAGCAATTTCAAGAGACACACACAGTTGGTGTCGTCTTGCAGCATGAAACCCAAAACAGGGCACTTTTAATATGATACTGCTGCTTTTAAAGGAATTCCAGTTAGATAACCAAAGTAGAGTTTCTCTTCCTCCCTCTTATGATTCAAATTCACCCCTCCCTCCACCTCCTCTTTCTCCTTTCTATCCTCACCCTTCTTTCCCGAGTTCCCCTTCACAAACTGCAACGCTGACCAAACGGATACACCTTACGACTTACGTAGATTTCATCGCGTTTATTTGAGTTTTCTGTAGGGAGGGTTATTCAGGGCATAAACCGCTTTTACCTTCAAATCCGATATCAAAAGAAATTTTCGAGAAGCTATCTTCTGAATTGAAACACGTGGTATTTTTACTGCTGATCGTGACATTTTGAAAAATAGAAGAGTCCATGAATGTCTTATGAGCTGTATTGACTCGGCCTCTGAGCCTGTACAAGATGACTGCGTGTTGGGGAGAAGAGTCACGTGCAATCACACGTGGTCGCAGTGACATTTACCAGGTGGCTCAGCAATGGAGAACATGATAGATCATGTGATCCTTTGTGCACACGTTTTACATCAAAACATGGGCTTTGGTCATAAGTAGAACCCCATTCTTTCTTTGAATTCGATTGTATGGATACAAGATGAAAGTAAACATTTTAAAATTAGTTTGTCTTGAAATGTAAAATGATACTCACAAATAAACCTATAAATGGAACAATTCCAAATGTGTTATTATATCCCCATATCCATTATATTTAGATTTTAAAAAGGGAAGCCAAAACATTATTATATTATTTTTTCAAATAGTATTTGTTGCTAGACAACTATATGTTTCACAAAGGTACGGCCAGATAGCCGTTACATTTTATGTCAATAAAAATACGAAATATTATACTAATGTCAAATTATGTTAAAATTACCAAACTTAATTCAGAGTTGTCGATCATCATGAGTAATACTCAATTAATTAGAAGACACGTAATAAGTGGCATTTAATGGCGTTTCAATGATCTTCTTTCTCACTACACAGTCGAAATAAACCACACGACTCGAATATCAAAAATAAAACAATATTTTCCAAAATAGCAGACATAATTTCTGTTTCTAATAACAATTGATTTTCGTCTAATATTTGCACGTCGGCTAGTATCGCTAAGTAGTCAGGATCACTCTAGGAAGTTAGACAGTTCGAATATCTTGGAGCTCCATGTTGCATGGGTAAAGTGGCATACTATCTCACTCGGAAGATTCGCGCTACTAATTGGATTACATAACATGACACCCACCATACCCATGGCTTAAAAACAAAACCAAACATGTGAGACGACGCCAAACTCAAGACACAAAACAACACAGCAAACCAAAACCCAAACTCGACCCAAACTTTTCTCCGAATCTTATTAGAATAGGTAACCTAATCTGCTAATTTATAATACGCAATTAACTAATTGTCCGCAAGTAATCTAAAGTCTTTGTTTTAAGTAATTAGATCTAATGGAGAAGAAGAGACGTAACTTTGTAAGAGACATGTGTCAAATCTGACACTTGGATCGTCATCTCGGATCGAGCTGTGATCGCGAATTATTAGCTGGAAGCTTGTCCTTGCTCTGCTCTTTGATGGGCTTTCCATTAACATCCACACAGTTCACAAATAGCTAAGGAATTACAATAATAAAATTGAATGCAATTTACAATTGGTGGCAGATGGGAGGATAAAGTGTACACATTTATAGACTAATCCCAGAGTGCATCTAAATCTATTTTTTGATATCAAATAGTTTTTTATGCTAATTTTTAAATGCAAAAAAAAAATCTAATCCTTGAAATTTTACATTTGGTGGCAGGTGGTAGGATATTAATTTAAATAATAAGATTAATTCTAAATACTATTTTTAATGTATCCCATACTTGTTTGTGCCAATTTATAAACAAAAAATATTGCTATCAATAAAATTTTACAAATGGTGGCATGTGGTAGGATAAAAGTCTAAATAATTAGATAAATGCCGAAGTACATATAAATACTTTCTTTTAGATATAATTTACTCGTTTGTTCCAATGTATAAACGAAAAACATTGCGGCCAAATATTTATTTTACAAATGGTGGCATGTGGTAGGATAAAAGTCTGGATAATGAGATTAATCCCGGAGTGCATCAAAATACTTTTTTTTACATCACATACTTATTTGTGCCAATGTATAAATTAAAATTATTGAAATCAATTAAAATTTACAAATGGTGGCATGTGGCAGGATATTACTACATGTTATGAAAACTGTGTACAAAATGCGACAATCCATGTTGAAGTGATAAATTTATATACAAATCAGGGCAGAATTGAGTGGAGTTGCGAATGATTTTCCTTGATGAGAACGAGTCTTCTTCCAAAGCAAACATCAAGACCACACGTATTTATTTTCAAAGTTTCAAGAAAACAAAACAGAAAAGCCAAGCGCGAACAACTCAGGGTTGATCTTTTGGCATTAAAAGTGAGGTTTTCCTTTCTGTTGTGAAAAGTTCGTAGCTAAACGTTCGGCTTATCAACTAATCGAAATTGGTTGATCCTGGATTACAAGTTAATCCCACTTCTGACTGTGCGACAGGAGCCGTGAATCCCTCTCATTCCCTCGTTCCTGTCGATCCCTGCGACATCAGAGCTGAAAGAGGGGCGTGGGGGGAGGAGTGGAGGGGCAGGAGGGATGGTTTAACCGCCAGTGAAATTGGTTAGGAAGAGTCGACTTGCAAGCAACCACTTGATAAAAGTGCCGTCTTCTTTCCAACATAGAATAAGGCACTAAACATAGTAAACACATCACCCCAATGGGCGATATACTGCTTCTTGGATGGTAACATTAAAACTTTGTAGCCCTGGAGAAGGACACAACGGATCGCATCATTTTTAGAAGCCTGTGAGAGTGTGACCGTTAAAAGCCGAGACGCCACGACGCTGCAAGGCTATAATATCGGCAGGCGACGGCGCACGATAAAGTACTAATAACTTTATGACTTTTTCACTGTGTCACAAGTCAATTCTAATAGCATCTTCAGATGGCGAAACAATTAACCGTTTTTATGACTTTATTAGAAGCGAAATGAGTGAACTTCGACTGATTAATTAGTTCCCACAGTCGTTTAGCTATGAAAATGGATTATGATACCATTGGGAGAACACGAAGGCAGTCTCCTTATTAACCTGTTGTCTTAGGAAAACTTATAAATAATACCAAGTGGTGTTGTAGTTTCATAGAACTTGTAGTTTTAAATCCCAACGGCTGGTGTGTTGGATACCTCGGTTCTCGTTAGATCACCGAGGTTAAGCAACATTGAGCGCGGTCAGCGATTGGATGGGTGACCATTCAACTCTGCCTTGCCAGGTTGCTGCCGTTGGGTCAGAGAGACCGGGGTGTTTGGGGGTCAGTGTGACGACCTCCCTCCACCTGTTATCAGTCTCTCGACGGCGCGGGTTGTGGAGGCCCGTGCTGTGAATGTCACACCGTCCTTCGGAAGGGACGTTAAGCCGTTGGTCCCCTTGGTATCTTTCGTCAGGAGTAGGCTACATGCCGGTACCGGGTTTCCTCTCCTCCCTTCTCTATATTACATTCTCACTAGTGGAGCCTGGCTCTGTTGAGAATATAGACTTAATAATAATAATAATAAGAACGATGTCATTATTCGCCTCCTTCCTGGGTTTCACTCTGGATTCACATTTGAATTACAGGAATTTATACATATCATAACCAGTATTCTGTTCTTACGTCCATGTATCTATATTACATTTCCGAAATTAACATTAGATAGCTGTGTATGTTGATCCCAATGTAAAGTAAGAATTCACAGAGCCGTTTCACTTCGAAGGTAAAGTTTCGTTGACAATTTTATTAAATGCTTTTACGGTGTTGATCTCCAAACTAATTGAGCTGTATTCCATAAAATAATCACCTGTCTTAGCCGTTGATACCATGTGATCCTCGTACAATTACTTTTATTTTGAAAAGTTTCCATATTTCGATATTCAGAATTTAATAGATACCCTAGGTCTTAATTCCGATTGTACTCTGAATACGAATGTATAGGTAATTGAATGACACATGAGGGACCGTAAACACCGTCCTGTTTATTTCAGTTACCTAAATGATTTCTTCTATTGTGCTGAAGTTACTTCCTATCTCTCATAGTCACTTCGACTAGTTTGCGTGATGGGCACATCTTGGTCAATCAAGAGAAACATACCCCCTCCTCCCTCCTCCCTCGTCCCTCCTCCCTCCCAGTTGGGTATGAGCTCGAATATAGCAAAAGAGCATTGTTATAGGCGCTTCTAACACCTACAGAAGATTTTAGCACGCAGGAAATCTGAGCGACAAAGAAGCCCATCAAACATGAAGTGCGTGTCTTTTATTCGAGATAATAAAGCAGGTCTACAAGCAATTGAAGAAGATATTTCGTCGAATATTCTGCGTGGCTGATTAATCCCATTAACTGACTTTGAGCGCTCGATGTAATCTATGCAAATGATCCAAGACATGGAGTGTACATCAAGCAGTGGCTGGTCATAAAGGCAATTAATTTACCCCGCATCAAGCATCTTGTTAGAAAGGTGGAGATCTCTTTGTCTTTGGCGTTTAAAAATGGTCTTTATCCTCTACAGAATGACTCATTTGTGTTTATATGAAATGAAATGAAATGAAATGAATAATGACCGTTACTTTGGCTTATTTACCCGTCTGATTTTTTTTTATCTAAAATACTATCTTCTCTTATACTTTTTATATTTTCTTGTAAATAACTAAGCAAGCATAGAGAACATCTTTGTAGAAACAGCTAAACAATGATTTTAGTCAAATTAGTTTCCATTATAGTATATTATACCGACCGTTATTTCTTTCCCTTGTAATAAGATATTCAAATATAGAGTCAGGAATTGAATACAAATTTGATTCCAGGAATTCTTAATACGTAAGACATCTTCACTGTGATTAAAATTACCATTATCCGCTGAATAATTACTTTCCTAAGATAAACAATCGGCAGCAATAAGCCCACAGGTTGGTAGGTATGCCATCTGGAGACGATGTCGAATCTCTGACTCACCGGGATCTCTCACTTGCCGGGCGAGAGCTCTACCGACTGAGCTACTCGGCCCGCGGTCATTATATACACGTCATAGTATCAAGGCTTGAGATCTCCGAGGAGAATGCAGTCAGACAGTTGTCACCACGACAGTAGTCATCGGTGGTCTGAAGTTTATGGTGACATTCACTGCCTTTATTCCATTGCGCAACTCTCTTATACTTGACATAACGACATCAAGAGTTGATTTTACTGTGTTTTATGAAAATCTTCCGGTAGAGAATGTGGTGATATGCGATGTGAAAACGAAACTGTTTCTCTTCATTCACGTTTCCCAGTCGAGTATAGAGTGCTGCGTACGCATGCGTAATGAGACACGGTGACAGTATGGTCACCGGTGGTCTGACAGATCATGGTGACATTTACAACCTTCCTTCTTTGTTCCTCGGAGATCTCAAACCCTCATAAGTGCGTTGGGTCTAATGTCCGTCCGTTCGGCCGGGTAGCTCAATTGGTAGAGCTTTCGCCCGCCAAGTGAGAGATCCCGGGTTGCAATCCCAGTTCGGTTGATATTTTTCCCTGAAAAACACATCTAAGTCATCCTGACTCAATTTGAAGTTTTCAATAAAACCCATCTCACATCAAATAGCACCAATATGAAATGTTCGGCATTCTTGAATGTAATAGCAGCATAACATTTACAACTAGGAAGTCCTGTTCTCTTGCAATTGATAGACAAGTCGGAACTTCAATAATTAATTTTTTCATTTCCTGTAATATCGCTATATATGTATAAGTGGATGGATATTATTTCCAGGTATTATAGGTACAAGTTTTATAAAATAAAGTGTGTGCCATGACTCTCTTTGACAATACAATCCCAAATACTTTGTCAAATCACCTAATCTGATAGTTGGTATAGTTTTCCTAGACTTTTTTCTTATCCAAATAACTCTGGTCATGTTTATGAAACAGTGTTGTAATGAATCCATAATCTGTTTCAAAATAGTGCAGCTTACTGTCGTCGCTTTCCGTTATGAGCTATCATAACAAATACCAAACAAAGGAAAGTCTCAAATGTACGGAAAAAATAGTAAGTAGTCCCGGAAATATTCGAGAATGTATGCCTAATTTGCTTTGAACTCTGCTAATTTAGATTCATACGTAATTGCATTATTATATTGATCGTGATTCATTGGCAACTTTAATACTATCCACAAAGTAATATCCTTCACTTCTCAACTTTCATCGTAGAATATTCTAAGATGAAAATGTGAAACACACATATAGAGTGTATTACGTCAATGGATTAACCCAAATCAAGACTGAATAGTAAATGCCAAGTTTAATTATCGAAACGGTGACACTCTGCTCGCAACCACATGGAAGAAAACCATGAAAACGCACCTCTCTTCTTCGGGATGGCGATTTAGAAAAACGCAATACGTTATCGCGGCCACGCTTGATATTGTTGTGAGTCTTGTTCGGCAGGTGGGATGACACTATGCCAAGCGAATTGTATAGAGGTCGAGGTGTGATATGACGGCATCCCTCTCACTTCCCTCTCGAGACACCCAGCATCCTCATGAATATGCAAGCGGTTCATTTCAAGCCAGGCGTAATCTGCATCAAGCTCAGTCTCAGACCTACACTTGATTTCAGATCAACTTTACAACTACACAATTCCCACCTGTTTGGCTGCCTCGGCTCTCAATTGTTGTAGGTTAATGTTTGTTTGTCTGTTTGTTTCGTGTTATAGTTGCTTAAGTGTTTGTAGGATGCATTGTTTAACTATGAATAGAGTTACGTTTTTATTGAGATCCCCATTAAATGTAGAACATCTTTCCGACTTTAATAGGTGTTCAAATTGACATTCAACAATTTTGTGTTTTCAGTTTGTTGATTAGAGTAATAACTAAAGTTTTCTTTAATTTCGTAAAGGAAATACCGCTTTATCATAATTGATCAAATTATGCTTCATCATTAGAAAGTGAAACATCATATTTTCCCAAACTGGTATGTTGAAAATAATATCAACTGCTGTGATATTGAACGTTTACTTGTGATTTCATTGAATCATATAAATGTACAAATGTCTACGTGACTCATGTTTTCTAACCGAACAGTAGTAACTGTAGTAATGAATATCAGGTTACGTATTAATAATTTAATTGACATCATGTTTGAACCGTGAAATGTTCCCGGAGTCTTGAGCTTGAGACATCATTGTTCCGATTGTCATTTAGAACCATTCAAAAGCCGCCACACGATGCCACTTTAGCATGGAGTGATGCTTCTTCTGACACTAATCAACATTCAGGAGGAGAGTAAATTTATTGTGTACAAGTTTTCAAACAAGTGATAATTATAATGGAATGTTATGTCATGCACTGCAATAACTATAAGAATAATGATTAGAAAAACAACGTTGTATTTCCAGTAAAAAAATATATTTTAATGAACAAAACCAAATTAAATTTTGCGATCATTTTAGTGTGAAGTACAGAATGATTACCGAGTAAGGTTCATAAGTTGTGTCCTTTACTGTCTACGTTTTGCAATTATTAAAATAGATACAAAATGTGTCAAAACTGTATAAATCAATTACTTGAAAACCAATCGTTTCACAATAAAAAAATCAGAAGTCAGAGACATTCCTACTTTACTTGAACGATTTAATTTATTTTGTTTATTATTTTTGTTTGATTTTGAAATTATTATACTTCATAAATTTCATTAATAAGGAATATTTATAGGTATTATTAAAACAATACAATATTTGGAAAAGTAAATATTTAATTTCGTTATAGAGGAGAGCAGTAAAAATATCTTCCCATGTTTTAACAAATTAACACGTCTTGACTATTTTTCCATAGGTCTGGTACTTTTCTTCAGTAATTAAACACACATTGATTTATTTCTCAGCAGGAAGGAGAATAAGAATTGCTTTGTTTTGAAAGTTTTGTAAATAAGTGTGCGAAGTTGACATTTCCATTGTTAATATGTGACGTGCCGTGGTACTTGAAGAGCTTCGAGCTTCGAAAGGGCAATAGACCAATAAACATTCAAGTAAAGAAAATCCAGCATTGTGCGGCGCTTTCCAATTTCAACGAAATTCAATTATTAGTTGGACAAAATACTCATGAAACTTAGTTTGAATACAGAAAATATTAATGAATAGAAGAGGAAATAACATGAAAATAAAAATACCTGTGGAAATAGTCATTCCAAATTCTGTTTGCCTCATAATATGCTTCAAAATATTTAATTTTAAGGGATATTTCAATGTTCGGCTTTTTTTCGCTTTCTTTTTTACATTACACAATACAAATTCCATCGCACTCTGAGATTTAATTTTAATGGCCGACTCTACTTCTTGAACGGTGTTGGCAATTTCAAATCAGAATATTTTAAACTTAAAACGTAAACGTAGAAAGTTCAAACTTGTTCCTAATTATTTTTTTAAAACATTTCAGATGACTTTCCGTTGTTTTTGCTCTCTCTTTTCTTTACGAGTCAATTTACGGGTATGCCGAATGAAGGGAATCTATTATTTATCACCCTGTACTACCCTTCTCCCGGTGTCCACGTATAAGACTGCTGCACACAAAACCTCGCAAAATGCAAAGAACAAAGTCATATTGGATGCCGTCTTTTAACCAGTTAATATTTCGCAAACACTTGACTTTTGAGTCAAGAAGAGAAAACTATACATTATTGAAAGGTACTGCGGAGCGCAAGCTGATAGTATGAGCTCATTCTAGAAATTAAACAAATTATTGTCACTTAGTTATTTGACTGTATCGTCGCACACTTCATGCCAGAAATAACCGATGCAATTATGAATGATTTTTAACCACTTTGAGTATTCTGAAGAAGGGAAACTTTGTTATATATACTACAATTAGGAAAGCTGGGACTAGACTCGAATATGAAACCTCTCGATAACTTGGCGTGCGCTTAAAATCAGAACTTGCACCTTTTATTTACGAAATATAATTTATCTTGATGATATTGTTATGTCAAAAACAGCTCCATATTTTTCTTCTAATTAACTGAAAAAGAAAAGTCTTCGTTCTAGCATCTGACAATAAATTTAAACGTGAACAATATATTGTCAATGGTGGTGAGGTAGTTTGTCAAATAGATTATTTGTAAAGCTATGTCTGAAGTCGCTAGTCGATACTTGGCGGAGTCACGTGTCAGTTGAGAATGAAACTTCGAGCTCCTAGTTATCAAGTTCTTCCGTCATTAGCAACTAATTAAAACATACTTCCGATCTTAACTATTGCAACCAATATGAACTTGACTCATTATTACCTACTAGATTTCAGTCCATTATGTCGTCCAATAATGTTAGCGAGTGTTTACAATCCATGACGCCATCTGCATGCTGTACGAAATTCACAATTCAGATTTCAAACAATCCTCATTGAAATTGCAGCAAACAAAACTCTTGAACTCTCTGATTTTTTAATATTTTCATTCCATACGCTGAATTTTGTTAAGCATTTTGGTTTTATGGAAATTAATCGTATTAGTCCATCATTTTGGTGCATCGCCAAAAGTAGCATATTGTATTTTATTACTTACAAGATGGAATAAAGTTCATATTGGATAACCATTCACTCTCGAGCTTTCTTGAATGATAGCTTATTCGCAAAGTCTATGGGTTGTATGACCACACATTTTATCGAACGCGATAAAAGAGGCAATCACGTTTTTATGCTCAATGTCCCGAGTATTCCCAGAAAGAGAATGTCACTCACTTTTTTCTTTTTTAAATCTAGAAATTCATTATGTTGGTACTAGCACGACCTGGAGTGGTTTTAGAATTTTATTGGGTGCGAGGTGAGGTAAGTTTGAGCGTAGCCTGGGTTTACATGGTCAAACTTCATGAAGACAAGTTGTAAAACCATATCACCCGAATACAAATTCATTTTAATAAATTACATCCACCTAGATTTGAACTCTTGTCTCTAGGCAGACATTAAAGCATTGGGGATATACGGCGCATTATACCGGTTAATTTTAGACAATGCTTGCTCCCCTCCCCTTCCTCTTCCTCCCTCTGTCACCTCTGCCTATCATCCCCTCCCCCACCCCTTTCATGCCAACAGCACCCTAGCTCTTCCTCTCCGCTCCCTTCTCCCTCTTCTTTACTCCATATTTCCCGTCCTCGTACAATTCCCGATTGTTCACTTTTTAAATAAGTCTCTTTTGATCACAGAATTCACCCAGAACGGACATTCATTCCATTGGCTGATCTTTTCGTAAAGGAGATTCTGTCAATATATTACGATCTCTCGCTAAGAGATTATACTCCTGAAATTTTATTCATTGATGAGAAACTACGGCATGTTTAACATTGAGTATCTCCTTGATAATATAAATCTTATCATCTTGGTACAAAACGCTTTCTCAATTAGTAACGCAATATAATAGATAATCACAGATATTTTTCTTGGAAGTTTTCTGTAGTGAGCAGATTTGAAAACGATGATTCTTGTAGAAAACACAATCAGAAAATAGATATGTGCTTCTGCACTCCTTTGACTTTAGCTTTAATCCGACTTTATGAATATGGCACCCCACCGACAAATAAATTGCCCACGTCAAGGAATAACCCCGCCAAGTTTACTACGTCTCAAGTCTAAAAATGTAACAATTTCCAATACTTTTCTTGGAGATAAACAATTTTTTAAAGTGGAATTAAAATTAATCAATTTTCTTTCATTCATTGCCAGAATATTTTCATTTTCTGAATCTCAGACGTCGTCATGATACATCATAAGCAAAAAGATATTTTCCACTAGGGTGGCAGAAATCTTTGTGCATCTTATTGCACAACGTGGTCGCGATACCATGTTCATCTCTAGTTTAGCGAAGTTAAGTAACCTAGAGTGCAACATGTACTTGGATGGGAGACTATACAGTCCAGCGCGCTACTTGCTGCTGTTATGCCGGAGAGACTGGGGTGGTTGGGGGTTAGTGTAACGACCTCCCTCCACCTGTTATCAGTCTCTAGACAGCGCGAGTTGGGGATACTCGTAGTCGTGCAGGTGCAGTCCTTTGTATCTTTCGACTGGTGTAGGCTACATGTCGGTACCTACCGGGTTTCCTCTCCTACCTCGCTGGTGCACGACGATTCCATTGAGAATATAGAACTAAAACCCATCTTCATAATAAATAGATAATAAAATAATATAGTATAATCTAATATAATAATATTTGTATGTATTAGTATAGCATAATATTTATGGTATAGTCGCTACGTATATAATAGTATTGTACATACACGTATACTGAATACACTATTTCTTGATGTTCGAGATCTCTAATAATTATTTCTCCCGATGGCATTCCCAGAAAGCAAGCAGTTATTGTTTAGTAAAAACTTTTCATCAATAGAATAAACTGGTCTTGGAGTTGATAAATCGATCGCTGGAGGCAGTCTTTACTTAAAGCCTTTCTTCCTACCCTCGTTAGTGAAATATCAACTTTTGGGAACTCGTGATAGCTTTGAGAATATTCTATAGCTTTTCCATACATATCGGAACTTTTGAACAAGGTGATCGCAACGTAAATAGATACAAAATTCTCTGGAGAAGACCATTATGATTGCCTACAAATGGAGGCGAGTGAAAAGCAGGAAAAGATTTTATACATAGCGTTTATTTCTATTTAATAGAACGAACTTAGCGTAAAATGACAGTAATGGATAGTTCTGATTGTAATCTGTTGTAAAATTATATAATTGTGTACAAAGTACTACACGTTTCATAATATGCTGAATTAAAATCGAGGCAGTGATGGAAAGAATGGACAGGTTATATGTCGGAGGATGCACATTTTGAAGCAGGCCATCAATTGGTAGTCATGTCAGGGAATCGAGCCACCGTCACCGGATTCCGAGCAAAGGGGCTGGCGGGAAATAATCCGTTATGCTTTAGAGACCGTAAATATTTCAATCATCGTGGCCGCAAACTTTAGAAGTCGATCTGTGATGCTGTTTTCAAGTTGAGCCCAATAATAAAGTCATGTTGCCAAAAGTGACTGAAAGAAGATTTAATGATTTTTAACAACGATTAGGATTGAAATAATGTAGGACCATCGATAAAAAAATCACAACACTAAAATTATATACGCTCTTTGACAATTAGGTATGAGGAGTTATGCGTACGTTAGAATAATTGAAAACTAAATATAAACGGTGCAATCTGGAAACAAACAGGATTTGTTTTTTTCTCTACTTGGAAACAATATTTTTAAGAGGTTGCCTTCATATTTTCCCCATTTGAAATGTCGCGTTTCCTTCATAAAATCAATATACTTTTCTTTTCGTAAAGAAGTTTTAAGAGTGGAGCTGGATTCATATTGTTCCTTTTTATTTACTTATTTATCAGTGAACTTTTAGCACTTAAAAGCACAAATTCCGTGAACGTTGAATGACATATATGATGCTTTAGCTACTACATATTGTTGACTAAAGTGATATTTATTATAAACATAATCGAAGAGAAAAATTTAGACAGTGTCTTCTTAATAAATTTTTATGCAATTTTCGTGTACAAATGACCCGAAATGACCTCACCTTATTTCCGGTAAAAGTTTCTACCCCATAAAAAAACATTCAATGTAAATTAAACAGTCAGTCTCTTTGCTTAAAAAGAAAATACAAATTGCATATGAATTAATGGTAAAAGAGTTGCTGGACTAGGTACACTCGACAATTCATAAAACGGTATTGGAACGAAACAGATTGGCTGCTGGTCAGGTTCATTGACAATCAATCCTTGTTATTATCAATGAAATCAGAGCTCACCTACTAGAGGTAGATGACGAGTAAGTATAGACTTCATCAGATGATGGCATCGCATATTTCTTTCAAATACCGTTTTATGAATTGTCGAGTGTACATCATTTGTAATTATTACATATTATGTTGATTTCGATATGTCATTGCAGTTTGCCCAGTGTACGACTTGGCGGGGGATGGGTCGACCGCCCATTTTTATAAGAAGAAAGCCTGGCAGTAACTATCCTGTTACAAAATCAAATATCATAATAATTGATATCAGCAAAAATAGCCTTAAAGAAACTTACAAAAGTTTTTAGTTTCATCTCTTAAATATTTGCTCAGCGATCACATGTCCAACCCGAAGTTAGCCGAGTTGATCCGAGTTGACCCGGAGATGTCATGTTATACATCATGTGATTTGACAACCGGAACAAATGGAATCTCTGTCAGATTGCTAGCGAGTGACACCGCGAGCAATCCAACAACTTTCAACATCTTGCAGCTCGAATCCGACGACACCATTCGATTATTTCGATACCCTAGACTTCAGACCGAGACATGTTTTATTTGATCACTTTGAGTATTGGCCGGTAGAACAAGTTATGACGTTGCGATTCCTTGCTTGAGTAAACCACTACCCCACACATACAGTATCCACTACCCCACACCTACAGTATCCACTACCCCACACCTACAGTATCCACTACCCCACACCTACAGTATTCACTACCCCACACATACAGTATCCACTACCCCACACCTACAGTATCCACTACCACACACCTACAGTATCCACTACCCCACACCTACAGTATCCCTACCTCACACCTACAGTATCCACTACCTCACACCTACAGTATCCACTACCCCACACATACAGTATCCACTACCCCACACCTACAGTATCCACTACCGCACACCTACAGTATCCACTACCCCACACCTACAGTATCCACTACCTCACACCTACAGTATCCACTACCACACACCTACAGTATCCACTACCACACACCTACAGTATCCACTACCCCACACCTACAGTATCCACTACCCCACACCTACAGTATCCACTACCCCACACCTACAGTATCCACTACGCCACACCTACAGTATCCACTACCACACACCTACAGTATCCACTACCCCACACATACAGTATCCACTACCCCACACCTACAGTATCCACTACCACACACCTACAGTATCCACTACCCCACACATACAGTATCCCTACCTCACACCTACAGAATCCACTACCCCACACCTACAGTATCCCTACCTCACACCTACAGAATCCACTACCCCACACCTACAGTATCAACTACCCCACACCTACAGTATCCCTACCTCACACCTACAGAATCCACTACCCCACACCTACAGTATCAACTACCCCACACCTACAGTATCCCTACCTCACACCTACAGTATCCACTACCCCACGCCTAGAGTATCCACAACCTCACACCTAAAGTATCCCTACCTCACACCTACAGTATCCACTACCTCACACCTACAGTATCCACTACCCCACACCTACAGTATCCATTACCCCACACCTACAGTATCCACTACCTCACACCTACAGTATCCACTACCCCTCACCTACAGTATCCCTACCTCACACCTACAGTATCCACTACCCCACACCTAGAGTATCCATTACCTCACACCTACAGTATCCATTACCCCACACCTACAGTATCCATTACCCCACACTTACAGAAACCACTACCCCACACTTACAGAAACCACTACCCCACACCTACAGTATCCACTACCCAACACCTACAGTATCCACTACCTCACACCCAGTGTTTTTCCTTATCTAGATAAAGTTATCTAGATAACTCATCTAGATAACTTTCTGTTATCTATTATCTTATCTAGATAAATATTTCATCATTTATCTATTATCTTATCTAGATAAATAAATCTGTTATCTATTATCTAAATCCCAGATAATAGATAACAATAATTTCATATTGCTTTTCAGCCAAATTAATTACACAGTGTCTAAAAAAATATATTTAATATTAAATATTATCCCGCGATTTATTCAAATCGAACGCCCTCATTGCCAGTTTTTTTAACTGTGGCATGTAACGTATAATAACATGTTTTTTCAATGTCTTGAATCTGGATTACAACAAGGGCCGGTCTTTCAATACTCTGTTAAATACGTTAACACTTAGTGATCATTGAAGAAATGTCATTGGTTGTTGCCATGACAATATATTTCTAATCAACTGTTTAAAATTTAGCAGAATATTGAAAGTTGGGCCTATTGTAATGAATTCTGGTGACTCTGTTTAAAAGCACAATACAGGCTAGTCCTTTTGAAATAAACATGTTGATTAGTGAACTCAATATTGTCTCGCAAAATTAGTTCAAGCATTTTCCCTAAAACTCCTATATTAAAATTATCTTATCTATTATCTAGATAACTGAGAGTTATCTATTATCTTATCTAGATAACAAAAAAACTGAGTTATCTTATCTTTATCTAGATAATTTTTTTTGTTATCTGGAAAAACACTGCTCACACCTACAGTATCCATTACCCCACACATACAGAAACCTCTACCCAACACCTGCAGAACTCTAGTGAATATCCCCACACACCATGTATTTTCTGTTTCTTCACAGCATAGGTGTTGTATATATTCGAGGGCTGCTAGTTGTATATTGTACATTAAATTAAACATGGTCGGAAATATAACGTAATAAATAAATTGGAATTGAAACAATTTGAATTGGAATTTAAACAAATTTAAATTATTTTCTTAGTTTCGGAAAGAGATATTGATAATTAAGTCAAAAATAATTTATAAAATAGTCTTTGGTTTAATTTTTTTAATGGTTTTTTCTTTATTTTCTTTGTAACCTCTTGCAAACATCTTTTCTTTGTGACTTCTTTGTAATTTGTAAGCCTGTTGGAATGTTTTCAATTGTTTAATCATTGTTTATAGCTACCTGTCAAAAACTGTAATGTCAAACTCCTGAAGAAGCCTGCAGAAGGCAGGCGAAATATTGAGAGATTCAATAATAATAAAGTTTGTGAAATGTTCAATATATAATTTATTGTTTATTTAAACAATACAGTTAAGTACAGAATCAATAACAAATTTCTTTAGAGCATTAAAATATCAGGGAAAGATTGCATTTCTTGGCCAGTTGGTCGTCTGGTTGTTCGGCCAAAGAATGAGTGATGACCTAGACCAGTCTGTTATCATTTGAAAAAGATCTTCATTCCTGAGCATTTCTTCCCATAATCAGATCAGCAATAACTTCCTTTGCTGGATGGCTTCCCTTTCCCTTATAAACAAAACGTAGGCTACGGCTCTTCTTTCCTTCAGAAGACTATGTCCGTTCTTTCGTCATTATTTATTGTAAAATGTTTCAAAAAAATAAATGGGTTTAAAAGTGTACCTACACCGAATGTTAAAGAAAGCCCGGTTGCGTGTAGAACTAATTCCTGTTGAATCTCTTTCTGAAGTCGGTATATTAATATGACTATCTCTTTTATACACGTTGCATTTTGCCATCTCTGTATTTTCGTATTTTGATTTCGGTATAGGTACATATTGTACTTTGTCATATTGAATCTTCACAGATTGTTATATTCTATAAATTAAACCCTTTCCCGAACACAGGCTTTCTTTGTAAATGTTTCGATACTTTTTTTAAAATTTTATAAGCACCTATACATATGAAATGTAGGTACCCTATAATACTGCATAATATTATAATAATATAAATGTAAGAAAATCACAAAAGAATGACACACGAAACGTGAAGATTTGAAAATAACATTCTCTTTCCCCATCTTTTGAATGTCTATTGAGTACTGACTTAAATTCTATTTTTTTTTTCATTCAGGAGATGCCAGTGTAACATTCAACTTAACCTAGACATTAGCTAACTGCAGTTGTACAATAAACGTTGTGCCAAGGAAGTTGCCAGGCCTTCGTGCCGGACCTACAATTCTTATCGACTTGAGATAATCAAGCTCTGATTTTATATCATAATGGTGATAATAAAAGATAATATAGGCCAAGTTTCAAGACTAATTTTATTAGAATTTCACCTAGAAGTATGTGTTCGTTATAGACATCTTGTGTGGAGTATTGTTGTAAGACTTATTTTTTTTAAATTAATTACCAGATAATAAAACTGCATACTAGGTAAGTAGAAGCATTTGTGAATGAAACGTTGATTGATCTGAGCTTAATTAAAATATTGATCATTCGAACTTATGTCAAGACGTATCTCAATTATCAATATTACTTTGGTGTCCTTGTCGTATTTAGTATGTATTGTTGTCTCCAGTCACATATTCGATCCCACAAAAAGATCTGTTTCAAATAAAATCATGAAGATTTATGTAAAGATCTTCTATATTATATTTAACGCATTAAAGTTTGTTATAATTCAAGTTCAAATATTAAAATCAAAATTACTTCCGTTTGGCCATTATTAACAGAGAGAAATACTTTTGTTATTAGCTATAATATAGCTTTAAATTGCATTAATTGTAATTTATGTGTACGTCTACTTCTTTACTTTTACGTATGCCTATACGAAAACTGAAAACACCACTGTATTTTCCAAAAACTACAACCGAACCTCATCATAATAATATACACATTATAAAAAAAAACACTCTATAGAGAGTACACTCTCTCAATGTGACTTTGTATCTTATTTTTACAATACATGGTATCTGGTGTAGGTATTTAACTAGTATATGATATGAATGAAATTAAATTAAATGTCAATTTAAAAAAAAATGTTGTAAGACTTAGGCTTTTGTTTGCAATATCCCACATGTTACACCATTAAGTGTCATCGTCGGGTTTTCAGCTTTAGGCGGCCAAAACGTAGCCCGTCTTCTCGATGATGGACAGCTTCCTCTAGGCAGTGCAAGTTCGTCGAGCACTGCGGGCGGAAGACGTATATAACTCGCTTACACAACACAACACACAAATGACGGATGCAAGTCGACCGTGGAACAAGAATTTAACACCAAACTCAACATTATTCACGCAAACACATTGACTAAACGTAACGATTCATTATAATCTACGTCATTAAAATTTAATTAACTCCGCCCGGAGGAATATATTCTAACAATAATAATTATGACTTACAAAACCCTTGGCGGTTTCAGAAATATTGTATTTACCACAAAATAGAACATGGCAGAAGGGTTGAAATTCCTCGTATTTATGCTTTGTCGTATAAGTAGGAATATGGTTCACTGTTTATTTCATTAGGGCACGCAGTTGTATATTGTATCGCTTTTTACTATAAGACTAAAATGGATGAACATTTTGAAGATTGTCCCGCAATGGCGGAGGTGGAGCGTAAAAGTTAACTTTTCATTAATTTAAATTTAAATTAAATTTGTATTTATTCTTTTAAAAATACCAGAATATAGAATTAGAATGTAAGTATGATATGGCAGAGAGTTAATATTATGGGAAACATCTCCGAGAAAGCGTAGTAATTTAAAGATATACAAATATTGAATTAAATATTAGCGCAAAGGAGATTAGGTTCTAAAAGTTCAACAGTAAGTTAAAACACCTAGGTTTTAGAGCCAAACTTGTCTAATACGAATCTACCCTTCCTAATGATACATTTTGTTATTCAGGGAGCCCATATGTCATGATCTTTAACATATGATCATGCATATTTTCTAACATATTATCTGTTGAAGTAATTATTTTAGAAACAGGTAAAAGTTGGTGTTGTTGGCAGGTTCGCGGCAAATTCCTACCGCATTTTATAAGAGGAATAAGAGGAATATTTCATCGGAAAAAGGTACAAGAAATGACATATTTGCTCCTCGCTAATCTCACACAGCATTCTCAGCTAGATTCCTCACACTGACGGAGAAAGTCGCCATTTCAACTTCTCACGGAATAGTTTTCTGAAACTAAATCACGACAAAAGTTGATATCTCTGATATGCAATTATGCTAAGTAGATATACAAAGTAATTGGATGTAACGTAAGTATATGTTGTTATTATTTCTGACCTGATTTTAAAAATGTACTTGCTTGAGCTTAAAATTATTAAAAAATTTGAATGAATTCAAATTCAATTAATTTTAATTTGATTTTCGGGAAATGAAAAATGTTGAGAAATATGATTAGTACCTTCAATCAATTTCAATTCGCTCCCCTCCAATGAATCGTTTATTTGCGTGGAATGTTGGGGAGGATGACACGTATTAACTCAAGTAATGCAAATCACTTTTTTTTCTCTCAGTAGATGTAATTTTATTTGCTTCAGTAAAATATGGTGAAGGTCCATCATTTTATTAATTTTAATAAATACCTCTGGCGTATAATACCTCTTGTTAACGATTACAATAGACCGGTACATACTTTCCATATACCAGGCAAAATGATGAAACTTAAGACAATTGAGATTCGGAAGCGATCGAGGCTTGTCTTCGGTGGGAGTTAATTTCTTACGCCTAGATCTTCCTTCGCCCTTTGTTCAACTAAATATAGCTGAAATGCACCCGAACTTTCTATAAACTAGGCGAAATAATCCGGGTTGGTTTCTAAATACCCCCTCCCTTTTTCACCCCTCATCTGTGTGCAACACCGCCTTTCATCCAGAAAATTTATTGTTGAAATTATTAAACGTGAATATGTATTTTCGTTGAAAATGTTGATTGTAGTTTAATAATAAGAAGCCGATCGAACGTAGAAAGTGAAGACAAACTTAAAGTTGAAGACATTTTCTGACTTTTAAATAAATTCATCTTCTAAAGAGATAATAATCTGAACAGGGAAGAGGCTGCCGATTATATTGAAATCGAATCATTTGGATATTAGGTTAGATCAGAGGAAGTGGCTTAAAGAAGTATCCAATTCGGTTGACACTTTATAATAAATATCAAATTGTGAGCATTCTTTAAATGAAATTTCACACTGTTCTGCTTGAGTTATCTCTTCACAGTGAAAACCGAATCAAATAATAAAACGCTAAAAAAGACATTCACCAGAGTTTGTATGGCGCGAACTTTCAAAACATATTAACCATCAAACAGATGGAATATTTGATAGCTATTTTTCATAAGTTTTCAAAGTGATAAAAGAACGTTTATCTGGAATTTTTGTTTGAATATGTTTTATTTATGGTCGCTTTGTGAGTAACACTTAGAAGAACTTTGGAATTCTATCTCTCCCTTATGTATTTGCTCTTTTAACTTGGAACTCTAATGGTAGGTTCTGGTAACGCCTAAGGAAACATATTCACCAACTCAGTCGCGTCACATGCCAGAAAACAAAATAAATACATTTCTCAAGTTTTACTCAAAACCAAGACATTAAGAAATTCCTTAAATGCTGCATTAATTAAATTTAATGAATGTTTATATGATTTGTGTATTAACTCATACATTTGTTAAATTGAACCACAAAGGTCAAACAGGTTGAAAATATAGCAATGGTTGAGTACAACTATCTCCCAAAACCAAAAGACATAACATATTCTATGTTCACTGTTACAAATCACTACCTCAAAATGATTAGTTGTTGGTCTAAAAAGCGATCTCCAGAAAACATTCAGTCCCCACAGCAGTTTTGTAATAATAGTTTTCTACTTGCTGCAATGACAAATAGAATACTCTCAACCATAATCAACAGTTCTAAGGATACTGATTGTAAGTAATTGAATACAATTATAGTGACTGGGAAATTTGTAGAATACAAGATGTTCCATTAGACATAAAGAATACGATTTGTATTGGAACTATTCCTGCATGTGACTAGGCGCTTTAGTTTTAGAACATAAGAATAATTTTTAGGGTTATGAAACTAGGTTGTCGGTTTTTACTCCCCCTTCAACCCCCAATCATCTTCGCAAAGAACCTTTTGGCTTTGATTAGTAACAACCAGTTGGTTGAATTTCCTCAAACCATTGGTTTAGCTTTCCATTGAGAATACATACTGAAGGTATAATTACTTTCCATCGGATTTATATGTTTAATTCCTTTCCTCTTTGACGATTTACTGCTTTGTGTAAATTGCTTCTCCCGATATTTTAATGAAAAATGTATTGAATCTGCTCAAATCTGGTCGCATCAAATGGAGAAGTTGCCAGACACGGAATCTGACGATGCTTCTATAATTGGAGATGCAACATTTTCTATGTTATAATTTCTAAATTATAAAATTAACTTTTCTTTAATAACTAGTAACGGAACAACATAAGCGGAGATTTACTAAAGGTATTTCTCGATTAATCATCAACTTAATCGATATTAATTATTTCATTAAAAATAAAATATATTCATATTTTTAAGGGTCAATTTATAACAATATTAAATTGATTATCTGATTACTTGATTAATTTAAATTTGTATTTTTCTTAGGTATACTACACGTTTTAATTGCCGTTAAGTAAAGAGTATTATTTTATGACACTTTTTCGTATCATAACTGATAGATGGCATTGTATTGGCGCAGCTTATGTTATCTACACATGATCATATGGTTGATGGCAGGCCACGCTAGGCGGTTATTTGCTGCTTTCTTACCGCGTTCTCGCATTAATGTCGATGCCAATTAAGTCCAGGCGTCGTGATCATTAGACCAATCATTACCTCACTTACTACCACCTCTTCCATGCTCGTGTTACATGGACACTTTGCAACAAATCATTCTGAAAAGATGTTAATTCATGTACACCGACATGGCGTCAACATTGTTCAAATGTTCAAGTATTCTAGAGTTTCATTACTCACAAACACAAGCATGTAGTAAATAGCTTGCATTGCAATGGGGTTGTTCACGCAAAACTATTGTAGATGGCGCTGCTGTTCTAATCGTCCGGGAGAGAGCCAATCAAAATGCATCTAGCGGAATGGAAGGTTTTTAAACTTTGGCGGGAGTTTGATTCAGAGATCTTGGATTCAGAAACCAACTAATCAGAGAGAGGCACCTCCAATGCCGCTAGCGCTGCGAGTGAGAGCAAATGGCAGTGAACAACCCCATTATACTAAGTAGGTACGTGGTACTTTATTAGGTAAATCCAAACGCTTGATAAAATCACTGTACGATACATCCACGCCATCCACGTTGTTCATCGTGGGCATTAGTTTTAATCGTAGAACTTCATGTGCTTAAATAAGCATCTACACCCCACCACAATTATCACCAACACCTTAAAATAAAATACCGAAAAACTATATTTGCTTATCGCTTAAAAATCTACCCCAACAATTGATATTTCTCTTTTCTCACAAATATTATTGACCAGGATAAACATAATATGAAATCGAATGATTACTATAATGATGTTCATTTCCGCTATCATTATAAATGAAATGTATTAAGTCGATGTCATCATGCAATCTTTTCATCTTTCAGGAGTATGTCGATGTCGTGATCCAACACGGACGGTTTTACATAGCCACAGGGTAGCTACATTCAGAGCCTTTAATAAACCTAGTAGAGAATGACTTTTCAGATCAGTTACAATAGTTGACACGCTATGAAACCTAACCCCCAACCCGGCTCTCACTCACAAAACCACCCCTTTAATTCTCTACCCACCGAACAATCTGTTCTTCTTTTGTGAATTAGAATATTCACGCTGATTTCTTACTAACAGTAAAACCATGATTCTCGTTGGCCTTTTCATTGGAGCGCAAAAGTTTTTCTCTATTTTTTTTGACAAATGTCTGGTGAACATGGAAGTCCGTGACGTCAGAGTTGCGTGATCAGACACGTCTGATCGTATTCTTAATGTGCCAGTGATGGACGTGAGCCCACCTGGCCAGAACACGTGACACCACGGGGTGAGCCTCGGGAGTCCGCCGCCTCACGCCTTCTCTTCACCGTTCACGGCATATTCAGCAACATGCCCAATGGCGACGTGAAGTGAAGAGACCAGTATTGGAAGATGATGATGCATGGGATCTCTTGGTCAGTGAAAGCAAGGAACACTTGAGCACTCATCAACATCAGCCAACGTTTCATAGAATTCTTATTCATTATTATATTATGTCATGTGGTTATGTAACAGTATCAATGTGTGAGCTGACCTAACGATTAAAAAAAAGTAAATCAACATCAATATTCATAACTCAGAGTGGAATTAGGAAGGGTGTAAATAACTGAGCAATTTTATTATTTTACAATCTTTTGACATTGTCGTGATCAGAGCACTAGTTTTTCTACAATAACTTTCGTAAATACATTTGATGATAGAAAATGTAAAGAGTTCCTGAGAGTTATCAGTGTACTACAGTGGCCTATCTTGGATTAGTTTCGGGACATTTCTAAACGGTTCCGTAGAAAATGAGTGGGGGTAGGAGGCACAGCCCAGGTCCACCCGAACACTCGAGATACTTTCTTGAATCTACGCGTCTTTTAGAAGGTTCAACATTACAGGAATTCTACTGCATCGTAATCTTAATATTTGTCATCATTTTTATATTTATTTAGTGGTGTTTATTTATTTAGTGGTATTTAGTCGTTGCTGTTCAGCAACGAAGGCACGTAACATCACTCTGGGAGTATTGCATTCGACTTTACTCGTTATTTCAAACTACCACTCGGGTACCTACTTTCTACGCAATAGTAGGATTTTGACACTAAGAATGTATTTATCTAGTGAAGCGGTCGCTCCACCCAGCCAAGTCGTAAGTGCGCACACTCTCACTCAACATACCGTTAAAATACCTAACTTTAATATAAAAAGGCTGAGGAGCTGACCAACACTTTTACTGTAAGCATCAACATGGCATTTTCGGCTTACTGGATCTTAAAATTGTAAAATATCACATTGTTGCGCAATATCTTAATTTCGAGTTATGGCCCAACCCACCACATATACCAAATTTGAGAACAATATGTAATACCATTTGCGAGCTAGAAGGCCGTGAAAAGAGTGAAGAAGATCTATCTTCCTCAGATTCTATGATGATTCTGACTGATGATCTCAGGAAACCCTGTTGGCAAGGCCACAGACTAAACGGCTGATCCAACCGATCTGAAATTTTTACCACATGTGCACTTTTGACATCTGAGGTGCCTTTTGTTATGACTGTTTATATGCCACCATTTGGAAACAGGAAGTTACGTCATATCTCAAAAATGGCTGGACCGAAAGGAACGAAATTAGCGTCAAACGATTAGGACGGTTATCTTTATAAAATATCAATAGTCTAAATAGAAATGCACTATTACCAAAACCGGAAATGACGTAATAAAAATGCCAAATCGGACGAAAATCATCTCTTATTACAATAACTACATATTCTAAAGGCTTATAATGATTAATAAATAACATATTGTATAGATATAATGTTCAGGTGGCCGTGATGCCAACCGCCATTTAGAAAACCGGAAGTGATGCCATTACTCGAAAACAGCTGGAACAAATGGAATGAACTTTTGCTACTCTTCATAGCATATTATTTATAGCATAGTAGCAAGCGCAAATTTCCTTTGCAACCAAATCACAAAGGCGTTTTTTTTTTAAAGAAAATATAGTCATCGGTGCCTGGATAAAAGTGACAGGTTGTAAAATAAACTAAAAACAATTAGTGATATCTCATTAAAAAAAAACATTCCGTGTAAAAAAAACAGCCAAGTGTATTCAACTAAAAAAAAAAATCTAAAAATTCAGCATTGAAAAGAAGTGTCATAACAAAATGGGCCAAGTCAAAACTTTTCAAAAAATACTTGGCGCATCGTTTTTTAGAGCATTACAGGTATTTTTAGATTTATTATTATTATTTTTTTTTAGTTGAAGATACTAATGGCTGGTATTTGTACATAGAGTGTTTTTTTATGGGATAGAGTATACTTTAGATTCCTGGGAACCGCTGTAGAAACTGACGGCTTGCATAAAATTTTCACAAACAGCGGACATATATCCTAGGCTCATTATTTACTCCACATTTCATGAATTATATGAAAAATAAAACTTTTTCCTTTACATATTTCTTAAAATTTCTCAATAGGATTCCCAGAAAATATGTATCAAAACTACCTCCCAAAGTTGCATAACATTGGAGAAAATAATGAGCCTTGGCTCGTATGTCCTCATTTTGAGAAAATTTGACGCAGCCGTCAGTTTCTACAGCGGTCGCCAGGACTCTTAAGTTCTGTAAGGTTAGAGACGGTATTTTTCTTATGTGTAGGGTGATTTAAGTTGTGCTGATTTAGACTTGTCTTTATGATGTTCATAAAAAGTGATATAAAATGCTGCATCAGTGTCTCAATTAATCGTCACTCTGGGCAATTCTGTTCACCCCTGATCGCTTCTTTCTCTGCGTCTCTATTGGAAGTCATCGTTGTATTTCCTACTATGTGTGGTTCCTAGGCGTATTGTTTCCGCACGAGCGAATCTTCCACGGGCTGATACTGCATGTCTGCTTCTACTTCCACACAACCTTGTTCGCCGTTAAGACCCCAACAGTGCAATCCGATTCCGAGACACTTCACAATCGAGAAAAATGTCCCCAATACAACCGAAGATGACGAAAGAAGAAGAGAAAAAATTACATTTTTGCTACCTCTAATATTATATTGAAGTGTGTCGCAAAATGACGCTTGAAAATAGGAAACGTTATTCAATATAATATTGTTGTTTCGTTTTGTGTTTTTCTCTGGATTTTTTTTTATCGCAAAGTTCTCTTTCTTAGTCCATATTTTATTGCCTAAATATATTGGAATTCAACGATCGTACCAACCACCGATGTTTCAGATATGTTTGGACACACAGCATGGTAAATAAATTAAAACTAAATTAAAAAGAGAATTGATTACGTTTAAAAAGTATGTAAATATTAGATCAAATTATACATTATTTTCTAAAGTGTGTAGAAATTTAAATAAATATGTTAGAAAAAAGTACACAAGTACTGCAGTGATCTCGGAACAGCAGAATTGAAATGCAAAAAAACCGAAGAGTTGAATCAGTACAACGTGTTTTACACGCCTAGCAACTCTCTCTTGTAATACATGACAAATTGATTCATTATTCGAATGTATCACATCTTTTTCTGAAGGCTCATCTTCTGGGGTCACGTGGTAGTGGCCATTATCTCCACTTGACTGGGTCGACATGGAACACCATATATCTGCCAAGACGTCAAATAACACGGAAATACAACTTCTTTTTCCCCGACTTCCAAACCAACTTTCGATAGAAAACCTGAAAAGTGGTCGAAATCATTTTCATGATATTCAGTACGGTGTTATGTGCTACTTGCGAGTTTATCATACGCATTATCAGTTTTATGACATGGTGGAGGAGCGGAGCAGGTTCCTACTTTCATATTTACCCAAGACTTCAACAGAAAAACTTATCTAATAGGCATAATGTTGATATTTTAATATAATAGAATTACACGAAGTTAAACGTTTTAAATAGTTATGTGCACCTACAGTTTGTAATTATGCCCCCCCCCCCCCCCCCCCAGTCGATACCCATGCGCTTTGTCCTACACTTGCTCATAAATTCCCAATTAATATTTGAATTACTATATTTTACATATGGGAATATGGGAATTTCCATAAAGAACATTAACAAATTGACGTTTTGCTCACAACATGCATATCTAAAGAATGACAAAGTTCAAACCCCACTATCTGCTGAGGACAAGAAGTCAACAACAAGTTTTGCGACTTTTTAGATCTGCCACTGAGATGTCGCTCTGTTTCAAATAAAGTGTATCATCGTTGAAGGAAGCTGGTAAACCACGTGTGTCACCTTAATCAGTCTTAAGTTGTTGTATTTCTTGTCTGCAAACTTCGAAACTGTCTAACATTAACTCAAAATAATCGGTGGATCCGTTACCTACTTTCAAAAACTGTTTAATTGACTTTACATCTAGTTTTAGTAATCTTGCATTAATTAGTGGTATTCTCTCATAGTTTACGCCATTGAGAGTAATTACACAATTAATTAACTAATTAGCTAATTATATGCAGTTTGCTCAAAGTAGCTGCACGTCTGTACATGGGAGACCTTAACAGGAAGAGGAGTTGCAACAATCTTTGACATGGACATATTAAACTTGTTAGGTGATGCAAACTTCTCAGAGATTTCACATGAATATTTCCACTGTCTGAATGCAAATCCATTAAATCTAGAGTTGTAATTAAACTAGCGATTCTAAAATAGTTGAAATTTTGCTTGTTTTAGAAGCTCCTGAAGACATTTTCTTTTCATAAAAGCATATTTGGTTAAACTTGATATTATCATCCATTGAATTAAAACAATTTAGAAACTATGGATGTGCTAGCAGAAAACACGACTATCAGAATTAACTAAATAAGTAAATCATTTCAAATATTTGTGAGAGTCATATTTGGAGGAATAACTAAATATTCAAAAAGTTGTGAGAGCTGCGATGTTCTTTAGGTGGAGGGGAGAGTGGGATGAGCATATTTAAGTTAAGAAAATATGGAAAGAAGTCTACAAAATCTCAACACTGGTAGGGTTCAAATAGTTATGCAGAAGTCTTCCTTCGATAAAACAATATTAAGTAGTAAATATAATATATTCTCTAGTTCCAAAAAATACCTATTTACACGGACTGTTTTTTTTGTAAACAAATGTATTGCATTTAATAATATTTACACAGTTTAAACAGAATTACGTTTTGGTTACAAAGTGGAAATGCTTAGGGCTGGATTACCCTTTAACTTTCGGAGATGATAATCGTAGGCAAAATATAAGTTACCCATTAAAAGATATTATACGATTCGGAAATGGTACAGGGAAAAGCAGTGCATAAAAACCCTGATAATGAAATGTGAAATAAATAATATGTAAGAAATGAAAAACAAGATATTAACCCAAGGCATAATATTTGCTTGCGGAGAGCTACCCTGTGGAGGTGCTGGGCTTGTTTGATATAGAGCTGCCTTGTCTGCCTGCTGGCTTGCCTCATAATGACCTATCTTTCGTGATAGATTACACGAATAGATAATACATTACCTTCATTTCGCAAAACGTTTCGTCTAAACATTAAAGTGGTATACTCGAAAATGGTTCGTTTTACATTAAAATAATTATGACGGGTGTCAGGTCGTGAGTGTGAAGAGAAGAGAGAAGAGTTGGTGTAACGGTTAACAAGGGTTGAGAGTGGGAAGGGAATGGGGGTGTGAAATCCAATGTTGGAGTGGGGGCGGGGAAGGGGGTAATATTCCATCTCTGTGTAGTTAGAGGTCTATGAAAGTGCTGTCAACTGGAAGAAATAAGCTGGGAATTCAATCCATCACATGTCTCCTGGCAGCCCGTCCCGTCTCCGCCGAGCCCATCCACCAGCTAGCCCAACAACTTGCTCAATTACAACTTCAAAAACACACACTAACCAGACTGATAGAAGCAAAAACCATAAACATTCAATGCTATCCGAACATCAGTGTAGAGAAGAAAAAATCGACAAAAAATTACGTGGGATTTTTAATAAGCTAGCTAATGTATTGTATTTGCGGAGAGCTCAGGCTAAAAACAGAGTGATTTTTTTTTCGGAGCGAAAAAATTAAATCTAACACAATGTGAAAACTCTGATTAATGAATAAATCGGGGAAAAATGAGTAATGTTTTCCAATGAGATGTAAAGTTTTCTCTGAAGCGTGTAGCTCGAAACGCTGGACGAAAGAAGATGAAAGATTCGCTTCAGGTCAGTCGTCCGATCTTGATTGAGGCTTCTGTGGTCCATAAAAAAACACCCAAACATTTTATGTGGCAACACCGGAAGGCTCCTGTACTTTTGAATGACCTCTTCGGGAATCGAACCCTGAATCTCGTGAAACTGCGTCGAGAGTGTATTGGCAATTCTCCCGCCAGAGCTTTCCACTAGTGGTCCAGGGTTGGTTCCAGAGTTGGTTCCAGAGTTGGTTCCAGGGTGGCTATTCTCGAAAGTTCGCATCAACCATGCGGAATTGGAAATGTTCGCACGCCAAGTTCGTCAACGAAAGTCATGATGCGAACTTACCTATTCTCGAGATTTACTTTCGCGTGGCGAAACTGACATCTACATCCTCCTTAGCAACCGCACAAACAACAAAACACAGGCGTGTCGACTTTAGGCAAAGTTCGGAATTATACGAATTGACCAATGGGAACGAAGATTTTCAATTTGAATTTAAGAATTTCACGAAGGCCGTGTCTGATTAAAACTGGCTGTGAGGTAGAAATCTTTTGTCATTCATCTTTAGAATTTAGAATAAGAATATTCATTGTTGTCGAAATATGAAGCAAATAACGGGGGAAAGGAAAAGTTTATTAAAATTATTGTATTTATATTATACTCCAAGGTATTTATAATATTTACTCTTGTTTCTACATTTTCCAAACCAGCATTATGATAAATGCGTCCATAATAAAGACAAAGTTTGACTGTTTCGTTTGACATAACCTTAAAAACTGCATGCGGCAGTGATTTCAAGGGCCCTACACCGAACGAACATTTCCGCATGTCATTTTCGCATTTGGGCGGCGGTTTCAAACTCGAGAATACGATTTCGCATGATTTGACGCCATTGCATGCGGATGTGAACATTTCCACATGCGGTTTCAACTCGAGAATAGGCACCCAGAGCAGAGCGCATTTAACAAGGATACAGCTTTCGACGACACGTTTATCATAAATTATTTCTCTTTCCAAATACACGGCCATGTATATTTTAGATGCATATTATTTTGTTAGCTGTGTTTATTAGTTAGTGTTCAGGTTTTAACCCCAACCGTTTTCGGCCGTTGGCCAAATTTATAAATGATGCACGATTATTTTGTGGTCACATAATATCTTGTCATAATATTATGTTCGTCCGTTAATGGTTGTATCAGATGCGCTTTATCTAGAATAGTGGCTAGATTTTGTGATTCACGCAGAACCTAATGTTTGGATTTGGTATTGTTTAACTTAAATTAGTACCCCATAAAAAACACTCCGTGTAAAAATACCAGTGTTAAAATAATATAACTATAAATCTAACCATTCAGCACTGAAAAGTAGTGATATAAAAAAATGGGTCAAGTCAAAAGTTAATTTTAAAAACCAAAATATACTTGGCGGATCGTGTATATAAATAGTATAGAAGTATATGCCATAAATCTAATGTACCTAAATATATAATGCCCTAAAAAACGATGCGCCAAGTATATTTTGTTTTTTAAAATTACGTTTTGACTTGGCCAATTTGTTGATATCACTACATGATCAGTGCTGAATGTTTAGATTTAAGTTGAAGAGACGTGGCTGGTATTTTTACACGGAGTTTAAAATCACTCCATTTTTAGATTATTCTCACAACTTGTAACACATATCGGAGCAGCAATGACTCATTCCTTTAAAAAAATAAGCAATTTCCTATTTGGTTACTAAGAAAAGTTTCGTTTGGTACCTACTAAATAATGCTTAAAATGATATTACATGAAGAAAAGCGACAGCTTCGTTCCAATTGGTCCAGCGGTTTTTGAGATATGGCATCTCTTCCGGTTAAAGAAATGGCGGCTGAAACACTGCCACCTAGAATGTATTTATATAAATGTTATGTGTCATTGTAAGCCTTCTTAATATGTAGTTATTGTAGTAAGAGGTGATTAAAGTCTGATTTTTCATTTTTATGACGTCATTTCTGGTTTCGGTAATAGTAAATGCATATTTCTACTCTTGATATTTCATATAGATGGCCTTCTGAATCTATTGGCGTAAATTTCGTTCCGATCGGTACAGCTGTTGTCGAGATATGACGTCACTTCCGGTTTCAAAATGGCGGCATAAAACCAGTCATAACAAAAGGCACCTCAGACGCCA
The DNA here is from genome assembly GCA_934045905.1 of Leuctra nigra. Lineage (NCBI taxonomy): Eukaryota > Metazoa > Arthropoda > Insecta > Plecoptera > Leuctridae > Leuctra > Leuctra nigra. The sequence goes on from OW203763.1 coordinate 5,183,143, forward strand.
AAAGTGTACATGTGGCAGAAAATTCAGATCGATTAGTTTAGCCGTTTACTCTGTGGCGGTGACAGCAACGTTTCCTGATATAAAATTAATAATAATAATCATCATCATCATCATCATCATCATCATCATCATCATCATCATCATCATCATCATCATCATCATCATCATCATCATCATCATCATCATCATCATCATCATCATCATCATCATCATCATCATCATCATCATCATCATCATCATCATCATCATCATCATCATCATCATCATCATCATCATATACCTTTTAAAAAGGGTGTAATTTCACTGTTTGCACGGCCCTCTTACTCGCAAACGGCATATTCTATTGTTTCCAAATTTTGAACATGAGGCCATAGGTCGAAACTAAGATATTTCGCAACAATGTGAGGTTTCAATTTTAAGTTACAGTAGGCCGAAAATGCCATGTTGTTGCTTACAGTAAAAGTTCAAAACAGCAAAATTGTGTGAAGGTAAATAAAAAATACAGTATTGGAATGATATGAAGGACCTGACTTCCGGGGGGATTTTACCTTGTCGTTGAAAATGTTGCAGCAAGAAAGTTATACACAATTAATTACTATTGGAAACATTTACCACGTTTTGAAAAAAAAACTCTAAAACTTACTAGCGCTTATATTGGCTATAAAAGTCACGTATTTCGCTGAATTGCAAATCCATTTAATTCCACATTTAAAATCGGCCCATAACTTTTAAATGATCAAACTATAAAAGTGACCAATTCAAAGAACAAATCACTTACGACAACTTTTTGGCTTCAGCATATTGTCTATCTTCATCGAGACGGTCCCAATCCCTAAAATGGCAGTGTTGAGGGTAATCCTTCCCCTTAAGTTAAGTGAATATCAATGGATTGATTGAATCAAGTTATTGCAATGAGCAGACTGAGAGTCTGGAAGCATTAATGAGGTTCTTCGGTTAATTGTCCAATTAGTGTTTGTAAGTACAATATGGCGATTTGTCTGAATCAAATGGCTACTAAACACCATTATTCACTAGTAGAGGGCAGAACAACGTATGCCAAGACCTTATTTCTCCTAATGATACTACCAAATATAATTAGTAATAGAAACAGAGAATAGATATACTAGTCTTACAGCATCTAGCATTTGTTGTGAATCCTTGGAAACGGTATTTCTGACAAAATTACTAGGAAAACGCTCTGTAAGGTGTTGATGAGCGAGCACGGATACACGCAACACCTCGAACCGAAATTATGTGCCAATTCTTGAATTTCGTCACAGACTTGTACAAAAATGTCAATAATCTCCAAAAATATTGGTCCCAATAACTTTGCAAAGTTTTAAGTTGATCCATTTAACCTTTATAATTGAAAGGTTCCTTGTTAATTTTCAAAAATCACAGGATCAGTTAAAAAAATATACCTGGGACCACTAATAGTCATATGATATTAGTGTGTGATATCAGATAGTGTGTGATATTATGATATCAGATCAATCTGTTGAACGGTCATTATTAGTTTCATATCGTTTGAAACTTTCTGCTCTAACTACCTTGCCTTGAACTGAAGATTGGAAGTCGCCGTTAATTTGACAGCCAACACGCAAAATGTCCGTAAAATGTCAATAACTTTTGGATTTAAACACAAATAAGTCTGAAAATTTACAAAAATACAGATAATGTTGGTCCCAATAACCATGCAAAGTTTTAAGATGATCGGTCAAACGGTTCTAGTTTAAATTTCAAAAAACACAGGAAATATGGTTTAAAATTTTAACCAAATGGGAGGATTTGTCTGAAACTTTGTAAGATTGGGGACAATGTTGGTTGTTATGACTTTTCAAAATTTCAAATTGATTGGACTAACCAATTGAAAGATAATTTTTTTTTAAATTTGAATAATCACAGGATCACTTTCAAAAACGATCCCAGAGACCGCATAGATTACGTAAGTACGTGAGCGATCTGAAAATTTCAGATCGATTGGTTGTGCCGTTTGACCTGGGCAGTGCAGGCAAAAAAAACACACAGAGAAAGTGCCATAAGAGTACCGTGGTGACGCTCGCTACGCTCGCTCAATAAACTTTGTGTGATTGGATTTTTCCGTAATTCATAATTGTTAGGTGTCAAAATTTAGTACTGCTTCATTGACGCAAATGTTTCACTAATTTATATGGATTTATTAAATTTGAATAATAGATGATCTTTTCAATGCATCGTGGAAGTTCACGAACTCTCGGCATGAAGCTAGACACAGTTGGGAAAAGTAACTCAATTTAAGACCTACCCGGTGGAAGAGTAATATCGAATAGTAATTGAACGTCTCACATCTGCTTTCCACCTTAAATCTCTCCTTAAAACACGACTATAAAGATGTTAGTGTATAAATAGCTGTACACCATGTTTTATTTACCCCTTTTTATAAACTAAGACAGTTTAAGTGAGATTTTAAGTCTAAGGAAACGACTAGGTGATTTACTAACTGGAAGTCTCCACATTTTGATATAGAAAATGTATCTAATTTATACCTTTATGCTGCAATGCAGAGTGTACGGAGGGTAGCCTGTATAGGCTGAGAGAAGCAACCCTAGCAAGTTCTCGTTCTCGAGTTAATAGTTCACTTAGGTTGAGGGAAATAAATGAACCTCAACTTAACCTATTATAAGTCAAAAGCGAAGGATCTAACTACGTAGAGATACATAACTTGTACTAGCTCCGGCTTATTTAGTGGTGCCATGATAATAAATACAGGTTCCGTGTGGTTAGGTAACAACGAAAGTAAATTAAATGCCACAGAGGCAGTTTACTTTAAAAACGGTAAAAATTAGTTTGCTGGGTTTAGTTACTAAACTGCAGGAACGTCCGTACCCAATGTATGTATACAACCGGAGACTTCTTAGTTAGTAGATGACTGGCGCCTAAGGCCTCGGCACCCGATCACTAGAGATTTGGTTTAGATTAGAGGGACCGGGAAACGAAGCCCCTAAGAAAACTTTAATAAAGCTTATTTGTTTTAGTAAGAATGACATAGAATTCATACATTATTTTAAAATAAATAAATAAATAATGTTATTAATTGTGTAGATGAAAATGTAAAAAAGTGTTAACACCGCGAGAAAGATAATATACACTGTAGAATTAATGACAATTATTGAAACTGTGATGATTTATTTCAGTCTTCGAGATTATTTTGTGTAATTTAAACAAACGGCCCAGATTAACCCAGAGCTTGACGCTCTATTAATTGCAGTGTATTTGATTGGTATCCACAATTTAGCACGATTTTCTACTGTAAGTCGTTTTCATAAACTGTTCTATTTCAATTGCTCGGTTCATTTCATTACTGTTTTAACACATTTTTAGTGCATAAGAATTTAATAAATTAGCCATTTTGTTATGAAAAATCTCCCGACAGAAAAGCATGATAATAAACTACCGTTTCGTGTTCTTACTATTGTTCAGTTTCCTTATTACTTAATTTCTTTAATAGAACCCTTAAACCATATTACTTAACACTGCCGTGTTACTCCGCAATTCAGCGATTTTAATTTTATACGCGTAATAAACACTAGAATAAAGAGAACTAGGAAACTTTTTCTGGAAATGTAAGGCAGATTGCAATTCTGAGATAAAAATAGAAGACCAATGTGGTGTAGTTGCATGCTGAAATGCATTTTGTTAAGTTTGCATTTTATGAAATCGCTCTGAAACTGATGAAAAATTGAATTAAAAATCGACTCACGTTTATCGTTGAAGCAAAACATCTTTGGGGGTAACCTTGCCGCTTTAATCTAAAACAGTTTTACAATAATTTTATTTCTATAGAGAAAATATTAAAATATGTAAACGTTGTGATTTAATATCAATGCTCTTTCAGCTGACTCACGAGAGCAATTTTAATACTGGAAAAATTGCAAATATCAAAAAGATATCGTTAGCAGCTAACCAGTGCACAACTTGCATCTATTCATAGTTTGTTAGTTTATTGTAGTCTTAAGGCTTTTAGGCAATTGTTTCCTCTTTGGCCACACATTTCTACATTTTTATATTATACATTTTACATACAAATAAATGAAAGCATATTGACAAACCCTATTCATGAAGTACATACAGACGCCGCGAAATGTCATAATAAAACATACCCCTTACAGCGACTATCAGTCGTAACGCGGACGTAGTATTAGTTGCCTAACTTGATTGATATTTTTACAGAGGGATGACTTGCAAAACTGTTTTTATCACTGACATTTATCACAACATAATTATAGATGCGGATGTGTACACCCGCGGTCATAAGAATTGACGGCAAACTATAAGTTGGAACTCGAATTACCGTCAATATTTACTGAATAGAGAAATAATTATTATGTATGAGGTGGTTGGTTGGTTCTTATAATCAAACACCCTCCCAATCCCACATGCTCGAAATCTGCGTTTACCTCTGTGTTTTCGTCTGGATAATCAAGTTTTGAAAATTGACTCAGAATTTGCAAGCAATTTATGTGACCGCGGGTGTACGTAGGTGTCACGTGAGTGTGCAAATTCATAATTTATGAAATCTTGTCTCAATAAACGAACTTAAATGCATGTATAATAACCCTTTATAAGAATTGTAGCTGCATTTTGCACTCTATTTTTACGGGACACGGGTATGAGAACTTGGGTGTGAACTGTAGGCAACAATAGTGGTGTCAAGTGTTCAATTCTCACTCTATTGGAGCATTTCACAACGGCAAATGTTGATAAAGACTGCATTTACCGAAGCGTACATTGCTAAGGGATTGAAAACTCATACCAGAATCGTGGTATTTCTTAACCATGGAGCGCCGTGCCAATTTTCATTGCCGTCGTAGCTATGAATTCAAAATATCGCACCAATATTAAATATGATCTTATAATGAATGCTGGAAAGTGATTAATCACAGATCAATTATACGTGTTGAGTTTTATAGCCTCTATAGGTACTGATAATGTAATCGTGTTTGATAAATGGAATAAAACAGGTGTGAAAGTTAGGGAGGGGGACCGCTTGAAATCGATGAATATCTAACCCTTTTCGATCACTTTGCAATTGGCAAATAGCTTTGATCCATGGCCAATGAGAACGGAGAGTCGACGTCCTGGCTGGCAGGAGCCTCTGTAGTACATTGATTTACCAACTGTCAATTTGTCACTCAATTCCGTCAAATATTCCGCTCAGTTCTCTTCCTAGCAGAACGTCAAACAATTACGAGGATCAGTACAATGGCCAGGTGGTGAGGGAGAAAAATCAGCCAGAGTCGGCGGGAGAAAAAAGTGGCAACTAAAAATGTACGAGAAAATTTTATCAGCTTCCAGATACTATCCTTGATTGATAGCCTTAGGTATTCCTATTCTGAACTTATGCATATCACTTTATGCATGACCAATACTGAATATAGAGACCCTGGACGATAATACTAACTGACGATATTCATTGCTATGACCACCATTCATTAAGTGGTTGGAAAATTTAGATAGCACTTTAACAAATTCTATTATCAGTGCAAATATAGTTTTAGTAATTTTAATATTTTTGATTGTTTAGTCGTTTTAAATTAATTGAATCTGCCCTTGCCTTACGGTAAATAACCAATATCAATAAAATATATTTATAGGATGTAATATATTATCCGGTAAGAACAAACATTTAATTAACAAGAGTTTCATAATAGGAAATCATGGATCAATTTAATTTGACATATTATATTCAGTGTGTCTTCTAGCATAATTTGTAATAGGTAGACTCCGTAGTGCAGTGCAGTTAGAAGTCCATTCATTGGTATCAATAACGAAAAACAATGGTGATAACAATGCAGAGATCTTGTTATCAGCTTTTTTAGAAATGTTCTTCATCTCTTCACATTTCTTTCAAGTCGATCAAGGTTGATTTAAGTTAGCGACGTTTCATGTAGGAGCAGTAAATTTTTCTTGCACTAGGTCAAAAGTGTAAAATGCCTCTCCCACGTAATTTACTATTAATTATACTCTATTTTATGCGACGTTATATTTCTTTAAGCAGTACTACTACTATCCAGATAATTCACACTTACACGATATATCGCGAATATATTTTTAAATATATTATAAGGAACCTGTCATAAATGATATAATGCGTATAAAGTTTGTCAGCTACAGTTCCGTTTCTTTATTAGACCTTCAAGAAGAAAATTGCGATGACATAAGTAAGTAAAAAAAGTATATGCTACGCAGACCAATAGTACAAATAGAGTGTGGATTAAATGATAATAAATATTTTAACGTCCGATTAAAAATATAATTATTCCCGTTTCTTGATATATTGGTATACCTACCGTAAGTTTGGTCCAAACCATTATTAATCCAAACCAGAGAAAGGTTTAGCATCTTTCACCTGTTTTATGATTTACCTACTCCCATTGTTCTCCAAATAACGCTAGTCAGTGACGCGTACTCACCGAGTGGTACTCGTTGCTCGTCAGCGGCTGGCCATCGAGAGTTTTGTTGGAGAACAAGACATGTTTGGTGCCCGACGAAGACGCCTCGACGGTGGCTTCGTGGTTGACTGAGCCGAGGTGATGGTGATGATGATGGTTTCCGCGTGACTTCGGCACGGAAGTGTTGGACACTGGGTAGGTCGGGTAGTCAGTGTAATCACTTAGTTCATCGTAGTTGGCGTCCGTTAAAGAGTCCATCATTATCCTATTAGCATTGATGGGGGGAATTACAGAAAATACTTGATAATTTGGATGAAAATAAAAAAATTAACTTAACAAGTTTCTTTGTCAAACGTTTAAAATAATAAATGTAATAATTTAAAATAAATCAAATATTTACTCTGTTTTAGGTATTTATTAAATTAGGGAGTTGAACTTTCGGTACACGTAAATAAGATCGCGCTTGGCGCTTTCCGTCTGGTTTGGGAGCGCCGCGACGTGAGGGCGTGTTACCGTGGCGCCTACAAGCGAGGCACTGATCGCATCGCATCAGCGCCGGCTTACAGTTGGGGGTGGCGTCGAAACGAGGACCGAGGTAGTGGGAACCCACGACCATGCGTACTCACTGCGAGGGGGCTGGCAAATTTGGCCCACATTTCGTATATGTGTGAATATGTGTCTGTGTAAATATATATTGACGTTAATAGTGATAAATATTTTAGTACGACATTAGTCAGAAGTATTGAATATTGAGTATTGTGGTGTCTATAGGAATGCAAATAAAACTGTAATAAAGTACTCGACTTTTTTAGAACAGTTTCTGTAAAACTTTGAAATTTAATGGAAGCAAATAAACCGAGGCAGTTGTCACTCATCCGGGCGGTCGATGTTAGAGTACCATATTCTGGTTCAGGCGTTTTCTTGGTTATCTCATTTAACAATGAAAATGCTTGGTTGCTTCATGGGATATTCCCGGGATATCCCAGGGATTCGAGGGATATCCCCACGTGGGATATTCCCGTTGACAATAAAGTATTGCATCCTCCTAATGAATGGCCTGCAAATTACTTAGGTATCTGAGTTTGTAAGTACATTAATAAAAAAATATATAGTACCTAGAATAAATAACAGTTACATGTTAATTTTACATGTTAAACTGACTTATACATATAGGTACTATATGAAGATCATTTAAATGTTAATCTATTTTTAATAGCGATCACATCGTTAATGAGATGAGCAAATTTGTGTTTGATTCCCAAATCTAAGTCTTTAAAGTTTCTCTCCAATAATACGAGTTTCATTGTTATTAGTGTAAACAAATAGATTTCCTGACCTCAACGTCTTAGCACTTTGGTACCTCAATGCTGTGGTTTTCGAGAGGGTTGGTATAGCTGTGGACGAGTGGTCAAGGGGGGGGGGAGGAAAGGTTGAAATAATGTTTCGCCTCTCAGATATGATTGCAATCTTACACGATCGATAAAATTGCTCCAGGATAAAATATAGTTCTGATTAAATTCGAACTTTGAATTCTATCCTGGGAGTCAGATGGAATAGATGTAATGGAACAAAAGTGATATTCAATACATAAGTGAATATTTTTTAAAGTTGGCGACTTATGGTAGGGACCTTGCCATATTTCTCAAATAATTGAAAATCTCATAATACAATGAGACATTCTTTGATAAAAAAAACTTTTTCACACGACTTTTAGTACTTAGACTTCTAAACTTCTTCTAGTCCTGAAATTCGCCACAACCAAAATCTCTTCATAATAAGTTATAGTATAAAATATTATCTGAAATTGATTTCTGCCGGTGCCAAGTTTTACATTGAGAAATAACAACGATACCGGGACACACTCTTTCAAAACTAAATATGAAGTTTTCATATTATATTCGAAACACCATTTTGATACATTTTTCAAAAATGAAAGACTCAAAAGTCTAACATTTTGATAACGTGATAAGGATAATTAGTGAGTTGAGATTAAGGGAATTGATTTATAGTCTACATTAAGAAACGCTATGTTTTACTAGTTTATTAAAGACATTCAATATCTTATTATTAAATTTATTCCGAATTAATAATTATTGATTAATCTTCAATATAATAATCATTTTTGGCATTGTAGGATATTAATCCGTATAACTGAACACCTTCCACGTAAACTTATCTTTCTGTTTACAGACCTTTTGCAGACCTGGATTGTCTTCATAGGTAATGGTGGATCTATCTTCTGCTGGATTTAAAATAAAATAGTCGATTGAATTTGATCCTAGTGGTATAGTTTTTCGAGGGTTGAAAACATTTTTTTTACTAAATCTTTCGAAAAGCCATCTCAATGTTTCAGAATCAGGCACCCTTTGGGATTGACTTAACCCCAACCTTGGGTAAAGTATAGGGTGTTAAAAAAAATAGACGAATGAGAGGCTTCAGAAAGGAACGAACTATGAGACGGGTTAATGATCAAGATTGAAGCAGTTTTAGAAAATGAACATCATTTATATTCGATC